>ML782360.1:1041226-1077878 GCA_009831015.1 Picea engelmannii | reverse complement strand
TTTCTCTGTTAGATGGTTTCTCGGGCTACAACCAGGTCCTAGTTCACCCAGACGACCAAGAAAAAACCGCTTTCACCACACCATGGGGCACTTTCATGTATGTGAAGATGCCTTTTGGTTTGATGAACGCAGGAGCCACCTTCTAGAGGGCAATGGATATCGCCTTCGTAAAAGAATCAGGTAAGTTTATTGTCGTTTATATAGATGATGTGACTATGTTTTCCCAATAAGATGATGAATACCTACGACACCTTAGACGAGTTTTCGAAAAGTGTAGAAGGTTCGGGATTTCTTTAAATCCCAAGAAGTGTCTTTTTGGGTTAGAAGAAGGCAAACTGCTGGGACACATCATCTCTAAAGAGGGAATCAGAATTGACCCCAGCAGAATCGAAGCCATACTAAAGTTAGAACACTCAAGAAACCTCAAAGAACTACAGTCTTTTATAGGGAAAATTAACTTTCTTCGAAGATTCATTCCTAATCTGGCCGAGCTCCTTCGAAACATTACAAACATGCTAAAAAAGGACGTAAAAATAAAATGGGACTCTGAGTCCAGACAATCCTTCGAACAAGTAAAACGAGCACTCACAGAAGCCCCAGTTTTGATTAGTCCCGGTTTCACTAAAGATTTCTATCTTTTTTCTTTCGCCTCGAAACATACTATAGTAGTTGTATTACTGCAGAAGAACAACGAAGGGTATGAGCAGCCCATAGATTTTTTCAGCAAGGAATTAAGGGATGCTGCATTGAACTACAATATCATGGAGAAGCAAGCTTTTGCTTTGGTAAAGGCTATAAAGGACTTCAGGGTCTATATTCTCCATTCCCACACCATAGATTATGTTCCAAACGCGGTAGTAAAAGATATCTTAACACAAGACAGCCCTGATGGAAGAAGGGGAAAATGGATTGCAGTCATTCTAGAATATGACATAGAGATTAAGCCCACAAAACTGATCAAAGGCCAAGGCCTTGCTAAACTGATGGTTGAATCTAACTTCCAGGCTCTTGACATTAATTTTCTAGATGTGGTAGATGAACAGGGTGAGATGGCGACTCCAAACGTTAGAGAGGTATTTCTAAACTCTCCATGGTATGCAGACCTTATATTCGTTCTACAAAATTTACAAGCTCCCCCTGGTTTAACGAAGACTAAAGCTAGATTTTTAAAGTTGAAAGCTTTGAAATTATGTATTCTAGAAGGAAATTTGTATTGGAAAGACCCTACAAGTATTCTTTTAAATTGTTTATTGAAAGATGAAGCTGATAAAGTGTTACAGGAGAATGTGGTGGCCATTTGAACTGGAAGGTTACAGCCAACAAAATACTCAGAGATGGATTTTACTGGCCTACCCTGTTTGCAGATGTACATCAGAAACTAACATCATGTCACCAGTGCCAACTGTTTGAAGGGAAAAGGAAACTCCTTCTTTTACCTCTTAAACCAATCTCAGTTGAGGCACCTTTCCAGCAATGGGGACTCGATTTCATTGGAGAAATACACCCCCCGTCTTCAGGCCAACACAGGTGGATTCTTACTGCCACTGATTATTTTACCAAATGGATCGAGGTTGTACCAAGCAGGCAAGCCACTGACTCTGTTATTATCAAATTTCTTGAAAATAATATTTTGTCTCGTTTTGGTTGTCCTAGAAAGATCATTACTGACAATGCAGTTGCCTTTCCGTCAAAGAAACTCATAGATTTTTGCAACCGGTACCACATTGGCTTGGGGAATTCCATGGCCTAATACCCTCAGGGGAATGGGTTGGCAGAGTCCTCAAACAAAACTTTGGTAAATATCATCAAGAAAACATTGCAAGAAAACAAAAAGTCATGGCATGATAAGTTGGTATTTGCTTTATGGGAAGATAGACTGACCACCAAAAGGTCAATTGGTATGTCGCCATACCAGCTGGTCTATGGTACTGAGGCTGTTTTCCCAACTTCTTTTGGAGTCCCTGTCATGAAGTTACTTCAGGAGATACAAGCTGAGCCAAATGACTCTTAGAGACGAATCAATTAGATGATTCATTTGCAACAGACTAGAGAAGATGTCTTCAACAAAACACAGGTCATCCAAGAGAACATCAAGAAGATATTTGACAAACGAACCAAGGAGGATGACTTTGAGCTGGGAGACCTGGTGTTGAGATGGGATGCCAGGAACGAGGACAAGGGAAAACATGGGAAATTTGACAATCTGTGGACAGGGCCATACATGATCCAAGCTTTCAGAGGAAACAATTATTTTTTGCTAAACAATGCCGATGGGTCAGATCTGCCAGGAGCACCTGTGAATGGCATAATGCTGAAACATTATGTCCCACCTCAGTAAATATTTGAAGAACTTACTCTCCATTGTACATACCATTTTTTAGTTTTAGTTTTTACTTGCATTTTCTGAGTGAAGAACATTAGTCAGTTGGTTGAAGCCCGAAGAGAAGGCCCTAAGCTGCTGATCACTATTTTTCAAAATTTCCTGAGAATAAGACCAACGAAGGATACTAGGTAGATATATTCAGAATGACAGGAAACTGGATTCTTGGCACTTAACAGGGCAAGTACCATCCCCAGGTGGAGCCGCTGTTATCAACCCATAAATTATGGGAATCAACTGATGAATTGAATATTATGGATATTATCTGTATCTAGTGTCTTTATTGACAAATGATTTTTCATTCTATAAATAATTTGAAGAAAAGAAAAGAAAAAGAAAAAGGAAAAAGAAAAAGAAAAAAAAAAGTAAAAGAGGGCATAAAAGAATTGAAAAGAAAAGCCCCATGCAATAATAGTAACTTGGCCATACCTCTCAAGCATGGCCAAGTTCTTTTTAAATTTAATGTTGCTAGATTAGTGAATAAATCTGACCAGACTGTCTAATCCTGGTCAGATAGCCCTTAGGTTAGATTAGTGAATAAATCTGACCAGACTGTCTAATCCTGGTCAGATAGCCCTTAGGTTAGATTAGTGAATAAATCTGACCAGACTGTCTAATCCTGGTCAGATAGCCCTTAGGTTAGATTAGTGAATAAATCTGACCAGACTGTCTAATCCTGGTCAGATAGCCCTTAGGTAGAGTAATTTCTTAACCCAACAGTTTAAGCTGGGTTAATTGTCCTAGGAAGATAGTTTAGCATGTAGGCCAGCTGCTTTTTTGTTCAATTCCATTAAAACCATCTTGAAATCAAGATTACACCATGTTCCAAATGCTTAAAAAATAAGTCGTTCAAAGTCCCATGGTGGTGTTCCTTTGTAAAATTGAAGAAAAAAACCATAAATGGCTTTATCCTAAGTTTTCCCCAAGTGCATACGTCATTCGCTCCTGATCTATGTTTATTGCACTTATCAACGGTCTCGATCACGGTGCTAAGATCTACGGCTCACAGCGCATTCCGGACCCCCCCGACCATTCTGCCTTTAACCGGGGGGGGTCCAGAATTGGTAATAACATGGGCGCACATCTAGACGGCCCAGAATAGAGTGCTTAAATCAATGGTCTAAAATGGATTCTGGACCCCCCCGTCCGTTCTACTTTTAACCGAGGGGGGGGGGGGGTCNCCGGAATGAGTATTAAGGAGCGCGCTAAGATCTGTGGCCAGGAAACAAGTGCGCAGATCAATGGATCACAATGGATTTCGGACCCCCCCCCGGGTGTCCTGCCTTTAACCAAGGGGGGGGGGGGGTCCGGAATGGATATTTCCCTTCAGCGGGCCCCTGGTCATACGTGGCATCAGCCTATTGTACCTCAAGTCCCATCCCACACATGCTATCTGACAGCCCATCACTCATGGACGTCATCCTCCACTGAGTCCACTTGTCCCACTTGTTCCCGAGGTCGTGTCCCATCCCATAACTGTTGTCAGTCCCTGTTGTCAGTCCTTTACCCTTTCCACTCATGACCAGCCCCTTATGGCGACTTTCACTTCCCATCACCTCCAATCCCTAGCAGCCACGTCAACCATCCGTATGTTTTGGCCACCGTCACCTACCATATCACCCCCAAGTGGCCCGTTGTCCATTAATAACTGGATAACATACCCGTTGTCATGCTGACCGTTTTCCCGCATCCAACCGATCCCAGTTTTAAATAAAACTACCGTTTTCCCTCTTCATTCACTATTCGTCCATCACACCAGAAAATTTTACTCTTACGCCTCCATTGCTTTTCCGCCACCTTCATCCACAGTCAGTCTACCCCACTAACATCGTGTTTATTGTAGGTACTGTTGCTGAAATGTTGTCAAAGCCAAGACAAGCGGAAGGAGAAGAGAATCCTTTTCTTCCTCCCCCTGTCGACCTGGATAAAATTCCCTTGGTCGATAAAGATCGATTGATCGCAGATACCATTTGCGACTTCAACTTTTCGGATCTTCAGTCATGGCTCCGAGAGGTGTTCCTGGACCAGAGCGACGAAATTGGACTCTGGGAGTCCAATTTTCCCCTATATCTCTTTCCCCAGATTCATCATTTCCCTGAATTCGCCCTCAAATGCCAAGCCCATTACATTCACGACTAGAAGGCCATCGTCTCTTCATCTGGAGATGTCCTTTTCTTCATCACTCCCGAAGACATCAACCAGATGATGAAAATTCCCCGTGCTGAATCTGCATCCCCTTTCAATTTAGAAATCCTCACTGAATTATATCAGAAAATGACCTTTCCTCAAAGAGCTTAGATATTCAAGCTTTTCCTCCCCACTTCCGCTCAATTCCCTTCTACCAATCCCCCTTACCCTTCTTCCATGTTCTCCACCAAAGGAAACCAAATCATTTCTTCCCTTTGTGCCCTGCTTGGTTACTATTCTGACCAATGGGTAGATGAGCCCATCCTGGGTTTTCTGTCCATTTTCTCAAACGATGAAAATCCCACAACGCAGTTCGACTATAGCACCTTCTTGGCCGACAGTATTCACGAACAGTTCGTGAATTTTGGCACAGAGGGGATGTTCAGATATTCTTCTATACTGGCGTACATGTTTGTTTATTTTCAAGCTGACAAATTCAGTTTCTCCATGTAGAAGATGGACGCAGACGGAAGGCCCCAGCCAGTCACAGCATGGACTTCTCTCCTGAAGCATAACTCCACAGAGTATAGCTTCAAGGTTTTCATTGATCTGTTCTATCACCCGGTGGTAAGCATGCTGAGCGACAGGCTTGAGCCACGAATAAATGAAGAGTTCCAGAGAATTCTACATCTCTCGGACAATGCAAAGACAGGAGACTGGTTCTTGTATCAGAATCACACTGAGATCAGAGTTTTCGGGTGCGAATTGGCACCCTACAAGCTGCCAAAATATGTACCGGTAAGAATTTTTTCATTAGAATATATTAGGTAGATAATGAATTCAGATGACATTCATTTTGTTTCCCTGAAGAAGAAGCAACAATTGCGAATCAAGGGGCAGATTGGTCCTTTCATCTGCAATAGTCGAGGCGCAGGGGAAGAAGCGGATAGAATGTTGAAGGAGATGAAATTATTTACGAGTTTCACCTGGCACTATGATTCATGCGGGATCATTTCAGAAATGAGGGTGAAAAATAAGAATGTCTCGTATGCTCATGAGTCCAAGCCAGAGATCGAGAAATTTGCAAATCAGACAGTATGGGTGCCTGACACTTTGATGGACGTGGAACAACAAGTTGAAGTGGAACATCAGTTGCCCTCGACGAGTGTGCCACCCACTACCACACCTCAGGTTCCCAAGGAGAAGAGGCCCTGACAGGAGTCGTCTCCTCCTGTAACAGAGGTGTCATTAGAGGATTTCCAGATGCACACCAAGAGGCCAAAGACAATTCCAACGCCTGGCGCGACAGTAGAACAAGAAGTCCCGACTACCACAGTAACTACCACAGGGGTCAAGCCAGTCATTCTACCTTTCGGTTCAAGCCAGCATAAGGAAATTACAACAGTAATACCAAAGAAATCCACAAATTCTCCCCTGGATACTCAGCCAAGTAAAACTGGTCCCAAGTTGGGCATTTTCGAAAAGTATGAATTGATCAAGAAGAAGAACTAGACACTCACTAGCAGTACTTATGCCCAGTTTCGAAAGCAGTCGTCCACAGCTCAGCATAGGCTTCTTTCAGCATTTGACACAGAAAAGGGGAGGATGCACATGGCTTACCTCCAAGCACAGGTGCCGGATCCCAAGGTGATATCAGACTACAAAAGGGCCAACTTTGAATTCCAGGCGAAGGACGTACATCCAGCAGATTAGATAGATCTACACAAACAAATAGGTGAGATGGTTTTTCATACATTGGCACACGCTTCAGCTTCTGCAGCAAAATTTCAGGTATCATTGAACAACGCTCAGACACAGCTCAAGCTGGAGAAAATATCATCTTTCGCAAAAGACAACAGCATCAAGACGTTGGAGGAGCTGGTCCTCAAGATTGGTTATGACCCTGCGAATGTCAAGGCGGTAGAAGAGATGATAAAAAAGAAAAATGCTGACATTGCATCCTTAAGAAAACAGCTGAAGCTCCCACCCACAGAGGACTCACAGGCGAAGGAGATAGCAGAGAAAGAAGGTGAGAAGGATGAGATGCTAAAGCTGCTCATGGAGCAAAATGCTCAGCTCAAAGAAATGGAGGCTGAGATGGAAAGATTATTGAAAGAGAAAGAGAAGATGAAACCAATGGAAGTCATTCCATTGAGTTTTATTCCTATCTCAGGAGAAAGCATAGCAACAGTGACAGCAATCCCCTCTGCAACACCAGTGTCACTACCAGAAGGAACAACAGACCTTGCCAAGTCCATGGAGAAAATGAACCTGCAAGAGATAGAAATCAGCAAGCTTAAGAAAGAAGTGGATAACCTCCAAGAGCTAAAAACTTCCTTTCAGACAAGCCTATCCAAAGAAAAGCAGGTAACATAGCATCTTAGGAAAGAGTTACAGCAGCTCCAAAAGCAAACAATGGTAGGGAAGACTTTGGCTGAGGTCAAAGAGATTGTATGGATAGACATCACCAAGTCCATCAATGAAATCTGGCCAATGATTCAAATCATGTTTGAACAAAATGAGTAGCTCCAGAGGAGCAAGAAGGCCATTGAGAAAATCAGAGAGGAGCTGGGAGACATGACAGCACAAGCAAATGAGATCATCAGGTTTATGAATTCCAAGACTAGAGAGGAGCTTGAAGAACTAAAAATCGAGGACAGAACAGAGACTATACTTGAGGTAAAAAGGGTTTTAACCAAGAGAAGTTTAATGCTTCAGCTTGAGGAAAAGATTCAAGTCATGGATCAAGGAGTTCAGAAGTTCTTCAATAAGATTGATGCTCTCCAAAAGAAAGGCCTACCTGGTCTGAAGGTCATTAATGACAAACTAATGACACTCCCTGATTACAAGAAGAGATTGGCTGAAGTCTCTAAGGACAGTTCCAAGTTTGCAGCGATACAAGGGAGCATCACAGGCAAAGCATTCATGGATGCCCTGCAGTTGGATATTAGTATCCAACATGAGATTCAATACATATTCCTCATTAAGCCTACATTTGCTAAGTATACAAACACGAATGAAGTGTATCGGAGATTACTTAAAGTCACAGTGCCAAGTCATCTCAGATGGGAAGAAATTTGTGATCTACTAGATTAGCAGATGAGCTATCACAATCCAGTCACTTGTCCAGTCAGAAGAGGTTGCGAAGGCACCTCGCCAATGGCCTACCCCAGAAATTCCGCATGCAGTTGTACTGAGTCATCAAATAGTTTTTGATTAGTTAAAGTAGTTAGACTAAAAATAGAATGAGCACATCCTAATCAGTTATGACAGGAACATTTGTAATTTGAATTATAAATACTTCAACTCTCGAAGCATTGGGGGTTGTTGATTCACACACCCTATTGCTATCAAACTATACTATTTTTGAAGAGATCTGCCATTAATAAAGAAGATGCACTTTTACAGGATTCTTGCGTATGTTCACTGGTGATGTTGATTTTCTAAGTTGAATGTTTTTCTTTCTCTGTAACCAATTTGTTTTCTGGAACTAATCTTTATGAATAGCGTAATGTTGCAGGATTTATCTTTGATACCCTGTTTCCGATTCTAAACATTTTAATGTTTATCTTCTAATATCTTCAATTAAGAAATTCTTAACTGCTTGTTAGTTGAAGTTATTTTTCTTATCTCTTCTTCTTTCCATCATTTTAATTACTAAAGATCCAGTGAGTATATTATCTCGCCCTGCGAAGGTCTTCTTTGGCATTTCTGGTTGTATCTCATATCTAATTAAACACATACCCCATAACCCAATGGATGTGTAGACCGTCTCAACCAATTTAAAAAACTCTTTGACAACAAAACCAACAGTTTCTTTACCTAGCCTAATACCTGAAATTAAAAACAAAGCTAAATAATATAGAGAGATCCCTCTCTGAAGTTAGAAGGGCTAGATCCCAGCTTTAAAAGCGGTTGGATAAGGTTACCTTTGTAGATTTCTTCTCTTTCAACCTCTAGGAAATTTACCAAGTGCTAACAGCAGTCTTGATCGAGGTTCGGTATGCCCAAAGCGCGAGATATAACATGATGTGCCAATCAAAATTACTCTGGTTAACAGTTTTTTACAACATGGTCTTGAGAGACTTGTTGATGGCCTTTACTTGCCCATTTTCTTGGGGGTAATAAAGAGATGAGTGACCATGTCTAAACCCCATCTTGGATGCTAGTTCTACCATCATTTCATTCTAAAAGTGACTACCATGATCAGTGACAATCTCACTGGGGATACTGAACCGGGCAATAATTTGGTTGAATAAGAAGAAGGTTGCAGTCTTCCCATCGGATTTTATGGTAGCATGGCTTCATCCCACTTGGTAAAGTATTCGAAAACCACGATAATGTTTTTATGCCCCCCAGCCGAAGTTAGGTTGCAATCGATGAAATCTACCCCCGACTTGGTGAAGGGACCGATGGTAATGACTAGGTGAAGAGGGGCTGGGTGCGAGCGCATTTTCCGAGTGAACACCTGGCAGGGGTGACACTTCTTAACTGCTTCAATGTAATCTTTAAAGATGGTGGGCCAGAAGTAACCAGCTCGCAGGAGTTTTTGGGTTGTCTCAAGCTCGGAAAGATGACCACCACAAGCCCCTTTGTGGCAATCATTTAGGATTGACTTGACTTCCTCGTGAGTTAAGAAGCGACGTAAGATACTATATATTCCTCAGTGATATAAAGTGTCGCAGATGATGGTATACTTTTTGGCTTGGTATCTAACACGTCGTCGATCATCTCGCGAGAGAGATGCTAAGTGAATTTCAAGGTTTGAAGATATAAAACAATGTCTCCATACCAGGGGTTGGATGACGAGACAAGGAAAATGTGTTCGTCTGCAAATGAATCGACATGGATAACATCCTCATCTAATCGTGGAAAATCAGATATTAACTCTGCAAAAACTAGTTATTTCTTGGACTTGGTCGAATCAAAGTCGAGATCAAATTCTTGTAAGATGACAATCCATTTATTATATTTCCTGCCTATGATACACCTAGTGAGGACGTATTGAAATGGATTGACATCGACAACCATAGTAGTCTTGCAAAGAAATATATAGTGTCGTAAACGTTGGATTGCATGAACGAAAACCAAAGCTAGATTTTTAACATGAGAGTAATTAAGCTCAGGACTAACTAAATTTCGATTGAGATAGTAGATGATGTTCTCATGTAGTTCATCATCCTCCTGAGCTAGAACCATACCAATCATTTCTTCAAATGTGACAATATACAACATGTAATCTCTACTGTAATTAGGAGATTTCAGCAGAGGGGCCAATACTAAGGCTTTCTTTAAAGCGTTGAAAGACTCTTGGGATCGCTCATCCCAGATAAAATGAGTGCCTTTCTTCAATAGGCGCATGAAACCCTTAGTGATATTGGCATAATTCACTATAAACCGACGCAAAAAGTTAGCTTTCCCCTGTAAACCTTGAAGTTTTCTAATTGTGGGCAGGGGAGGCAATTGAAGTATTTCCTCAACCTTAAGAGGATCTACCATGATCCCAGTCTCGAAAACTAAGAATCCTAAGAGACAGACAAACTTAACACAAAAGATGCATTTGTGAGGGTTTAACCAGATTCTATAGTAATGACATCTTTCAAAAACCAGCCAAAGGTGTGTAACATGATCCACTCTCTTGCGACAGTGAGAAACAAGATCATCTAGGTAAGATTTGACTATGTGCTTGAGATCGTGAAAAGCGAAAGTCATGGCGCGTTGGAAGGTCACTCCAGCATTTTTCAAGCCGAAAGGAATTTTCCGGTATGCAAAAGTACCCCAAGGACATATAAATTTCGTCTTGTGTTGGTCCTCATGTTTGATTTGGATTTGGTTATATCTAAAAATTCATCCATAAAGGAAAATGTTTCACTTCCTGGACACTCATCGAGAATCTGATCAATGAAATGCGTGGGGAAGTTATCTTTAGGACAAGCCTTGTTCAGGTCACGAAATTCCATACACACACGGATGGTTCCTTTATTTTTATTCACAGGAACGAGGTTGGATACCCATTCGGTTAAGGGAACTGGGTAGATGAAGCCAACATTAAGTAGTTTCTCCAGCTCTGCCTTAATAGCGGGGGCCTTCCTAGGATTAACAACTCTAAGATGTTTTCGAATAGGTTTAGCATCCAGATAAGTCCTAATCTCATGTTCGACAATATGAGGGTCGATCCCTGGCATATCTTCATATGACCAAGCGAATACATATTGAAATTATTTGAAGAGGTTGGTGTAGATCAGAATCTCTTCTGGAGAACAATCCGCACCTATATTTACGTTCTCAATCTTGCCAGGGGTATGAGAGATATCGATTGAGATGGTAGGATAAATACTCGTCATATTTCCTTCAGCATAAATGTCACGCGTATCAAGTGGAACTATGGAGTGACTGACTATCTCACTCAAGATAGACCGAAAATCATCTTGCTCGATTCTTTCAAGACTTGGGAGAAAATAAGATCGATGATGCATATCATCCCAAGGTATCTCAGAAACATTCATGGCTTCGAGGATGGCTTTGTCCGAAGGCAAAGTCTCATCTAAGAAATCATGTGAACAAGATAATGAGGTGGCCCATACTGGCCTAAGAACGGGATCCTCCTCATCCATCTGCGAGGTAACAGGATCGAGATCGATGGAGGAGTCAAGAATGGCTTGGTATGCAATCTCTACTGCCAATAGTGGCATAGCCATGCCAGCATGCAATTGACCTTCACTCGACGAAGTCGGAGAAGGTAGGGTCCATGGATCACTAATATAGGAAGTGCGGAAAGGAATGGACCTCCCTACTAAGGCAAGCCTACTAGACATGGCGTAAACATGGTGAATCAGTGTTGAGAATTCGAAAGTACCCATGAGAGAAGAATACATTCCGACACTGATATTCTCAGTTTTTGGCTGAGAATTTTTTATCACTGGGATTGATGGTCCAACATATGCATTTGGACTAGAGTATGCAAAGGATAATTGGTCGACTGTCATGATCTCTCCCTGATGAAGAAAATAAAGTGTGCAGAAAATGGACGATACGACAGTGACCATAGCATAGGTCCAATTGCGACCTAGTAACAAGCTATAATCAAGAGGTGCATCAACTACCTCTACTTCAACCTCTACTGTCTTCCCACCTAACTGGACCGAAAAGGTAGGAAGAATACCATGAGGGCAGAAGGAATGACTGTCAAATGAAGTCAACATGTTCAATGACTTGGAAAGGGTTGGAGAACCAATAGCTTTCCAGCAGACCAGGGACATCACACAAGTTGCAGCACCTTCATCAACGACCGCTCATTTGATAGTGTACTTGGAATACTCCACATGGATTTGGAAAGCCACATGGTAGGGTAAGCGAGGCTTCACATCCGTGACATCAAACTTGATCACTTTCGAGCCACTAGGTTCTAGAGGTCCTAAGGCACAGAGTAAGGCATTCCTATGTGATGGACATGTCTGGAGTACCTCCAAAGCTGACATCGCACAAGGGGTTTGGCCCAGATCCTCAACAATAGAGTAGTTCTGGGCGGCTCTAGCGTTAGGGTTGTGGGTAGAGCGCTTGAGTACTCCTTTCAGAATACGAGATGGTGGCTCTGGTTTCTTGATTTGTAAGTTCATCTCTGGGGGGGAGGAGGAGCTTCTAGGATGGTACTAGCTTTTGAAGAGCCATAATCTCGAGAGTGGGTATCTATATCAATTTTCACATCGACCATATTGATGCAAACACGATCGCCATATTGCGATGGTGGGTTTTGACTTCCACCATATGCATTTTCAGCATTCAAAGAGCTCGAGTCTAAGTGTCGATTGTGTGGGAATGGGTTCATCAACACAGTGGGTGGTAGATTTAAAAGCCTCGCAGCCTCCACAAGTTTGGGGCATAAGTGTGTAAGGTGGTCATCGGTACAAAGTTTACAAGGAAACTTCACCGTACGTTTCTCTTTCTTTCCCTCTCCAACATTATCATTATGTTTCCCATTATTATCTTTGTGCTTGGGTATATTATTATTCTTCCCACCCTTATGATTATTTCGACCTTTCCTTTTATTCCCATCTGGTTGTTGGTCACCATTTGGGTTCTTCGACAATTCCATGGAATGTACATCCATCGATTGGGTGGGTTTGGAGGATCCAGACGAAGCTAGCCCTCCAACAGACTTTGTTTTCAAGTCTGTGGATTTTAAATTGGCGGAACCTACAATGCCATAGACATGAGGTCCGAGATTCTGTCTAGCATTGTGATTTGATCGCGGTGCATCTGGAAGAAGGTGGTATAACATCCTAGACTGAGCATATATCAAATTGAGTTATTGGGCTCTAGAGATAGCTTCTTCCTCACTGAAGACCCTAGAAGTAGAAACGTCCTTTGAAATAGGAGTGTGCAAAGACTTTAGGAACCATTCTAGAAGAAAGATCGGGGATATAGGATTCTTAACCAATTGCCTTCTCCTACACCATTCCTTGAGTGTCGGTACCTTGGCGTAAAGTCAACAAAAGTTCAAGGCCAACACCATAACGAATGGGCAGTTGAAAGTGGTTGAGAAAGGCTAGCACCAACTGATGAAAACAACCATATGTCCCCCTAGGTAGCTCAATGTACCATTGCAACGTGACTCCAATGAGAGTGTGCTGAAACAATCGTAATCTAATAGAATCATGATTTAGAAAATTTGATGAGCACCAAAGGTGAAAAGTAGTGACGTGGTCACCAGGGTCCTTGCCATTCTTACCTTCAAACTTTGGAATGTTTGACGAAAGTTTGGTAGGGACAGGGGGCCATGTGGGATCATGACTCACTGGTTCATTCATTAGTTTAGACAAATCTGGAAAATTAAGTGTGGCCAGAAATGGAATATGGGGTTGCGACATGTGGCCCCATCCTCCCACGAAAGATTGTGTGCTAAGAACTATATTCCATCCAAGATTATGGTAAGGACCAAAACCTTGTCCGGAATTAAAAGACCCTCCTCCGATCTTATTCGTAAAAGATGGATTGGGCATCATTCCAGCAGGAATGTTCTGATAAGGGTTATGAAAATTGCCCCCAGCTGGATTAGATCCACGCTGAGGGTTGTGAAGATTTCCCCCGACTATATTGGATCCAAGTTGGGGAGTACCCAATGTTTAGGATTCACCTCCTCCAGGTGGGAATCCAGATGATTGAAGTGGATTCATCATGCCAAAAGTATTGGTTGGAATCGACACCAAGGGGATAGGGATATAGGGAAAATCTTGTCTGTCGGTTGGGTTGTTCCATCCATCTGTAGAAGGATTAGACCAGCGATTAAGAATAGGGACGCTTCCCACATTAGGATTCGCTTGGGGAATATGAGAACCACCAAACGGGAAAGGAGTGTAAGGAGGTGTAGTGCCCCCAAGTCCAAAGCTAGTGTTAGGGCTAGCAGTTGGGATGGCAGTCAAAAACTGCGAAGTGAAGTTAGGCATACCATAAGAAAATGGACTAGAAGCCATAGGGATGGTCTGAACATTGTAACTTGGTGAGTGACTGAAATCCCCAAAAGGGTTTGATGCAAGAGATGAAGCATTAACTACAGGCCGAGCCATAGTACTAGTATAAGCCTCTGGCACTGCACTTGTAGTGGTTGCAGGTGTCGAAGGGGTGCCATTAATTATAGTGGGTATGGGAGTTGAAGAACTCCCAGTGTTCTGAAGACTAGACTTGGTACTCATCCTTGTGGAACCACAAGTCTGAAAAGTGGATGTGTGTGTACCACTCCTGATAACTCTACACCTTTTAGAAGTCAAGAACTCAAAAAATAGTGGTAACTGTAACAACCGACGGGACCTATGAGAAATCTAGTCTAACTCCACAACGACTTATGACTCTCCAACGAATAAAAATATATCCTAAGGCTAACTAGTAGTCAAAGAGCATACCAAAAGTTCAAACGGCCAATATGCATGCAAACGGGCTAAAGTGGTTGAGTGGCCTCCCTCACTAAAGAAGGTATGTCTCATCCAAGAGGGACTTGAGACTCCCCGCCAAAGTTTGGAGGTAACATAATCAGTTATAAGGGCCCTCGTAGGCTTAACAACTAGCTGGTCAAATCCCGCCAGAGAGGTAATCCTCCATAAAGGCTGTGTGTTTTCTGACCCCTATCTAACTCGAGATATAAGCATAATAACCCCTGCAAGTAACCTATGAGATACCTAAGTCAAGAAACTAATCAACCACTATATAACCGATGCACATGCGAGCAGTCATAAGTCCAGATCACCATATGGGTAGGGTAGCAAAGACCGAAACTTTGAAAGCACCACCTCTCACAGAGGTATGGGTACTAGCAAGATCCCAAAATACAAATAAATCCACAAAAATATCTTTGATGCTAGGTGAGTATCCAGGTGTTATCCCTTCAAATAACTTCGTGTGACATCATGATTAACTCCAATGTGTGTTATAACCCTAATTTTCACTAGACATACTTACCTGACATCAGGCCATCTCATATACCTTCTTTTCCAATCTAGTACTGAACAACTCTTCTTAAAAACACCCTTTTTAAATGCCCACATGCCTTGCTCCACTACAACCCGCATGTACCTACAAAATCACGAAAAATGGAAAGTTGCTGACAAAAAACACAGTTTTGGGTAAGTTAACTAAACCTTTCGACCATGCATGGCCAATCATTCAACTAAATACCTATCTCCTTCTAGCCTAAATACCTTATTTCAAGCATTTTGGGTAAATACCAAATGCTCAAAATAAGGTATGTTCACTTGATCTTCTTAACTGTTTATTTTCTTAAGAATATTGGGGATCTCTCGGGTTTTTTGGGGATACTTTTTGGTAGTTTTAAATTGGTTTCATCACCTTTTTTCTGAGTTTCTGCAAGAGTCTGAGCTAGTAGGGATTTTGGTCTTTCATACCAGTATTCCCTGCTTTCTTTGCTTGGTTGCATTTTCTTTTCGGGAAGTCACAGAGGTACATGTGGCCTATATAAGGCCTACATGCATGTACATGCGTCCAACCTTCACACAGCCCACGTGGACATGCTAGCTGATGAAGTGACAGTAGCGTGGCTAGGTTCAATTTTTTTTTATTAAAGAGTCAGTCATCCTCTTCCCTGTCAGAAGTGATCCTTCTCAGGGGTTTTCTGAAACTCATTCTGGTCTCTGTTTTTGTAGTTTGTATCTTAGGTGCCACCTCAGATTGGTTTTGTTCTATGAAATTTTCCTTGAATTGTTTTTCTTTTCTGACAAAGTAAGTTTCTGACTCTTCAAGAGATTCTGGTTCTCAATACCAATAGTCTCTTCCAGTGGTTGATTGCTTGTATTTTCATTTTTGAATAGTTGCATAAGGTCTGCATGTGTGTACACACGACCTGCATAAGGTCTGCATGCATGTACAGGTGACCTGCATAAGGTCTGCATGCATGTACACGCGCTCTGACCTTACACAGCTCACGTGCACACACTGGCTGTTGAACTGTCAGTAGCGTACCTGTTGAGAAATTTTTTGTTTAAGGAGAGGCAGCCATCCTTTTCCTTTTCAAGATTTATACCTCTTAGGGTTCTTGGTCTCCATCATAGTAGTCAAAAACTTAGGTCTGATCATAACAATAACTTTCTTTTTCATTAAAAAAATTTCCTAATTTTTTTTCTTTCATAGGGTTTTTAGACAAGTGTGAGACTCTTATTTCATCGGTTTGTGTGTTATTGTTAGTAACTCTTTACGATCTGCGCTTAGGCTAGAATTTTTCTTGGTCTTTACTTGTCGTCATTTTTCCTTTTTGCTTTGCGAGAATTAAATAAATAAAAAAACTCTTTTATTTCTTGGTTTGGTTAAGTAGTTGTTGGTTTGCATAAATAACCAGGAAAAGTTTTACTTTCATAAGTTCTTGGTTGTTTACTTAGGAGAATAAGTAGCTCGTAGTCGAGTGAAGTCTTGTTTTTCATTTACTGTTCAAAGATCTTAGAAAAATCTTAGTTTGAAAAGTTGATTAAAATTTTGTCGAGAAGAAGTTATTTTGTTTCCAACTTTCTGTTTATCTTTTCTTTCGTCTCTCAAAACATCACTAGTTTCACTTTCATAACCTTTGACTTAAGACAAGCCATAAAAATTAACGATTAATTAAAATAAACTAGACTTTATGTTTGTAGGGTCCATCAACTAGTCCAGGCTAGATCCTTGATTTAGGTTGGAGAGGAAACTCTTCAAGGCTGCAAAACATACATAAGAGTCTGTGCTAGGGAGTGTTAAAAGTCCAGTATCGTTAAAGTTATCCAGGACCCCCTTCTAAAATAGGGGTTAAACATGAGGTTGCGTGCAGAAAGGTAGCGGAGATAACCCCTCCAAAGTCAGACCAAGCGTAGTGGGGAACACATATAGAGGGCTTGTTTTGGGATTCCATTGATTGCATTTGCCACGGAGCTTCATGGGTCTCAAATCCATTCGAGGTCCTCATTTGTCTTCTGGACCACTTGCTTTCGATACCCTTGATAGGTTTCGAGCTTGATACCTTGCTCATTGCGGTCCACCCGACTATCAACTGCACCCACCTGGTGACTGTTCATGCGCTGGAAACCTAGTTGCAATTATTTTAGGGACTTACACAAGTGACTGCGGGGGTAGACCGCAATACCTAGGATAGACATTGGGCCACACTTTGCAGAGTATACCCGAAGGGTGCTTCTGTGTTCGAGTTTCACTTGCACCGGTAATTTTCTCTAGTGTTGGTTGTTGTAACTATTCTTCCAAATAGTTTAGTCATTTCTTGTTTTATCTCGTAGGGAATTTTTCTAGTGTGTGTTGTTTTTGAATGAATAGAAATCCCTAGTGTGTCTTTGATATTCTCACACAGTGGAGGATCACGAGCTCTGTTGGTCATGAAGGCTTCTTGGCCTGCCACCGGTTACAATGGAGCCACCCTTGCCACCGCTAAGGCGAAAGCTAGACCAAAAAGGGCCTTTCGAAGTGACTGGGTCACAGGAAACTGTGCCCGACCAACATCTGGAGGAACCAACCATTTCAGACCTTGAAGTGGAAGCTCTTGGTCCATCCGAAACTCCAACCAATGATATTTTGGCACCCATCATCGTACAAATTTATCCTTACGAGTGCCAAACAGTGTCATACGCAACAATGGAAACAAATGTTGCCACTTCTTCTAGGAATTCTTCTATTCCCACTACGACCGTCGCCACAGGGGGTGTTCCACCTCATAACCCACCATCATCAGTCCAAGCCACCATGGTCTCGACTCCCTCTACCTCGAGCAGTGGTCCGATCTCATATTTGGCGGCATCCACTGCTCCTTCCACACAGAGTGCGACAGGCCCTCCATTCTCATATGGGATGCCTAGCTCAGGTACAAGCCCTATACTCTCCTACTCCACTTTACATACTTTAGGTTTGGGGGCAGGGAGCTCTAAAACTTCTCTGCAAGGACCCATGGGGGGCACTTCCACTCCCTTTAACGCTTTCCCTTATGGAGGAGGTCATATCCCTCCTTCATCCCCTTCGCTCAGCGGTGCCCACCAGCAATCCGTTGGGATGAACGCACACCATAGTTCATTTGGAGAAGGGAGTCAAGGACCACCTTGTCATAATATGTTGGTAGGTTCGACACTGTTTTATTTGTTCGGTGCATTTGGTAACAATGCTTTATTGTCAGCTTCTTTCCCAACTGGGGGCAACCCCGGTTACAAACAACCTAATCCTATGCAGGGTACTATTCCTGCACAGGGGGAAAACCCAGGAACTTCTTCTGCATCAGGACCTTGGACTTCTTGGCAGGGATTAGTTCCCTCATTAGGAATGTCGATCTAGGGAAATTATTTTCACAACCAATAGAACCCCGAGCAACGTGCAGTACCTATGCTGATGGGATCGACATGGGGAAACCCTTCCCAAAGTCCTACAAATGTAATGCACGCCCAACCATCTACCTCCTATTTCGGGAATCAACCGATGATGTCTCCTCAAACACAAAATCCGTACACTGTTCATGGCCATGGCTTTTACCAAAACCCAGGCCAACAACCCAAATTTTCCTGGAAACCTGGTGCCAGTCAAACTACAGGCCCATTTTTCCATGGTTATCACCAACAACCCAAACTTCCTTTACTAGCAACCTTTCATTTGCTAGACTTAACAAGGTTGTTGAACGACCCTATCTGTCATGATCTGCGTTGGCCCCTTATGTCGACAAAGTTTCCTTCGGACATACCAAAGTTCGAAGCCAAGCCTAACAAAGATCAAAGAGATCATGTGGCTACTTTTCACCTTTGGTGCTCATCTAATTCGTTGAAAGATGAATCCGTATAGTTGCAATTGTTTCAATGTACTCTCATTGGGTGTGCTACGAAATGGTACATTGACCTTGACCGCTCAAGATACTCTTCCTTCGGTGAATTGGCAATGGCTTTCCTAAACCATTTCCAATTACCTGTGAGATACGACGTTGGCATAGAATTTCAGGCCAATTTAGAACAGACAAAAGCAGACCATATCTCTGATCACATCTGAGAATGGAGATGTCGGAAGAGTTTGATTAAGGTGTCAGTCCCACCAACATTCCTTCTTGAGTGGTTACTTAAGTCTTTGGTCCCACAATTATCCAAAGGCGTCGCAACGGCGAGAGTCTTTTCCCAAGAAGATGCAATCATGAGAGCTCAACATCTTGAGATAATCTATTCTCAGTCTGGTCTACTGTACGAGATCTTGCTAGATGCGCCACGATCAATAATTGATAAAACCAGACAGAGAGTTGGACCACATGTCGATGGTATTGTTGGTTTATCACAAACAAATCCTGTTGAACAACTGACGAAACAATTGCAAAAATTGTCTATCCAGCATATAACGGCCAACCAGACTACTCTTTCGGTGGCTCCCCCTACCCAAACATTGGATGTACACAGTGTGCAATCGACAAATCCGAAGGACACCCAATAGCCTGATGGAAAGAAGAAACAACATAAGAAGGTTAAGGGGGATAAGAAACCCACTAATAATGCTAGCAGGGGCAACACCACAAAAATGAAGTCGAGGTACTCATGTAATCTGTGCATGGAAGACCACCCGATTCACCAATGCCCTCGACTTGCAGAGGCCAAAAAGTTATTGTCACAATAGCAGTTTGATGTGTTAACAAACCCATTTCAACATGGCCAAAATCTAACTCAAGCCTCTACAAGCATGGAAGGGGGTAGCCAAGGACCCCCTCTGTCTTCAAACAATCCTACATCCGTGAATGTCTATATTTTGAAAGGTGATGCCTATATATCGACTAGAGAACATGATTACAGCAAGACAAGCACCTCTAAGAAAGATAAAGAAGATGAAACCCCATCTCTTCCTCTCCAGATCAAGAAGACGTTGGGCAAAACCATGACACGCATCCCAAAAGGTGCGTTTAAGAAATCTTCTCACAACCCAAATGCAAGGGCGGCCCAGAACTACTCTGTGGTGGAGGATTTGTCTTAAACCCCTTGTGCAATGTCTCCTTTGGAAGTCCTCCAGAGATGCCCTTCCCAGAGAAAGGCTCTGTTAGCCGCTTTAGGATCCACCAAGACTTGTAATCTAGGTACGATCATGCTTGATGCGACTGACTTAAAACCTCATCTCCCTTACCACGTAGCGTTCCAGATAGTAGTGGCTTACACCATGAAAACGTTTACTCAGAACATTTTCCGCACAGTGGTTGATGAGGGAGCTTCAACATGTGTAATGTCTTTGGCATGTTGGAAGGCCATTGGCCAGCCCGTTTTGTCTCTGTCACCTACTCTTCTTACCACTTTTGACGGTCATTCGTTTTGACCACATGGCATTATCCCCTCTTTTCCTGTGCAGTTAGGAGGGAAAACCATGTGCATCGAGGTTGAAGTGGTCGACGCATCTCTCGACTACAATCTCTTGTTAGGGAGGAGTTGTACCTATTCTATGCAAGCAGTATTTGCTACAGTTTTCTGGGTCTTGTTGTTTCCACATGAGGGTCAAATTATGACCATTGATCAATTGTCTTTCTCTCGTCCTGACCCTTCATTGGAGGCATCCACGGTCCCAATGATTGATAAACCTCAACCCGACGTCGTCAACATAGGGATTGGATTGTGCCCACCTTTGATGGGTACTTTCGATTACCCACCTCTTTAAGGCGATGTTAAGTTCATATATGACCACCATAAGGTTGAGGTTTTCCAAGTTTCATCATTTCGCACGACTTACTTTAATGATCTGTGGATTCTTCCTTCCCCATCGACCACAATGGAAGGGACAGGGCAACATGGTATGTCCATGCCCTTGTCCACGACAGAAGTGGCATACTCTTTAGTCCAGCAAGCTTCCGCCGACCCCGATCCAACTCCCGCACAAGAGTTAGATCCAATTCTAGAGCCTATTTGGGCTCAAGGTTCCCTTGCTGATACAGATTCTTTAGACTTAGTCTTGCCCTCAGATGAAGCAATCATGGAAGCAATGACTAGTCTGGACAAACCCTGGGACGATATCCATCACATATCATACTTCCTCCTAGAGTTAAGCAAAATTGATGCAGGGGATTTCACCTTGACTATGACTAGATATGGGTCTTGTCCTATTAGTCCTTTGGATAGACATGTTGTTTATGCCGAGGGTAATATGGAAACCATTGCCAAAACTATACCTATAAACATCTCCAGAACCCCTGGCGTCATGGAGAATGTTTTCGTCGGAGATGACTACTCCCCCGAAGAGATTCAAATCTACACGGATTTATTTAAGGAATTATGTGATGTTTTTGCTAGGTATTACGAGGAAATGCCAAACATCGATCCAAAAATTATTGAACATGAAATCATGACTTATCCTGATGCTAAGTTGGTTCGGTATAATCTTCGTCCGGTTAATCCTAAGAAATCAGCAGCTATTAAGGTTGAAGTGGAGAAACTGCTCAAGGCAGGTTTTATCTACCCCGTCCATTTGACCCAATGGGTGTCAAACCCCATGCCAGTTAACAAAAAACAGGGTACGATTCACGTATGTACGGACTTCCATGATTTGAATAAATCCTATCCAAAAGATAATTTCCCCACACCATTTATTGACTAGATAGTCGATGAATGCGTAGGTTGCGAGGCCTTTTCTTTCATGGATGGTTTTTTGGGATATAATCAGATACAAATCAAAGCCGAAGAATAACACAAAACATAATTCATTTGTCCATGGGGTACATTCATGTATCGTAAGATGCATTTTGGTCTGAAAAATGCTGTAGCTACCTTTCAGCGGGCCATGTCTTTTTCTTTCCACGATATCAAACATATCGTCGAGGCCTACTTAGACGATTTAGCATCACGATATCATAAGAGAACTGATCATCCCACACACCTCCAAATTATCTTTGAGCAATGTTGCTACTTCCATATTCGCTTGAATCCCAAGAAATGCAATTTTTGCATGACTTCGGGTCGTTTGCTAGGTTTCATAGTTTCAAGAATAGGGATCATGGTCGATCCTCTCAAGGTTGAGGCAATAGTTCAGTTTCCTCCCCCACGTACAATCCTTCAACTTCAGAGTCTACAGGGAAAAGAGAACTTTTTGCGGTGTTTCATCTCAAACTACGCTGAGATCACAAAGGGATTTATGCACTTAGTGAAGAAAGACGTTCCTTTTCATTGGGACGATGTCGCTCAATGCTCCTTCGAAGAATTGAAACATGCCCTCACAACTGCCCCTCTACTTCAACCACCCAATTATAACAAAGATTTCTTATTATACTTGGTTGCAGCAGAGTCAACCATCGGCATGGTTTTAGTTCAAAAGGATGATATGCTCTCAGAATATGTGATTTATTACCTGAGCCGAGGCTTGGTTGGAATGGAACTCAATTATTATCATATCGAAAAACTTGCGTTGGAAGAAATCCATGTTGTCCAATGGTTCCATCATTATTTTTTGTTTCGCAAGACCACCTTCATTGACAGTGTGAATCCATTTCAATACGTGTTGACACGACAGGTAATCGGCAGAAAGTTCAGTAGATGGATAGTTGTCCTCTAGGAATTTGACTTAGATTTCGTTTCAGCGAAATCCAAAAAGTCACCGGTCTTTGCAGAACTCATCTCAGAACTTTCAGTCGAGTCAGGTGATGTTATGACCGAAGAATCGCCTATTCAAGGAGACATGTTTTTGATAACATCTTCGGACCCCTAGTATGGAGATATACTTGTCTATCTCCAGACTTTGAAGTGCCCCGCCTTTGCTTCTCATGATGAGCGTTGCCATATACGTCATTAGGCAAAGAACTATGTCATACTCGAAGATACTATGTATCGTTGAGGTGTAGATTTCATCCTTCTTCGGTGCCTCACTCATGAAGAAGCGGAAATAGTGCTTAACGATTGCCATACTAGAGCATGTGGTGGTCATTTGTCTGGGTTGTAAACAACCCAAAAGATTTTATGAGCCGATTAATTCTGGCCGACAGTAATCAAATATTGTATCGCATCAGTCAAGAAGTGCCACCCATGTCAAATCTTCTCACGGAAGATGAGGGCACATCCTGCTCCCATGTTTCCCGTCATCACCATTGGCCCCTTCACCAAGTGGGGGATTGATTACACTACCTACAACCCTCCTTTAGTAAGGGGGTACCGTTATATCATCATAGCAGTAGACTACTTCACCAAGTGGGTCGAAGCTATGCCAACATTCAAAGATGATGGCGAGACTGCCACCCTCTTTTTGTTTAACCAGATTATAGCACAATTTGATGTCCCAAGAGAGATTGTCGCTGACCATGGAAGTCACTTTCAGAACACAATGATGATCGAGTTAACATCAAATCTTGGGTTGAGGCAATAACATTCGTCACCCAACTACCCTCAAGAGAATGGTCAAGTGGAAGCTTTCAATAAATCTCTTAAAACCATCCTACAATGAATGATCAATTCGGCCAAGTCAAATTGGAATTTGATGTTATACTTGGCATTATGGGCCTACCGAACGTATGTTAAGACTGCAACTGGTTTCTCACCTTTTCAACTTGTTTACATGCTGGAAGCAGTCTTTCCCATAGAATGATAGATCCCATCTTTAAAGTTGGCAGTACAGTTATTTCCAGACACTTCACCGCTTGAAGAGCGTTTATTATATCTCAAGCAACTCAATGAACAACATCGTGATGTGGCCTTAGCTAACGAAGCTCACAAACAAAAAGTCAAGTGTTAGTATGATCGGTCTATTCATCTTCATATTTTCTCGGAAGGCGACCTTGTCCTGGTCTATGACCAAGATAACGACCCCCTGGGGGCAGGCAAGTTCAAACCCATGTGGTTCGGACCTTTCATCGTAAAAAAGGTTTTAAAAATGGGCGCTTATCGTCTGGTAGATTTTGAGGGAAATTCTTTGGCAGAGCCTAGAAATGGGCTCTACCTCAAGAAGTATTACTCATAGGTAGGTCACCTTGGGTAACTTTTTGTAACATATGTATAGTCTTTGTACTATTACTTTTTGGTTTCTTTTGGTCTTTTGGAGGTGTCATTTTTTGATGTTATCTTTTGTCATTGTGGTAGATGTCAAGTGAATCTGAGGTATTCGTTGGATTCACAGATAGCGCTAGCCAACACACTAAAAGGATTACATCCACAACTTGGGTAACTTTTACACCTCAGGGCCAGTTACTATCTTTAGGATGTATATGTTTAGGTGATACCACAAACAATGTCATCGAATACAACGCAGTTATTGAGTTGCTTCGTGATGCTTTGTCATTTGGTATCTCTCACCTCCGGGACTATTTAGACGCTCAATTGGTTGTGTCTCAGTTAAATAGAGTCTACCATGTTCATGATCCTACTTTACACCGACGGTTCCTTAGCGTACGTCTCTTAGAATGAAGCTTTGATTATATTAAATATTTTCATGTTCCTAGGAGATTAAATCAAGTCACAGATACTCTAGCTAATAAAATTTTAGATTGGCATCTTGCACACATATAAGAAAGACACACATGTACATGTAAATACATTTTTAAAGAAAATATAATCCATAAGACATAAAAAGACATAAAAATCCATATATAATATCAAAAAATCAGAGTACATGCATGGGCACAAGCACCTCAAAAATACGTCTAGTAAAAAGTCATGGGGCTTATGCCCTAAAAAATATAAAAGTAGTGCCCTCGACACGTAAAAAGTCCATCCTAACTAAGGACGGGGCCTGTTGGCCCTGTTGTAATGGTCAACGGCGTTTGCCAAACATCGAAAAAGTCGGACCCACGTCCGTGGTGCCCCCACTACATGAGGCTACATAGATGGCGCTAGATCTTCGATCTCTGCCATGAGGACTGTGTGAGTAAGCGAGGTAAATTTTATCTATACTCGTCTCAAAACTCTCTCAGCCTCATCGGATGGAGATACTCCTGCTACCGCTGGTTCGTCAGCTGCGGCTGGGGTGGCCTCTGGTCAAGGATGTCACCTATTCCTCACATAGTCCGCTGGTCGTACTGGCCCCACATCTGCACATAGAAGACATAGATCTGTCAGATACTCTGGTGAATAAAAAAATGATATATATAAAAAACAACATAAAAATTACATATATTTAACAAACAAAAAAATGAAGCAAACTTACCCATCTCTCCTCGCTTCTCCCCGAGAGGTACCGGTATCTCAGGGTCTCTACAGAAGTCAATCCCGACATAGGGTTAGTCCTCTATGACCAGGATCTATCGTACCCACCAAGCAAAGAGCTTGTCATCGAAGGCCTCAATGGTCCTCCCTCCCCCCTGTCGCAGAAACAGCGTCGCCCATCTGCATAATGTGGGGAGAGAGGCCTCGTTCCCTCGTATAGTCTCTCTAGGACTGAAACTAGGAACTCTCTCAAAGAAGAAAGCACAAATAATCATCCCAAATCCGAAGTTCCTCTAATTCCGTATTCGGTACTCTGTTAATTCCCTCTTCATACAATCCAATAAAGTGGTGCTCTAGTCAATTATTTGTGCATTTAAGCACTGAACTGCATAATTCATGTGCGCACAGGAAGCCTGATGTAAATACGCATACCCAGTAATCCACCCAATGAGAAACACTATCACTTTTAGTGATAAGTTAGAGATATTTCTTATCGACACTTGCGAGCTCGTTCTGTCAGTATTGGCTTCACAATTGAGTCCAATCAACTTCGATATGTTATGAGGCCCAGAAGGAAAGGTACAAAAATTGACTGGTTCCCCTCTCCTTGAGAGGTCAGTCAGGAAGTATATATCCTCTGTCATTGGATCCAACGACTACCCCTCTATCACAAAGGCCTCTGCATCAAGATGCCAATAATCCACCAAGGTGTTTAGTAGCCTAGGTTGTGCTCGCATGAAAGGACAATGGAAAAAATTTAACAAACCACACTGCAACAGTGCAGTAAGAGCATTAGGGTCCTCATCGACCAACACATCAATATCCTCATGCTCTCTTTCCCTCCAGTGAACATACATCCTGCAAATAGACAAAGTTTAGGAGGGTTAACTCTTGTTTTTAATATTTTTTACACTAAATGGAAGGTCCACGTGGGCTATAGTGATAACAGTAGCATGTACACTCGGGCTTTCATAATGTAGCCCACGTGGACGTAGGGCTAACCTTTTAAAGGTCGATGCTCCCCCAAAAAATGAACTTAAATGCATAAAGAAAGAATTAGAATGCAAGAAGGGGTAGTGAGTACTTACTTGGTCCAAGTGGATGGTCGTTTCATCCACTGAAGCTCCCAGAATCAACTGTTTTCACAAAGGGGTAGTTTTTTAGTCATTGTCAATTAGCAATGGTGATAATGAGCTGCCAGCTTCTATTTATAGACTTTTTGGCCTCTTTTTGTCAATTTTTGGACCCTTTTGTCATTTTTTCTAAACTGAAAATCATTTAGTATGATGAGTTTTCTATGGATTGTCACGAGAAGTGTTCTTTGGGTATTTGGAAACTTTTTGGAGTTTTGGGTCATTTTGAAGGTCCTTTGGTAAAAAGACATTTTTTTCCAACTCGTTGCATTTAAGATGGGATTCTGCCTCCACTTCCTGCATCTTTTTGTCTTTTCTACTTTGCCATAGGATCGATCCCATCGAGTTGCAACATAGAACCATCATTGCCATTTTAGGAGTGTCATAATTTAGTGGTAGAGCCTACCTTAACATGGATGCCCTAAGTAGATCCTGGTTGCATTTTGGTGTCCATGTTGTTATTAACAACTATAGACCCGGGAGTCCTTACTAGTTTTCCCTGATTACGAGGTTGAACCTCATTTGCATGATTCTGTATCACTCTTGACCTCACCCTCGAGACTCCCAAAACTTAATGGGTCTTCTTTTAATCTCTCTTTAGACCCTCTAAACATGAAAAGATTGTCGAGAAATCTTGTTGACCTTCACGCTCTCTAACCTAAAATTTGAAGTCACGTCTGTCCGGCGGTTGTTTACCCTTTTTTTCGGTCCAGATGGTCAACTGTACGAACAAAGGTATACTCTAGAAGCCTTGGTTCTCTAGAAGAGTACTCTCAGGTATAATTTTAACCCTTTTTCAGGCCTAGGGGACTAAATTTATGAAAAAGGAACCCCCACAGAGTCCATAGTTAAGCTCTTTTCAGACTCCCTAAAATTGAAAAGATCGTTGAGTGACCTTATTCTTTCACACTCGTTAAAATGGTCCAGAAGAACATTCCCGACGGAGTCCATAGTTAAGCTTTTTTCAGACTCCTTAAAAATGAAAAAATTGTCAAGTGACCTTGTATTTATCACACTCATTAAAATGGTTTTGAATAGATGTTTGGTCTATGCTAGTTTACCCCTTTTTCGAGCTGACTAGGCTATCTTCGAAAAAGGTACCCCAACGGAGTCTCCTTTTACATTTTTTCAGACTCTCTAATTATGAAAAACCGTCGAGCTTACCTTCTCTGGGCTCGTTATAGTTACATCGAAGGACATTACCATTGTGTGTTTTGTTAACCGCATTTGCATACCTGCGTCTTTGGCCTAATGTCAGCTCGATGTTGCTCTCAACTGAACCATCTGAAGCATGCCTTATACGCAAGACCTGTAGCACTTTGCCTCTGCGTCTTGACACCCTTGGCCCCTGGAGGATTTTTCTTGAGTGTCCTTTTCCTGCATATGTCCCTTTTCCCTAAGCATCCCTATGTTTCGTGTGCTTGGAACTAGTATGTTTGTGACACTCGATCCTCCTTTGTAACGTAGCATTCTTTTACTCTTTTTCCAAAATTATTGAAAAAGACAAAAAAATCAAATATACCCCAAAAAGATGAAGGGAAAAGTATTTTCTTTTTATTGGCAGCACAATGATTCACCCTTGGACAAAGCACATCCTTTTGTTTGTTCTTCAAGCTCTAGGATTTAATATGACCTTAGGAAGTTATTCTCGCTACATAGATCTATGTCCTCCTCTGTTTGGTTATTCTTCTAAACATATGGAGAGTTTGCGTTGCCTCCTGCATCATGAACTTATGTCAATACCATGTTACCTGAGTCTCATCATTTGTCATGATATTGTCCAAGGGAAGTTTTTACCAAGCTTGAGTTGGCCCATCTGAAGTTTGTTTCTTTCCCTCATGCCCGACCATCCTGAAAGTCCAATCAAGTCTTTGTTCGAAATCAATGAAGCCTCTAGTCTGATCATCAAGATCCTCTAATCCATGATCGAAGAGTCGTCGAAGACCTCTGGGTAGTGAAGTCGTACACTCATATTACACTCCTACCTGAATTTTGAAGATTTTGAAGTTGATGCTCGAGCTCTGAAGACATCATCTCCAGCCATCAGGCCTTATCAACTTTTAGATGATAGATACTATACATGTATATCTTTTTTATTTTGAGATGTATATCCATTATGTATTGCTCGCGTCTACACTTTATATAGTTATATGACATGGATCTACAATGTATTTGAATGGTAGCCATGATTTTATTTCATTCTGAGCATAGGTATGCCCGCCTCGGTGAGACAATTGTTATTTTGCAGATGGCACCTCCCGAATTCTGGCCTCTGGGCTCACCGGTTTGGTACGTTGATAAAGATTGATAATGTATTTTGGCCATCAGATGCTCTTCTGACCTCACACATTAGGGGGAATATGTTATAACCCTAATTTTCACTAGACATACTTGCCTGATATCAGGCCATCTCATATACCTTCTTTGCCAAGCCAGTATTGAACAACTCTTCTTAAAAACACCATTTTTAAAGGCCCATGCGCCCTGCTCCACTACAGCCCGTGTGTACACTCTATATGACCCACTACAACCCACATGTACCTACAAAATCACGAAAAATGGAAATTTGTTGACGGAACACACAGTTTTGGGTAAGTTAACTAAACCTTTCAACCATGCATGGCCAATCATTCGAATAAACACCTAGCTCCTTCTAGCCTATAAAAGAAGGGGTAGGGGTCCCATTTGAAAGGGGGGAAATCATATTAAAGAAACTCTACCCGAATTCGTATTCCCCTTTGTCGAAGATTCTGCAACCATTTTGTGATTTCAACAAAGAAGAGAAGCAAGTGTGTTAGTAGTTGGTGCACAGTAAAAGAGGAGCCCACGACCAGATTCGTGGAGCGGTGGCCATCTTCATCATTGTAAGTTGCTTTAGTGAAGTTAATAATAAAAAAGTACTTTTCCCGTCCCACCATATGAGGTTTCCATTGTTTATTGCGTACATGTTGATTAAATCTCTAACCCATTAATTCGTAGATCAAATGCATGTGGAGTTCTTTATTTGTCTTTTGTGAATGCAGGTCAGCCTTGGGAGGAGAGTGGCAATGAAAGAGAGACCAAGCATGAAGAGGGATTGATACCAAATGCCCGAAATAAGGTATGTTCACTTGATCTTCTTAATTATGTATTTTCTTAAGAATAATGGGGATTAAGTCTGGGATTATGGTAAAAAGTAGGAATCTTTAGGTCTTTTCTGCATGCATGATAAAACCCTAAGTGCTAGTCTGTAGGGGGATTTCCCACTCACAACAGTGTGAGTGGAGCCTCCTGATATCACCAATCATATAATGGACTTCTCAACTCCCTGTCTCAGACACATATGTTGATTTAATTTCCTTAGAGAATTTTACTCACAAGATCCTATTCCAAGGCACTAAATCCTAGGCTAGTTTATGCACCCTAAAAAATAAAACCGTGACTAATCAATTTTAGTTTAAAGCATAAATTTTGTTGGTCGTGGTTACTCAAAAAGGTATGGAAGTGAAACTCGTGATGTTATGACTCTGCAAGAAAATAAATATGGATATAATGCAAAGTATATATTTAACATTTCAATGAATGATATGCCAATAAGAACAGTGCAGTCTTCAATTTCAACTCTGCAATTCAGAAGTAAAATGCAATCTTTCACTAAATGCGCTAAGCTAATGATAAAGATTCAAAGACGAAAATGCCAACCAATGCAAAATGCCTATTTTTTTTGTATTTTCAATATACTAAAAAGAAAATGCATGGACTAATGAGCAACCTGATATATAAATTCTACTGTGTATAAAAGAAATAACTTGAGCAGAGTACCAAGAAACCATGCAAATAGTCCAAAGAACAAGGACAAATAAAAAATGGAAAACAAAGAGAAAGACTCCGCCCAAAAATTCAACTCCAAACAGGTTTCTTGTCATCCCAGATAATCTCAACAGACACTACAGAGACCTAAGAAGGCTCAACAATCTTCAAATCCTACCCAACAGTCACTAAACCAAGAAAACAAGCCAGGGGAAGTGGTATTCGCGATTGTTCAGGAGAACAAAGCGTATATACACTTCTTGTATTGAGACAACAAGCATGTATACGCGACTGTCAAGGAAAAAAGGGCATATATGATTTAAAACAAGGCCAGGCAAGGGAAAAAGGCCAAAAACTCAAACCCAAAGTGAACAGGACATGTCAAGCAGTGATACGACAAGAAACACAAAGGAAAAAGAGCAATGCAAGAAGAAAAAGTACTTCAACCCTTAGAAAGAAGATCTCTCCCCAGTGGAGTCACCATTTCTATTACAAGGGAAAAACTCTTTATGGCCAAGGGTAAACCACAACAGACAGGTATGACTACAAAAATCAACTCAATTTCAACATATGCTATATAAACTAATGTGCAATATAAGAAAGAGTCCTACCTCGATCCAACGTTTGATGATGTTCCATTGTTGAGCACTTTGACCCAAAGCTTTATACCTGCAAGAAGTTCTCAACAAACAAGCAGAGAAAGTATATACAATGATAATATAAAAGGGATTAGTACATCAAATAGCATAATCCATTAATAAACATTACAAACACGCCCATGGATAATAATCATATATTTGCAAGATATCAATAGGACGAGAAAGCAGTATTTCTATTAATAATTGATCAGCGAAAGTGACAATGATACAGACTTTTGTGTCGGAACGGTTCGAAACCAAGAAACCAAGTTCCTTCCAACTGGGTCTCTACCACTTCAATCCTCTACCAAAGGAAAGCTCATAGGAAAGAGGCAATGAGGTCCTCTCAGCAATAGGGAAATATCTTGGGGGTTGAACACTATTTTCATACTTGAGGGACAGAGGGATGCAGACTCAATATGAAGTAATTTCTCCAGAGTAACTTTTCTCTCAAAGTTGAATGCTTTCTCTTTCTTTTCCATAGGTCGAAATTGTGCTCTTATAGCCTTCAGGATGCAACTGAAGGGTCGATTCGGAACGTTTCCAGTATATAGAAGGCCAAGGATCAGAGATCTCATGTCGTGACATGGAAACCCAACCTCATTTTGTATTTTTTGGCACAAATCTCGATGTACATGGGATGTAGTGGATCAACAAGCGTATACACATCTTGAATAGAAGATAAGGAGTGTATATGTGGAAAAATGTATATTTTTATCTCTGGATTCATCAAAAGGGGATGATAAATCTGCAAAAGGAAATGGAAAAGGGCCCTCTATGCAAGATAGCAATGGTAAGGCAAATCTTGCTATAACAAGATTTTGCGAAAGTGAAAGATGAGGAGGTCATTATTTTGTTTGCAGACAACAGACAAAGGAGAGACGGTGAAAAGAGATGACCTTATAACATTAGGTTGTATCACAAATATGATTTCTCCTGTAGACAACGGGTGAAAGGAATGCAGAGTGTTGATGATCTGTAAGAAGGTTGTTGCACGACGACAGCAGCGAAATTTTAAACAACTAGGTGAGCTGTGAGAGAAGATGGAGATGCTTGCAGATGTAGACTGATCCATAGACTTTCTAGGAGGGCATGTAGAAGGCGGAAATGGCTACTGAAGGCCATGAGTGTGGTCGAAGAGAAGGCCGCAAGAAGAAAAGAAATCCAGAGATGGATCTGGAGCTCAATGAAATAAGAGCGAGGATAGAGAAGATGACATTAAAAATGCAGCGAGATGCTAAAGCACGTTGGGTGTATGAGTGGCCCATGATGAAGAAGGTGAAGTGGCTAGTCAAGAGATTTTTGTCCATAGGACAACAACATCTATTAAATAGGTGGCTAAGGTATGGAGGAAGCCTCAGAGATGAAGAATAAGTGATTCACATATGTGAACCAGAAGTTGGGAGACACCTCGGTGATGAGGAGGAGGTGAGATCAGATAAATATCTCATAAACTGCCAGGAGAGCAGAGATGGATTTTCACATTGCTAGGTGGGCAATGAAATGAGATCATTGGAGGATCTCATAGACTATCAGGAGGAAAGCAGTGGAAATTCATATTTCTAGGTGGGCAATGATATGAGATTCATAGAGGATTTCATAAACTGCAAGGTGGGTAGAAATGGACTTTCGAGTTGCCAGGTGGGCAATGGAAAGAGATCAATGGAAGGTCTCATATACTGCCAGAGAAGCAATGTTGAAGGTTCAAATTTCCAGGTGGGAAATGAAATGGGATAGGTTGATCTCATAGACTGTCAGGTGGGCAGGGGGAAAGATATGTGACTATCTGAGAGTATCACGGACTCTGTTGAGAGTTCATATCAGGAAGGAGTGCTAATAGGTGAAGATTCATGTGGGTTTGCAGACCATGTGAATGAAGATGATGAGAAGTTAAAAACTCTCACCATCGAGGAGGAGGATCAGAAGAGTATTTTGATCATTGGATGGATCAAATAATTCCTAACAAACAGCTAAGTGAATGCCAATTCACATGATGAAAGTGCAACAGCAGGGGAAGGACAGCCAGCGGTGACTGTCATGGTGAAGGAGCAGGTATCATAATCTGCCCAAGGATAAGAAGAAGAGAACAACACATTTGAAATGCTCACTCAATGGGAGATAGAATTGAGGATGTTGGAGGATTGGTTGGACAATTCAGAACTAGTAAATGGCTTCCAGAAGACAGCCATGCAAATTTCAGGAGAAGATCATTTGGCAGAATTGTTCAAAATTTTCAGCCAAGAAGTTGAACAAGAGATTACTACAGCACTGGAGCCTGCAGCAGAAGAGGAATCAGATAGCATAGACTTTGCTGAGCTGCATGAGGAACTGAAAATCCTGGAGAGAAGTAGGCATATCCAACAGGCTAAGTTGGAGACAAATGGAGGAGCATACCAGCCACGCGAGCAATTAAAGGAATTTGGAGATATGCTAGCAGGAGAACTGGTAGAAGCTAAGCTGCCAGAAGTAGGAGATAAACAACAACTCAATGATGGGAATGAAGAATTGGAGTCTGCATCCGAGTGTAAAACTAGTGCCATAATGGGAAGTAAAGACAACATGGGGAATCAAGATGATCTACCTACTGATAAGGTAGAGTTGCATCCTAGAAGACTGCATAAGAAGAGCCAGCCATTGGAGCAACTGGATAGGGTGATAGAGGAGATCAGGAAGCTGATGATGAGGTCAACACAAGAAGCAGAAAACAAAGGAGAGATGAACAAAATAGAACCTGCAACAGTAGTAGGGAAGAATAAAAAGAAGAAGCAACAACAACAGTAGCAGCGTAGCTAGAGAGGAGTAAGAGGACAACTCCAAGGAGGAGTTTGGGATCCAAGAGGATTTCAACATTGAAGAAGAGGAGCTCATGAGCAAGAGCTCATGATTTTCCCAGCAGTGGAGTATGATGCAGGAGCATCGCTCCACCTCAGCAAATGCGCTAGCACACAAACATGCAATGGAGAAAGGGAGAGGCACCGACCATCCCATTTTAAAAATTTGAAATATGATCCTATACAAATTTCATGTTGTAAGGCTGATAAATGTCATGCCATGCCTTTGTATAGGTAATGAATAGGATTACCTTAAATGGTCGCATGTAGCAAGTCCATATCGTAGTCAAGTCTGGACATTCATTTTTTGAATGTAGCCATAGAGGTATGGTGTCGTAATTGATATAGTGATGGAACTAAGGCGGTGAAGAGGATAAGCTTGTAGAGACCTCATTTTTTAATTAGGAGACTTGACAGAGAGATCTCGGGTAGGGAGATTCTTAGGAGAATTATGAGGTAGAATAGTTCTGAGAGAGAGCTTGAGAGAACTGGGACTCTGTTGCAGTCTAGTTTTTGTAAACCTCTGTATAGATACACGGAGATAATGGAAAAAATGTTTTTCCTACACATGGTGTGTTTGTGTGTTTTTGTTTATTGTTATGTTTTTATGTCGTTCATGTTGTGAATGCCTGAACTGATGAAGTATTGAATGAGTTTCAATTGTTTCTTTCATTTTGAGTTCCCATGTGCAAGGAGTGCACACAGTCTGGAAAGATTGTGTTGACAGAGGTAAGTTATCCTCAGTAAAATATCAGGAGAGATATCATTGAACCTTCATCAGTAGAAGTGCAAGGAGTGCACCGGAAGAACTCTTTGTTGAGTTCAAAGAGAACCAGAGTTACTGAGAACTCTGTAAATCTCTACCAGGCGGGCATCGAGCGAGTGCAAGTGTGCACTAAGGGAACTCTGTGTTGAGTTCAGGAAGAACCAGAGTTACCGAATACTCTATAAGAAGCAGCTCTACAAGGTGTGCATCGAGCAAGGAGAACGCCAGGAGGGCGAGAGGAATTTCTCTTGGAGAAATCCTTTGGACCTGAGTTATCAAAATCCCTGAAACGTAAGGAGTGCATGGGAAATCGAAGCTTCACGAAGGCCAAGCTCAGGAGGGATAGCACTTTTCAAAATTGTAGTCAAAGTCTAGGCGACGGACTCACAGAAACTTTCTGAGTCGGACAAGTTAAAATCTCAGGAGGAGGAGTGAAAACAACCATTAGATTGGTTACAGAGGGAATCTAGACCATTAGATTAACATCTAGTGACTAGAGGAAGTGTGGGGAGAAGATCAGATCTGGACCATTAGATCTGAGCATGTGGACCAACAGTCATTGGATCCAGAGATAAGTACACGATATTTAACACTTGGGGAGTGCACAAGGTAAGCAACCTCACAAAACCCAAGTTCGTGAAATGATCATAGCCATTGATCGAAGGAAAGTGCAGGTCATAGATCTGGTCCCAAGAAACTCACGAGTTATGATATCGGGAGAAGAGAGGGGAGAAATCCTCCAACTCCGTGAAACACGAAGTCCCGAGTTCACAAAGGAGAAATCAGAATCGTCAGATCACACGGATTATGGACCATTGATCTAACGTGAGTGGAGCCCAAATTTTGGGTTTCGAAAATCGGGAGGATGAACGAACAAAACCTTCCGGGGCATGAAACACGAAACCGTGAAGTGCTTGAGAGATTGGCCCCAAGTCATAGTGAGGGGTCACGTCGTCGAAGGTTAAGGGAGGAGTTAGCACGCGTTAGGCCCCACTTCGGGATTTCAGAAGTCAGAGAGTTGGGGTTGGTTCATAGGAAAACACCCGACACACGAAGTTATGATGTGCCTTTTGGTTAGGTGAGTGGTCACAGTCGGGGTCGTGGAAAAAGAAGGGGCTTAGCCAGGGAAGAGCTAGCTCTCGTTTGGTGTGGAGATTTGAACAACGCTCAAAAGAGGTCCAACGGGTCGCATGTGACTTGCGCAATTGGAGAAAGGACTTGTGTAAGTGGGTTTGGGGTCTAGCAAAGACCCAAAGAGTCGATCCAACTTAGTTTCTTGATCGATCCTAGACCGAGAGGTCACGCAACCCTTAGGAGAGATGGGGAGTCTGCATCAAAAAACATTTATCTAGTAGAATTTCATTCTATTCTTTGCAAATTCTTCTCAAATGGATAATAGAAGATAAAGGAAGCCATAAAAAAATTATTTCTAATATCTCTGTTGGTATTCGACTCCATATGCGAGGTTGCATCTCCATTTCACTACTATTTCAAAAACAATAAACAAATTGAAAATAAAAATATTACTGGAATTGTTAAAAGCATCAAGTCTCTTTATTGTAAGTAAAAAAAATACAATATATGACATTATATATAATATAATATTTCAGTGCAAAAATGTCAATAAAATAAATCAGAATACTAAGTTATCATGAGAAATTAATGTGATAAATTGTATAGATTTTGTTAAGAACCAAATACCAATATAGCATAGAAAAACCTCAGAAAAAGTACTCAACGCCTTGAAAAAGAGTTAATTTCAGATAATAAGCCTCTTCGAGGGGGCAACCTCCTTTTACCCCACTTAAATGTTCAAGTACAAGATGATTCAAAATGAAAATGTCTCCTTGGTATATATAGGAGACTAGGAGGTATAATTATAACTAATGGCCTAAAGCAGACATAAATAAAATAACATTACTAATATAATATGCCCCGATTAAGGGGTAATGAGCCAATATTAGGGCTTAACATGCCCCTCCCCTTGAGACAAGTGTTGTCCGCAACGCTTGAGTAACTCTAGATGCTTATGTATAAAAGACTCATCTTCCCAAGTGGAATCTTTAGCCAGTAGTTTCCTCCATTTAATGAGATACTCTGAAATGGATCTATTCCTCAGTTAGCGAATTCATGTGTCATTGATGGCTTCAGGTTCTAGTATGATTTTTCCATCCTCTTCAAGTTCTGGCAGTATAGTTTGAACCAGGATCTTGTCGCCTATAACCTTCTTTAAGCATGAAACATGGAAAACTAGGTGTACTTGTGAAGATGCAGGCAACTCTAATTTGTATGCCATAGTACCAATCTTTTGCAACACCTTATAAGGTCCATAGTACTTTGGTGATAATTTATTATCCTTCTTGGCTTGCTTGAGGGACATTTGTTTGTATGGTTGTAGTCTTAAAA
>ML782360.1:1005104-1029825 GCA_009831015.1 Picea engelmannii | reverse complement strand
TAAGTCCATTAAACCGTCACTTATCATCATATATCTTTGGACTTAGTAAAGATACTGAAGATCTTGATGCTGATTTGGAATCTTACCATGCAAAAGTTATGCAGATGAATTGAAATACCATGTTTTGTATTGATTACCTTGGTAGGCAGAGGACTTGATTTTGTGGGTACACTAGCTTGACATTTGGACAATTTCATTGATATGAATTTTAGGAACTGTAATGGTTTTCTTAGCTAGACATATGTATGAAAAAAGGTAATGTTTCAAACATTTTCACCATGTTCAATATTCATGTTCAATTGTAAAGAATGCATGAAAGAATGTTGTGATTAATGTTACATAGTGCTTATATTGATATTTTTCCAGCACTCCAATTCTAGAGAATAATATTGTTCAGTGAGTCAATAATTGAAATGTTTAGTACATCCTAAGCCTTTATATCTCTCATTCATATGTATGTGGGGAAGTAAGTTACCTTAAGTGTGTTCTTTTGCAGGATTTCCAACGCTCCAACAACAGCATGAGGATTTCTAACGCTTTCCAGGGTTTCCAATGCTTTAGCTTAGCAACAACTTCAGCTGGGCAATGTATTGATGTATTGTATACAAGCACAATGGCTTTGGAAAATGGATTTCCAAAGCTCCAACAACAACTTAGCTTCAACCTGGTGATGTATTGTATACAAGCACACTTTTCAGGATTTTCAATGCTTTAGCAACAACTTCGGCCAGGTGATGTTGGAAAAAGGATTTCCAACACTTGAGCAACAACTTCAACTTGGTGATGTATTGCATACAAGCACAGTGGGGTTGGAAAAAGGATTTCCAACATTTGAACAACAACTTCAACTTGGTGATATAATGCATACAAGCACATTGGCGACGGTGATGTATTGTATACAAGCACAATGGATGTGGAGAAAGACAATAGAATGCTGCCAAAACTCACCTCATACAGAGATCATCGCAATGGATGTGAAGAAAGGCAATAGAATGCTGCTAAAACTCACCTCATACAGAGATCATTGCATCTGCAACATATTTAACAACATATTTAAATGAACCTATTTAAACAAGTCATAATGGTAATCAATGAATTTCCTCTAAAGGAGACTCAACTAAATTTTATAATAGATGTAAAACTTAGGTTATGTAACATTAAAAAAATCATCAAATAAAGTTGTAATAGACTCAAAAGTTTATCTTATCTATAAAAATTCGGCAAGAAGACATGCATCATGTTAACCAATAAGATTTCAATAAAATAAATTTAAATCTTATAAAAAATATAAATATTTCTTTTCTTTGGAAAACATGCAAATACTAATTGAGAGTCAACACCTTATCTAATGCTAGAGTCTCTGGCTTGCTCCTAATAGCCTCCTCTATCCTCTAAAAGCAAATGAAGGGCCCCATACTGAAAATGATTTTCCTCTGCTTTTCAACAAAAAAAAAACTTGTTTTTAAGCATAAAGCATTATCCAACCAAAATTATGTTTCGAAGATTCTCCTAGGAGTGATTGAAGATTGATCACCATTTTTTTTTTTTTCAATTGAAAACTTTGTTTGACCAAAAAAAAATGTTTTTGACTGAAAAAATTGTTCAACCAAAAAAATGTTTATATATATCAAAAGTTGCAAACCTTATATTTCATTTTCTACATTTCCTCTCCTTCTCCTACTACTACTTGGATCACAATTGATATTCATCCTACTCTTGCCCATGATGCCTTTTCTTGGCCAATGCATGCTCCTTCTTAGCTCACTACTCCTATTTCTACTTTCCATAGCCAACATCCCATTGAGGGTTATCAACATTCTTTTTTTATTTAAGCATGAGGTGTTTTCTCCTGCTTGACCTGGTCCTACTCCTTCTCAACTTGTTTTATTTGGTGTTGGCTCTTGCTCCTGAAGATGTTCTACTTAATTTCCTACTTGTGTTTTCCTGGTCAGTTTTCTGCTTGAGAATAAGTGTTTCCTACTCGTGATTTTACCTCGGGCTACATTGTTTGGTGTTGGGTCTTGTTCATGAATAGGTTCTACTCATTTTATTTCTTGTGAAGAGGTATTTTTTTTAGTTAAGTAATTTTTGTAGCTTGTTTTTTTGTTAAAATATCAACTATAATTCACTTCTAAATTAGCTTTCAGCACCCAAAATTATTTATGTAAAAACATTTGTTTTATTAATAAATATGCATTATAGAAAATACAAAGTTAGAATCTTCCATAATTAGAAAAAAAAATTAAAAACATAGATTATTTGATTGATACCAACTATATGGATTTGTTTTGAAGATTTTTTTTTAATTCCAAAAGCATGAGTAAAAACAAAATTCGAGTCAACACCTACATGCCAAACTATATATGGATGCATAATATCAAGAAAATTAGTAAAGATATAGAAATTGGTTTATTTTTCCAAACACAATCCTTGTCTTTTTCTATCTTTAAGAGAAACCCATTTTCCTCAAAAGCTTGTAACTTTGTCATATTTGAACACTTCAAAGTTTTGTATGTATCACAAAGAACCTTCACGGTAATAAGATCAATCCAAACTTTAACTTTTCTCATGATATTAGTAGGGTTATCTCTACATAATAAGCCTAAAATGTGTGTGTTTATATATATAAGTCATGAGAGTTCACATGCATGGGAAATACTCAGCATGAGGATGAATCTCTTTGTAAAATTGTAACATTTGTTATCATATTTTGGTTTATATATATATAWAAAAGATCACATGTTAATTTTTCTTTTTCATTGTTATTTTTTTAAATATGTGGTGTGTACAATACATATTCATAATGATTTATTTCATTGATATTTTTATGGATTTTTCTTGCAAAGATTATGTTAAGTCATTCACTCTTACACATTGCACATTCCACCATGCAAAATTAAAGGTTGAGCTTGAGCAATTGGAACTCCCTATCAAGAATTGATAGAGCTTACAGATAGTTTTGCACTCTCTAAGAAAAATTATTGATGTTTATAAAGAAATTGGGGTAATTATTGATGGGTTTATTGACTTGATGCAAGATAGAAGAAGACAATGATGAGCTCAAATCAATTGCTTATCATAGAAGAATTTTTTTATAAACAATGGGCGATATCTATGTTCAATTTTAAATAAGCGTCAAAACAACCAATGTTGAAGGTTCAATATGTACTAAAACTTTATCGATAAAAGATAAAGATAAACCCTTGATATTGATAATTAAACTCTTGTCTTTAGAAAATATCAAACATTCAAACCATGAACAACACAAGAATATAGAGAGGAACCCTTAAGGTAGGGTAACACCATCATATACACCTTGTAGAAGGAATCACTCCAGAAGCCATACTTTATACAAAACAATACATCCAACATCCAAAATATTTCAATACAATGATACTGTTGGGATATTTCACGCTTGCATGCATCCTCCTTAACACTAGGGGGTTTAGACCCAAGGTTCATCCATAGTTGACCAACAAAAACCCCAAAGCATCAACATATCAATCTTCAGCTAAGGCTGAAGAAGGTCTCACCCGAGATGCAATGAGGATCATAGAGACCATCTGGTCTTATGTCGGGGATGAAGGGATAAAGACACAAATTTCCATATGGGTTGATGTTCATAAATTCCATAATTGACACTTACTTTCATTAATATGCAAAAACAATACACACACATATCCAAATACCACATAAGTAATACATGATAGATCAAAATTTCTACATCTTTATTATCTTCCTCATTCCATCAAACACATGCATACATTAAGAAAATAATAAGTGACAACAATAGAGTCTTGTATCCCTCAGATAATTCCCAAAATTAAAATACATTGTGCCATGTGCATCCTTTCATACCTTAGACGTATGACAGAATTAGACTTATTGTCAGACGCATTACAACATTACAATAATACAAAGACTCAGAGCGATCTCTTCAACAATGGACAACCAAAATGACTTACTGGATTTGCTCAACAACAACAACAACCTATTCTTTGTAGTCCTTGCATCCTTCTATAGCCTTCTTGGCTATGGAGTTATGTCTCTGTCGATTCTTATCCACTTTCTCTACTGACTAATAGTCTCACACGCTTCTTCCACCTACCTGCATTCCACATATCCTTTATGGAATCAAGGAAATCTTAACTGCCTTGCCAACTCATCTTTTGTCTACTCCATGTTCCCTCATGCTACTAGAAATAATCATTCGGGGATATTTCTAAATGATTCCTTTCTTGATTCCAGCATGCATCTTCTTGATTTCTAGTGTGCATCCCAAAACTCGGACCGACTCACATTTGGTAGACCTTGGACTTGGCACATAATATCAAAACTTGGTCTGGCGCATGCTTCTTGTCATTCCTCATGCATTAGCTTGGGCTCACACAAAATTGAAATGGTTGCGATCAACTTTGTTTGTACGGGCATGATATTAACCCAAAATTTTGGGTGCCAACAACCCCCACCCCCACTATTACTTGGCTCATCCTTGAGCCAATTGCCTCATGGGATGACCATTGCAATGGATAGAACAATTTTTCTGAGTTCCTACACAAACTCCTTAAACTGTCGCTTGGGATCATTAAGTTAGCCTTGAAGATCCTAGGTAATATTAACAACTACATCAACATCGACTGATGCGATCTGAGGATCTTTCAATTCCATTATGTTGATTTTCTCAATTAGGGGGCTGATAACAACCTGCATGTTTGAGAGCTATGTGAGAAATATCAAGGCCTTATCATCCACAAAATTGATGATCTTTGATAAACTCTGTTACTCAGCCTGAGCTGTAGTGATCTCTTTTGTATTTTTTGCAATCGCTAACATCACAACGACATGCTCTTCGAGAGGCAAAGCAGTTAGGTCACACTTTTTTTGTGTTACCTCAAATTCAGTTGCGCAAACTTTATCATGGATAGAAGTCAATTCTAGGGGAATTTGCAAGTGGTTCCACACATTAAATCTATGTCTAACTCTGAAAATCTTGGTCTTGAATCCTACAATCACGAACGGTTGTGTTCATTGCTGCAATATGTCACTGAATTTTTATCTCTTACGATGTTAATTGTTGAATCTGCACACAAAGTTCAAGAGTCTGAGACTCCAAGACATGGATGCACTTGGCCACTGCTATAATTTTTTGCGAGGATGGAATTTCTAGGTTGACTTGTTCATGCAGATAAGCCTGTGAGTAAGGATCTTCCAAAGCAATGAAGACATCAGTGTGGTTGGCTACCATGGCCTCATATTGAACCTTAGTTTCTATATGCGCAACCACTTCAACAACATGCAAAGCCTGGAAATGTTTTGGGGAAACTTCAACTTCTTAGTGTGTGCGGGATTCTTGGTGTAGTTGGGATCTCGTTGCTACATGACTGGAGACTTTTTGGTCCAGTTAAAGGCGTAATTGGGCCTACTCTCAAGTTATGGATTGGTTTCGCTCCCCCAACTCCTAGACCATAGTAGTGATAAATCCTTGTAGCTCGACGGTAGGTACCTATGACATGTCAAGTTCTATCTTGGCTGAGTCAGAAGGGATCATGGCGAGTGGGTTGACACTCAAAAATATGTGTTTCCTTGCTTCTAGAGCATCGATGGATTGGGGTGTTGGGGGTGAATATTTTGACGGTGAGGTGAGATCCATTTAATGTTATCCCAGAGTGTCCACCTTCCTCATCATATCACTTTGGAACATTTGTTGCTTGGCCAAATGCATGTAAATTTCCTTCGTGAGCTTAACTAGTTGATGGCTCTATGTTGGGGATCCAATATTTGCTTTCTTTTGGGAAGTTGCATATCAATGTTTGTTGGAACCAGGCTGTAAGCTTGAGTGGGTCGATGGTAGTGGAACTTCTTCTTCAATCAGATTTTTTGAGGTAGAGATGATCGATCTCCTTCTGGGCTAGAGGGAAGGTCGATATGAGGTACATCCTAAGTTTTGGATGCTTTCTTTCACTTTTTGGAAGAATAAGTGTCAAATCCACTAACGATTTGCATGCGTTCATCCGAAATGGGAGACTCCCATTCTTTGGATTCATTTGCTTGATCATGTTTCTGAGAAACAACTGCAACTATGTGTTGTTCCTATAATTTCTTTGTTCTCATCTCAAATTCATATTGCACCTATGAAAAGGGAGGATGGTAGTTGGTTGTCCATTTTGTGATTGTGTCCATGATATTCCCTTCTGTAATGCAAAAGGGGAGATCATATTTTTTCTTGTGTGTGGTTGCATGGGGAGATATTGAAACTTTATGGAAATTACACTTAAATGAAGATAATCAACATATCTCTCAAAGATATGTGTTGAAATGTGGACCCTCTCATCGGAAGCAACGATTAACTGGGAGAACCGCTGGTGGAAGGCTTGGGTGACTGTTGCTTGGACCTATGTATTCTTGGAATCTTAGGGAGGTAGGAACCGGGGGGAAATAAATGAGGGGGTGTTGTCCATGTCTATTTCAAATCTAGGGGGTGGTCTCTATAGTACCATACTAAATAAAATAACAACCCATCTATAGTGAAACTCTTTGCCCTGATCCTGAACGTTGATATAGTTGGTGATGAAATCCTTGAGCAAGTAAGGGGCCCAATCCATTTGAATAATTTTCACACATCGTTCCACCATGGGGAAGAACCCTATGGTGAATTCTTCCTTCCAATACTTGCAACTTACATGCAAGTAGCTATGTTGCAAACCTGACAATCGGATTGTTAATTTCTGGGATTACCACTCCACATTTTTATATGTGGGTGTTGAATCGAGAATACATCTCCTCTTGAGCTATATCAGTTTCTCTAAGACTATCCGTTGGATCTTCGTCAGAGGTGGGAAGGCCAAAAATCCTATGTAAAATGTTCTTATTGATAGGATAGGGCTAGTCCAACCATAGGTATCCCCCATATAATTTGGTGAGGAGAAAATAGACACATGATTGAATGGCCTGAGCATGACCGAAGTGAAAACACTTAAGCATAGAGAGAATACCATATTTATTTAGAGGCTTCACCCCCTCCTTCATCACTACTCTGTCGGCGCCATCTTCTCTTTGGATGACCTTTGTGTATTTGTCAGACTATAACTCGAGGAACTGGTTGGGATCCCTAATGTTGTAGTCAACACATTTGAGAAGGGGCACCTTCCCGAACATAGAACCTTCAAATGGGACATTGTATGGTAACACGGGATCAAGAATTGATTGTTCCTTCATGGCCTTAGATTTTGGTCGGGCAGAAGGTTTACTTGAGCATTCCATATTAGATATGGTGACAACTAGTTGAGAATTCAATAGAAAAAAATGATACGTATGTTCGCAAACACATTACTAAGAGGGGAGTGAAAGAGTGCTCATTGAATGCAGGGAAGAAGTAAAAAAGTGGAATAGCACATTCTCTTTTAAAGAGTTAAACCCATAATGACTCTTTTCTTTCATTAAATGTGGATTTTTCATCTCGTCTTTTCCTTGAGCTGGTCAGTACCATGTTCCATCCTAGTTGTTGGATTTTTGTGTGGGATGATGATCGGTCATTGTAGCCTAAATTTTGAGCTTTCCACCAATCCCTATAATTAACTCCTACTTTATTCTGAATCGGGGAAATCTTCCTCCTATCAGCAACATTAATATTCCCATATTCTCAAAATTAGATGAAGTTGGTGTGGTACAACTACATATTGTATCAATCATTACTATCACAAATCTTTTGTCGTCAACAGATCTTGCAAGTTAATGTTGAATTTGACGACACCATACATGCACACGTCTTACTCGTAGGGGGCATCATGCATATTCCTGTGCACCTCGACATCACTTCATTCCTAGCTTAATTCGACACAATGACCCCTAGTGGGGTGCAATGTTCTCTCATTCGGGCACACCTGGTTAGTTTTCAGCATGGAGGCATTGGACTAGGCTCGATCTTTTATGGTAATATCCATTGATTAACTAGTTCCTATACAGTTATGCCCCACTCGTTAGTTTTCTTAATGGGGTTGGGGAAGAGAAGCATAGGGAACATCTATTTAGTGGGTATTGATGGGGTATTCATGTCCCTCCCCCATGCATGTGGTTGTATGAATTTCCCCATGGAAGACCAGGGAACCAGGGTTATAGGGTGCCTTTTTGGAAAGATGTGTCGATCATTCATATATCAACTGCACGTGCCGCACCACTACTTGGCAAGCCATCACCTTTTGCAAGGTAACTTGTATCAATGGATATCCATATCTTGTCTAAACCTTTCTCGCATGGATTATTTGACAGATTCTCATTCTCAATATGGTTCTCGATGCACTTCCCACCATCATGCAGGAATTCCTATGAGCATGGTATCAAGGGAGCGAACCCGGTGGTGTTCAGGAATATGTTGTATATAGGAAATAAATGCATCTAGCAGATACATCCCATCGTACTAATAGGATCCAAACTATTCCTCACTCACTTCTATGGAGATATGTGTGAACTTCCTTATTGAAACTTCATATAGTTTATGTTTCCACCTTTCCATAACACCTTTAGATTCAGTATCATAAGACTTCATGCTCCACCAACTTAATTCTCCATCGGCAGTGGGATTGATGTAATCCTCCATGTGCATGATGATCTTATAGATATTCTCAATAATAGATCTTTATGCATCTTCATCCACTGGCTCATCATACTTGTCTACTTCATTTGGATCTAGAGGTGCAATCATGTGCATGGTGTCTATATCAAATGACATCTTCCTCTTCTTCAAATTAATCACAGCATTGTTTTCAAAGACCCAACAATGTCAATTAATGCAGGGTATGGATTAGAGTCATCCACAATCTCTATGACCTCAAAGTCAACTTTTATCTTCACCCCTTCTATATTCACCTCAACTTGCTCCAATCGACCTACAGATAGATCATGTTCTAATTTTCCAACTACAGATGGAAGGGTGACCATACTAGATTCATATTTCCCATCAACTCCCAGGACTTCTTTGGTGTAATGTTCACGTCAAAACCCAGGTCCAAAATGACTCCATCCATGTCATAACCACCCAGCTCATTTGTCATCTTGAACTCTCTATTAGTGTGTTTCTTCTTATTGACCTAACACACCTCCCTTTCTGGTATTGGAGCTGATATAGTCCTATTTTCCATATCCTTCCCCACACAAGTGGCTAACATCTATGTTAAATTCCACACAACATTAGGATCATTGAGTAATCTCGAACAACAACATAAGAAATTACTTAATTGGTCTTCATTGTCTATCTCTCAACCCATGTTGTGCATTGCTTCTTTGCATGCTACATGATTCAACTCCTCAGGGAATTGTTCTGCAATCGCCCTTTACTCGACGTATCACATATATTGTTGTCTACACTCTTATTTTATCAAATTTTGCATTTCACATTGCATCTATTCGCGCATACAAGCTTCATGAAATGATCTTTTCATTATGTGTTGCAGCTCTTGCTAGGCTCGAGCCTCTTAGAGAAACCTATGTGTCACTCACTAGACCTCCTCATGGATCTAGGCCTCTTCAAGCAATCTATGTGTCACTGGATACACCTCTTCATGGATCCATTCCTCCTCAAGTGATCTTATTGTCGTGTGTTGCAACTCTTCACGTGCTCTTTCTTCTTCATAGCTCTCTATGCATCATGCAGAAACTACTTTTGTTGGGAAACATCGAACTTAGGAGGGGGATACACTACCTTTCTAATCTTCCTCTCCAGATTTTGACTCGATCTCTTAGCCTGCTCAAAGTCCTTTCCTATCTTCGCTTCTCCTCAGGTTATCACCTGGACATCAATTTGCTCATCCTTCTTCTTATTTATGCATGGCTCTGCATGCATCATGTTGTAGTGCGTTGTCTTTTCTTCCCACTTATTTAGTAAGTTTGGATAGTCCTCTATGACATGCTCGGGACTGTAACAGTATGCACACGCATTTTAGTGAAAAACCTTGATACATGACTAATCTCTCCACAATTGAAACAAGTGAGGGGTCTTCCTCCCCCTCCTTATCCTTGTTTGAATTCATGCCCATATCCACCTTTGGGACCTCCTTGGTATCCACCTCTCTCAACACCACCATGATCACCACCCTTATGTTCTTCTTGTACCCTGAATGCATGGCAGTTATTGTCTTTCATCAGCTGGAGTGATCGATAGTTATTGACATCATATCCCATGGGTTTACAGAACTCACAGAATAGAGTATGGTGTGTCTTTTGATACTTCTCCCAAGTTGAGAAATGGGGTGGTACATGACCCCATTGTTTGCATATCTCACACCATTCCGCCTGAGGCCTAGTTGGAAATGGACTCAGCGTTCCCATCGCCACATAGTTACCAAGTATAGGGAAATCATCCATGTGATGTCCCTCATATTGAGATGTGATACAACATACGTGTCCACACATGAATTTTTTCTTTTCCATGTCCTCCAATTGCATCTTCAGATTGGCCAATTGTGACTGCACCTGCGCCAATCATGTTGATGTCTCTACCCCTCCCAGTGTAGCCTCCAAACGCATGGAAATTTCCATGGCCTCTTCTGGAGTCATCACCTTCTGAAGGGTGAGAAGGACTTGGATATGGGGGAGTAACCCAAAAATAAATCACTCTCTATGATGTATGTCCTGAATCTAGAATTTTAGTCTATCCAACAAAATATTGAACTGTTGGTCATAGTCCCACACGGTTTCTCCTTGTTTCTGCTTAATCTCCTTGATTTAAGTAATACACTGAGATTATGACTTAGGATTTTGAAATTACTTAAGTATATATCGCTTGATCTCTGTTAAGGACCTCGCTTGTCGCGCTAATGCAGTGGCCTTGGACTTCATGTACCATGTCAAGGCTCTATCCCTGAACATGGTTTCCAGCTGCACAATTTTTGTTGCTTCATCTGTGATCCTCTTAACAAACCATATTTCTTCACACATGAACCCATGTTGTTCCGCATCATCTTTACCCATTCCATGGAACAAAGGTAGCCTTTGGGTGCTATCCTGATTCACCATCTTTGATCTCGAACTCACTCCTTCGATCTAACTACTAGGTTTCATGGTTCTGAATATTGATATTCTTCTTGGTGAAGTAGCAATGACTTCTCCTTCTTCTTCACTCATCTCTTCTCTAGTTCTATCTCCTTCTACTCTTTATCCTATTCTAGTTGCCTCATTATATGTTGTTCTTTCTTCTTGATTACAAACACAAAATGGGGGGTGGTTTAAAAGGGGGGTAAGTATATCTTCTTTTGACATTCCTTTTGAGGTGACCTAGAGATTTTCCTACCTGCAGCTGCACAATACCATCTACTATCGCCAATTCTTCTCCCCTACCACTAAGGGAGCCTCAATCTTCTTCTCCTTCTCTTGTGCCTCTACTTTGTGCCTCATCTTTCTCCGAGGTTGTGACAGTCTGCAACAACTAAGGGGTTTTGACTTCATCTCCAAAGACCCTCTTTCTACTACCACCGCTACTATTGTTACTACTACTACTGTATCCCCATTGGACAACCTATTCTCAACGTTGTGCCTCTTTGCAAGCCTATCTTCACCTGTGCTCCTCCCTGGCACAACACACTCTTTCACACTTCCTTCTAGTGTGGTCTCCTTTCTCTTCATCTTGGGCCTGAATCCTCATCACATGCCCTAATGGGTGTTCTATATGCACTAAAAAAATAGTAAAAACCCTCAATTAAATTGTCAACCCAAGGTAAGTAAACTTAGAGTTGTAGCAAAATATATGCCAAAGGTAGAAGGGTTGATAGTAGTATAGTCTAACTAAGGAAGTGACTATCTTAGGCTAATCTATTCGAGCAAATATATCTAATGAGAAAACCATACTAGGCAACTTTAAACTATGTAACCCAAGTACTTTTGGACCAAGGATCGATGGATAGTTATAGAAAAACAAGTGAAAAGCCTATTTAAAGAAAAATAGTTCATAACAATAAGCAATAAGAAAAAGAAAACTATTTAAGCATAACAATAAGCAAATAACAAAAGCAAACTGCTTTAACTTGCCAACCTAAATTCAATGAGCAACTACCCTATGAAAGCAAATAAATAAACAAGCCAACAACTATTCTATTAAAGCAAGTAAACAAGTAAGCAAAACAACTAACTAACCTATTAAAACAAGTAAACAAGTAAGCAAAGCAACTAGCTAACCTATTAAAGCAAGTAAACAACTAACTACTCTAAGATAACTTCTACTGCAAGTAATCTAATTAAAACTTCTCATTGAACAACTATCTAGCCTAAGAGGCAAGTGGACTATATTCTTAATTCAAGCTTCAAAACAATCTCTAATTCATAAAAGGAAATCTATTTAATTGAAATCAAGAGAAATTAACAACTAGTCTTGAACCTATGATACGCAAGCTACTATCTAACCTATCAAAGCAAAGACTATCTATCCTACAACAACAATAAAACTATCTACAAAAGAAAGAAACTATCATGCATTAATCATCAACAGTATAACGAGACTATGCTAATAAACTCATTTGCATTCTATACTAATGAAGCAAATTCATACTACACTAAACTCAATAATTAACTACAACTTGAAATTGCAACCTAAATCTAAGCAAGAAATTGCATAACATAAACTAAACTAGCTCTATCTTAACAATTCAAATTGCAAAAAGGGAAATGCTCATAAACATAAATTAAACACTATTCTAGCATATGACAAGTAATGAAATAAGTAAACTAGCCAACAACTAGATAAGCAGAGACTAAATAGCATGTGTGACCTTTTCCAACACCATACTATTTATATGGAAGTTCTATGTAGTCAAGATTCAAGTTCTTAAAAAAACTCTACATAAATAAACCTAGCTAAATAATGCATTACATCGACATTCCATGGAAACCTCCCATATGTTGTGAGGAACAAATAATAAAGATAAGGAGCAATGTTAGGGTGTTTGAAATATTGTGTAATGTACATAGGGAGGATAATATGGAGTACCTAGGGAGGTACCCAAGGGGATAATGAGTGTAATGTGGCGATAAATATAAAATAGGCCCACTTGGTAGTTTATGGATAACAAATAAGACCACTAGGTCGTTAAAAGGAAATAATATAATAATAAGGGGTAGTTGGCATAGACCCCTAATAATAATCATGAGAAAGTATAAATACACATGAGTATTTTTTGGCACCCAAAGTTTTGGTTTAATATCGTGTGCACAAAAAAAGTTGTGCATGCCATTCCAGTTTTGCATATGCCCAAGATAATGCATGAGGAATAACAAGAAGCACACACTAGACCATTTTTTTTATATTGTGCCCCAATTCCAAGGTATAGCAAATGAACTCCAGTCCAAGTTTTTGGATGCACAACAGAAATAAAGAAGACACGGGCCGGAATCAAGAAATATCTGTGAATGATTACTGCTAGCAACACAAGGGAACGTGGAGCAGACAAAAGATGAGCTAGCGAGGGAGTCAAGATTTCCCCGTTTCTAGAAAGGATACATGGAATGCAGGTAGGTGGAATAAGTGTGTGAGACTGTTAGTTAGTAGAGCAAGTGGAGTAGAATCGAAAAAGAGAGAACTCTAGAGTTGAGAACGCTATAAAAGGAAGCAAGGAAAACAAAGAAGAGGTTGTTGTTGTTGTTGGGAGGATCCACCAATTCATTGTGGTTGTCCATTATTGAAGAGCTTTCTCTAAGTCTCTATAGTATTGTAATGTTGTAATGCATCTAACTGTAATTATGAGTCTGTCATATGTCTAAGGCCTGAAAGGATGCACATGGCATAATGTATTGTAATTCTAGTAATTATCTGAGGGATACAAGACTCTATTGTTGTCACATATGATTTTCTTAATGTATGTCTATGTTTGATGGAATGAGGAAGAAAATAAAGCTTCAACGATTCTAATCTATCATGTGTTACTTATGTGGTATTTGGATATGTGTGTGCATTATTTTTGTATATTAATGATAGTAAATGTTAAGTATGGAATTATTTAACATCAACCTAGATGGAACACTGTGTGTTTAACCCTTCATCCCCAACACAATACTATATGGTCTTTGTGATCCTCATTGCATCTCGGGTGAGACCTTCTTTGGCCTTGGTTGAAGATTGATATGCCGATGCTTTGGGGGTTTTGTTGGTCAACTCTAGATGAACCCCGGGTCTAAACCCCCCATCGTTAAAAAGGACATGAAAAAGCATGAAATGACCCAACAAATTGTTCTGTTGTTGGGACCTCAAATTATTGTATTGAATGATGAAGGTAGAGAATGAGGTGGTATCCATCTTGGGAGTAAATTCAAGATTGGCTAACTGCAAAGGAACATGAGTTTTCCCTACAAGAAACTCAAGGTATGAGAGTCAATGTGAAGATATGGAAATATAAGTATCTCTACATTGATATGTATGAGATGTTCTTTTTTGTATTTCCATGTCTGTTGTATGAATGGTTGAAAATAAAAAATGCTACCAATTCTACTTTGTAGCCTCTAGAACTGGTAGTTTGGGATCAAGCCACACTTGATAGGCTAGAGGAATTGGACAATAAGTGGACTCAAGCCATTGATTTTTTGTTTTCTCGAGTAAAGGAGGGGAATAAAGTCAAATTTTCCATGGAGTACATTGATTCTTTTAGCAATGATGAAAGAAAATTTATGGAAGGTTCGAGGAAACAAATGTTGGAAGAAATCCCACTCTGGATAAAGATGTTATTTGTAGAGAAAAGGTTGATATGCATGGAGCCAAAAAGGATGGATGAGTAGACTCCCCTAGCGATGTGGGGGGGTGAAAATATGGGGGAAAATAAGGAACGAGATGGATCCATTGAGGAGGATCAATAAGTTTTTGAAATGAGGTGAGGAACAAAATGGACCCATAGGAGCAGAGGAGAGAAAGAGTCAATAGATATGAAAGAAGAGTTGAGTTGAGAAGGAAATAAAAATAGAGGAATGGAAGGAATTTGTCGAAGGACATGTTGGGCTCGAGATATGATCAATTTTATGACGTTAATTAGATCCTTTTTTCCAAATGTGTATATGCGTTTTCATGTTTTGAAGAAGCTTTTTGAAGAATTTTGTGCCAAAACTCTATGATCTACACCAAGTATGCATAATTCATGTTTTATGTCGATCTTGAGTATAATTCATTATGTTTTTATGTTTCCAATAATCTAATTCGTGTTTTTTGGTGTTACAGGGAAAAATCGCATCATGTATCTGCTTTTGGTACTCCATTCGGCACTATTATAGGCAGCTAACTTAAATCTTAAATTGTGGGAGCATGAAGTGGATTCTGAAAAATCCGGCACATGGGGTTTTCGCATAATATGCCCAATTAGGTCCCACGCGGGCTGTTTCCTAAAATTCTAAATGGATTGAGAGCAGTTCGTGGTTTTCAATTCTGCATCCAGTACTCGGTCCGACACTCTATCCAACACCTTGTCTTGCAAAAAAACGGTGGGCGATCTAGCGGTTATGGCATTGGTGGCTAGTGGTGGACGAATCAGGAACATGGGTTTTTCTCGTGCTTACCCCCTCCAACTACTGAACTCTTGACAACTTAGTTTGGGTTGTTAAGCTGGGTGATTATTGGCTTGCTTTGTTTCAACAGTTAGGGCACCATTAATGTAATTTGTTGTTTTTAGAAGTGGTTCGACCCTCCAATGGTCGACCACTTGATCTGTAAAGCTTATAAATACCACCGTGGTGGTCATACAATAGCTAATAAATAGTTTGTTAGAGACAAATACGATTTCGGCTCTATTTTTCCATTTTCATTTTGCCAGACTGTGTAAAACCTGTGCTTTTAGTTTTAATGGTGAAATCGTTGTGCTGAAGTTCATGGTGTGCCTTTGAAGAGTAACCACGACTACTAGGGGGGCCACCAACAGTCTGGGTAACTATCTTATGATTTTATTTTTGAATAAGATAGTGTAGATGCATTTTTATTTTATTTCCTGTACATGAAATGATATTTTACTTATTTGTTATTTAATTTGTTGTTTGTGATTTAATTGGTTTAACTTAGTTTTTGCAGGTTATTATGAGGAGTTTTGTTAGTATGCAATGAGATATTAGTTAGTAGAAGCAAGCTTGCAGATTTAGACACTAACCTCGTGTGTAGTTAGATGGTAGAATAGACTTTCTTCATGTTGAAGTAGAAGTTAAAACAAAGTTTTAGGACAAAAATTTAATTCATGCTTTCTTTGACAGGGTTTCAGTGGATGGATAGTGATAGTGTTAGTTTTTATTTGCAAATTGCTTATTCAAATGCTATTTAGTCTATTCTTATCTAGTTGTTAGCTAGTTTACTTATTTCATTACTTGTCATATGCTAGAATAGTGTTTAATTTATGTTTATGAGCATTTCCCTTTTTTCAATTTGAATTGTTAAAATAGAGCTAGTTTAGTTTATGTTATGCAATTTCTTGCTTAGATCTAGGTTGCAATTTCAAGTTGTAGTTAATTATTGAGTTTAGTGTAGTATGAATTTGCTTCATTAGTATAGAATGCAATTGAATTTATTAGCATAGTCTCTCTATACTGTTGATGATTAATGCATGATAGTTTCTTGTTTTCGTAGGTAGTTTTATTGTTATTGTAGGATAGACAGTATTTTCTTTAATAGATTAGATAGTAGCTTGCTTATCATAGGTTCAAGACTAGTTATTAATTTCTCTTGCTTTCAATTAAATAGATTTACTTTTATGAATTAGAGATCGTTTTGAAGCTTGAATTAAGAATATAGTCCACTTGCCTCTTAGGCTAGATAGTTGTTCAATGAGAAGTTTTAATTAGATTACTTGCAGTAGAAGTTATCTTAGAGTAGTTAGTTGTTTACTTGCTTTAATAGGTTAGCTAGTTGCTTTGCTTACTTGTTTACTTTCTTTAATACGTTAGTAAGTTGTTTTGCTTACTTGTTTACTTGCTTTAATAGAATAGTTGTTGGCTTGTTTATTTATTCGCTTTCATAGGGTAGTTGCTCATTGAATTTAGGTTGGCAAGTTAAAGTAGTTTGCTTTTGTTATTTGCTTATTGTTATTCTTAAATAGTTTGTTTTTGCTTATTTCTTATTGTTATGAACTAGTTTTCTTTAAATAGGGTTTTCACTTGTTTTTCTAGAACTATCCATCGATCCTTGGTCCAAAAGTACTTAGGTTACATAGTTTAAAGTTGCTTAGTAGGGTTTTCTCATTAGATATCTTTGCTCGAATAGATTAGCCTGAGATAGCCACTTCCTTAGTTATACTATACTACTATCAACCCTTCTACCTTTGGCATATATTTTGCTACAAATCTAAGTTTACTTACCCCAGGTTGACAATTTAATTGAGGGTTTTTAGCGTGTTTTTAGTGCATATAGAACACCCATCATTTTTGGTGTTGTTGTCGGGGAGTTGTCTCAAGGTAAGAAATAGTTAGGAAATAGATCATTTCTAGACCTTAGCATTAGATTGGTGGTGGGGGGACTTTAAGACAAGAGGTAAGAACCTATGCATCTTCTATTGCAGGCTCCCCCAAACCCAATGGTAGTTTTTCTTTTTCTTTTTGTTTTCTTTCATGAATAGACCTAGAGACCCAAAAGGTAGATACATTAAATCTAAATCAGACCTTTTAGCCAAGGTTCCTTTCGACCTTTTTTGGGGAAGGAATGTTCCACTCATAAACTTCCCAAACCGATACCGAAAAATAGGAGTTAGCTCAACCCAAAGAGATAAAATTGTCTCTGAAGAGACTAACACAAGGAGTACTAGAAAACAGAAAATTGAAGCACCACTAATAGTGGGACAGGAAGCAAGACCACTCGAGCCTTCTACAGAACCAAACAATACAACGTTTGTTTTCTTACCACCATCAGGAGATCCTAACCTTGTGGACATCATCTTTGTGTGAACCAAGTTTTATCAAATGGCAAGATGAACTCAGAAGCAACTTTTAGCTCGAGGGAACTTTCTCAAATCCTAGCAATAGTTGGGATCTCTTCTTATCAAGAAGAACACATCTTGACAATATCCAAGAACTTGAATACCTCTCCAGAAATATTAGAAGAATCAAGGTCCTATGAGCTACAAAATGATTTTCCTTTCCAAAATGTGAAGGAAACTGAAAAATTATGGAATACACCCAGTGGAGAGCAATCATTAAGACTTGAGATTGAGGAGTTCTCAACATCCATCTCATTAGATCCTTTATGTACTTTAGAAATAAATCATCTAGAAGAAGAGGATCTGCATAGCATGATGAAGGAGAGCATAGAAACTATTGTTGATGAACATCAAGATTGCATTGAAATTTGGTTTCAAGAGGTCATCGGGCCACAATACTATTCTCTTCTTCAACACCTTCTGATGCCCAAACAAGTAGGTTGGTTGGTTCTTCATATCCAGGTAATCACTGCGGTAACTTTTTCATATATGGATATGAGTATGTTTCTTATGTTGCTCTGCACATGGTTACATTGGAAGAGTTCTTACACTTGAATAAAGAATTTCCCTTTCTTTTTAGGTAGGGTAGGATAGTAAATAAAATATGCATGTTGTTAATTTAGCTTAAAGGAGAATGCAACCTCATTTTACATTTTCTTTTAATAAAATAACTATGAATTACATGTTCCAGTGACTTGATCGCATTGATCTCATTAGTCTTTGATATTTTAGAGTGTGGTTTTTTTTTTCTAGAGACTTTTGTAGGTATTTATTTCACAAGGAGTAGACAGTTTCAAGAAAATATAAAAGAAGGATTCTTCTTCAAAACATTTCTATACTTGAACCTTGTTGTCTGCTAAGCATCAAATGAATAATGACTTGCTGTAATTAGCCATATTTTTGCAAAAATTTTCATTTTCTTAAGGCATCTTAAATAGCAGTTGCTCTTGAACCTTCACCACTATATAAGGAAGTGACATTGTAACCATCAAGCTTAGAGGTCTCTTGTACAGTTTCTCCAAGAAACCTGAGTAAGTGAGTAAAGTATCTTTATTAAAGAGTAACAAGGAGGTCTGATTAGTAGTTAGTCATGGAAACATCACAATAAATTACAAAAGAAGAAAATGAGTTGAACCTAGAGATACCTTTTTGTTCTTTCTCAATGGTACCATCGACTACACACTAAATAGCTTGATTATATCATATCTTTAGATAGGCCACGCCCGCTTAAGTACCCCTTACATCAGGAAAATCACCAAGGAATATAACGAAAATTCATCCTCTAACATAAATACCATCCTAATTGAAAAAAAAAAAATTGTTTTCAGAGTTGTCCCCCCATCCTCTTGCATAAAGAAATATTATACTAAAATCTTAAAATATAGAGGGCCATTCTCTGAGGGTGTAAGAGGTTAACCCGTCGGGATATTGAACAGGTCTGCTGGCAGTGGGTACCGGCCTATGGTATGACTAGGTAAACCCGTCGGAGTACTGAACAAGCTTGCTGGCAGCGAGACATTCTACCTAGCGAGGATGATAATCTGACAAAAAATAAATAATAAATTTAAACTTGTCCTAATGTACGACATTACTTGTAGACAAATCTGACATGAAGTATGTATGGTTAAGCTAAGGTTAATGAACTCCATAAAATTTCCACTGGGAACTAACTCTGAGACTATCTTGAAACTCTCTTGCCTACCTCTTCTTATCTATATATAGGATCTCTTATCCTATAGGTGGGGCCATCTTCTAACCATCTCGTCAAACCAATCTGTGAAATTTATCTTTACACTTTACAAACTGTAAATCTTCGGCTATCGGGAGAACTGACTGGTTTCCTATAATTTTGATTGTGAGGTGTCACAATACTTAGGTGTGGGGGAGGGGTTCATGAGTTGACAAATGATCCTTGCCTAAAGAAGTAAATCTTTGTAAAAATTTTGTATTATTTTCATGATACAGGTTATTACATCAGCAGTCATTTTATTTTGAAGTGCTAAACTCCTGTGTGCTATAAATTGTTCTATATGTCCTTAACAAACCGCTCTGTTGGTTTATTTTTGTTACAGGCTATTCATTGTAGGTTTGAAATTACATGTTCTATGCAAGTGGATTGAGTGAGCATGGTGGAAAAATAAACAACAATGGAACACTCTTAGCTTGCCTCAACTCCTATTCACTATGTTCATGGCCTCTGAGGAATCAATTACCTCAGCCACAAAGCTCCCAAGAGTTGGAGATCGCTGATTTAAACACCACTAGTTGCCAAGAGCAAGCTATAACAGGGTTTTCAAAACTGAATTTCAGAACATATCTAGAGCTAAGGGATACTCCAAGGAGAGGATAAAAGAGGAGCTAATCAACCCTCTCATAGTCATCACCAGATTGATTACATGTAAAGGTAGATATTTTGTCTTTAAAGCCTGTCAATTTCGATTATTAGCTCACTTTCAATTAAATAAGCCATTGTAATTTTCCCTTTTACTTCTTAAAGATTCTTGAGAAGATGTATTCCCAAGTGAGGAAGGATGTAACCAATCCCCATAGAAGCACAACATGCTAAAAAAAAAGTAGCAAAAGATCGATCCAAATATAAAGTCAGCCTCTATGTTCCTATAGCAACATGCCATCTTCTCTATCATCATCTCCCTTGTCAGGGAGGCCCACAAGAAAAATCACCTTTGGAGTACCTACTCTACGACCATCATCTGGATTTCAGTAATCCATTGGGTCCCCAATGAATCATATATCCTCACCACCATGGAAGAAACAAATTTGGTGGTCAAGTCATAAATATATGAGATTGGGATGGATCCCCTCACAACACTCTCCTCCTTGAAGTAGTATTGGGTTTATAATTGTTGGATAATCCTTGCGCCATATAGGTGAGGCATCAACTCAGGAATCTCTCCCCTAAAGGGGAGCCTAGTAACAAAATACAAGTCTACCTCAAAACTCATCTCTAGTAGCTTCCCAAGCACCTCGAATTATCATTGCTAAGGCTTACACATCTCAACCAACTCTCGTAGGAGCTCCTCGTTGGAGTGTAGGAGAGGACACTCAAAATATTTGAGCAAGCCATAGATGGCCAAATCAAATATTGCAGTAGGGTCAAACTTGAAATTAAACCTTAGGGAATCACAATTACATTTTATCTAATGAATAGGCATGTTTCTCGGCTCTCACAAACCCTGCAAATATCACAAGACATAACCATGCGTTAATCTCCCCCCCCCCATAAAAAAAAGGCAGTCATGCAACTCTATTGTGGGATTGTTTAGTACATAGTTGTAACATTCTCGTGGTCAATTTTAACACATATGAAGGATTTTCATGGATAACCACCCAACAAATGCTTGGAATTCATGTGCCAATGTTATCAAAACAATTGCATTATTTGCGTGATTGTATTCTAGACCAATGCAGATATTGTGCAGTGGTCCAAATATCAATTGTGCTAATACAATTTGTGACTATTTTTATAATAGCCATGATAATGATCATTCTTATGCATCAAATGCATAATTTTTCACGAGTATCCCATTTATCCTCACGTAACCCATGTGTGCCAGCTCAAAAATTGGTTGTACGACCTCCTAAATTCCCCTGACCAAGAACTTGAATAAAAAAATGGAAAGGCAAGGTAAAAATCATTTACCTAGCTCTCACAAGGATAAAATCCATCTACGAACATGCACACAGGAAGTGTCAATAGGAAATGGGCTCCACACTCACTCATATTAACTCATGCATGCACAAATAAATTTTCTAATGGACCCCATCACTATTTTATATGGCCCAATCATAAACTTCTTGATGTCATATTAGAATCTTAGAATCTCCATTTCATGTGTTGTTTGTGTCATTGGAATCACTGCATCGCCAACTTTGTCATTGTTTTCTCCATTCATTTTAATGAAAATTGGAACTTAGGGCCATATTCCTTCATCAAAATCTCATCACCTAGGTACGTGATCTCACTCACTCTATCTTTTCCATCCTTTTCCCCATTAAGTTCTTATCATGGGTGTTTTCACTTTGGGTATTTGGTTTCATGTGTGTAGGAATTTGATAAAATACCAATGTTTCATCTCATCATAATACACAATAGGACTCATGGCCCTTCCACTTCAGGTGTATACTTCTTCAAAATAGCATGCAATCACTCCCTCTTATTCTATCTTTAGAGTTTTCTTTTCCCATCTACACAATAAACTTCAACCCATCTTACATGCATATTGTTGTTGTAGGTTAGTAGCACTCCACCTTCATGGGATGCCTCATTTGATCACCCTTTTCATTATCAACACCCTTGTTTCTTTTCCCATAGGGTGGGAGTATGAATAGTCTACATCTTAGAGAATGAACCTCATATTTATTTTTCATAAACATGATGACCCATTCCTTCGAACTCCCTACAATTCATATTTTCATATTTCAGTATGTTGAATGATTTACTACATTTTCATTGGCCTCTCATCTCCCCCAATATTAGTACACCATTTTCATTTTTCTTCATCATTCACCTACCCCCAAGGAGACCCAACTAAGGGGCCCCCACCCTATTCTCTCTTAGTAAATTTGTCACACATGGATGAGTTGTTCGATCACGTGACTAGGGAACCTCTCTCCTTGTTTGTAAATTGCCTAAAATTGTTTTACATTTTTTCATTCTTTGCTAATTGTACATAACACATTATTTATACAAGAAGAAATCAAAATTGTACCATCTCATCTGATGGACTTTCTTACAAAACTAGGCGACGGTCCTAGTTTTCCCTAGTTGGAGCAACTATATTGATTCACATGTGCCTACAAATATTTTAGTTGCTTGTAACACCTCATGTATCACAAGATCCATAATTGTAATCCCTAGAGTTGTCATCATCAACTACCTATCCACCTGCATTCACTACTACTTAACCTCAGCTTGATATCCTCCAATTCATCTAATCACCCCCCCGACAATGAATCACCTTATGTCTAGTTGATACTTTGACTACCACCATCATCAGTCGTTAGTCATGCCCCTTCCAAGGGAAGTTTTGTTTCATCCTCATTGACCATATTTTCCACAATTCTCAAAATAAACCCCATAATAATATTGGTACCTGGTTTATCATCACCAATTTCAAAGGACCCTTCATCCTCTTTTTTCAGTAATGGCCTCATTCCTGTCAACATCAACTCATGTTTTTCTAGGAATGTTGCAATATATTGGTTCTCATTCATCTCAATAATGACGAACCTTATATGGAATAGAGAGAGCCATAATTACTCTCTAATTTCATTGACTCCCCTGATATTCAATATAAACTCATCACACATAGGGAAGGGTCATACCTTGCAACAATTGCAGCTTCTGGTTCTAGTTGAAGAACCATGATATTATTAGGTCATCAATGCCATTAAAATAAGTCACTTATCATATATTTCTTCAGGTTCTAGTGATCCCTCTCCTCAGAGAAGATATTTATTGTTTATCGATGCCCTTGAGGGTGATGCACATGTTTCACATCATCGATTCTCTAGTTAATATTTTGATAAATTTCAAGAGCATGGGAAATTCCCTCCTCATTTGTATACAAAAAATGTTATGACAAGGATGTTTGGTTTGTTTTCATATGGGTCTTCATCACTTTTCTGAGGGACATCTTTTTTCCTTACTCATACCTCTCTCTCTATACATGTTTTTCCATATCATCAACATATGGAACAATAAAAAATAAATGTATTTCAAATATACGAAATCACCTAACATCGTACATTAGGGGGCAACTATTATCAACTAAATTTTTCTCACAACAGTATTCATGAAATTCTCAAAAAATCATCATCAGTATACACATATACAATAGAACAATGTCACCCTATGGCCATTCAAACTCCACTACAAAAATAGTAAAAAAAATCATATAATAGTGGATTGCATGTACTTGCAAGGCCCTCCATTTTTATCTTTGTGCAAATTGTGCGGCTTTTCCTTCAAAAGACACACAAATCTATGAAATACAAAATGATGGTGCTTGCAGCATAATTAATGTGAGTAGGCCTCGCAGCCCTGTTTGCATTCAATGCAATATGAAACATTAGGGGAATTTTGAGGTAAACAATGGGCCTCAAAACAAAAACAAAAAGTACTATCAAAATCAACATTAAAAGAACCAATAGGATTCAAGATGACGATGTTAATCATATGGGTAAATATTTTTGGAGGGAAAGAAAGAAAATTACTTTTTAAAATTGTATTTGCAACTTATCTCCTTTTATGTTCACTCAAATTTCAAGTGTAGGCACTCTTTGGATGCATAATCAAATTCCACATCCAAAAAGTGCCTACAATTGAAATTTGAGTAAACCTATAAGGGGATAAGTCAGAAATATGATTTGAAAAACTAGTCTTATTTCTTTCCCCTTGAAAATTCATAACTCTTATTTCATTATTTTAACTATTATTTTATTATTTTCCTTAAGAGGCCCATTTTAGACATCAAATTTCCCCCAATTCTAGGTAGGTGGTTGTCCCTTCACTCAAGTGGCCATCCATTCATACTTGGGTGGGAATCGATTCAAATATTGGGTGATAAAACAAGTGGATTAACCATGGTAGGAAGCTATAAATACAAGGCCTCAAGCAAGGTTCAAAAGAGAAATTAAGGTGCATTTTTATGATAATAATATTTCTAGAGATTCCATATGCCCTTTAAGTATTTCAATTTCCCAAATGCAATATTCCCACTTGATCTCCACAATTTGAGTAGCCTACATAGGTTACATGAGAGAGAGAGAGAGAGAGAGAGAGAGAGAGA
>ML782360.1:961234-995239 GCA_009831015.1 Picea engelmannii | reverse complement strand
AATGAGTCATATTTACATCAAACACTATTGGGTCCATTACCCAAACCTTTGTGCTACGGGTCTTTCTTCAAGGGTTGACATCAATGGCAACCAACCTTAATCAACAAGGAGCATGGCAGATCCTATAAGCACCAATCCACAGTACTCCATGGGTGTTGTTGAAGGCCCTTTTAATTGGTATACAATTACATTGCTTACCATTTTGGTAGTTTAGTTTGTAGTTTTGTATGTTTATTTTGTTTTCAGGTTGCAATAGCATTTGATTTCCTAATCCCACTAATCAATTGATTTTTCTCTAGCTTACAACTTGGCTATAGACTATGATTTTTTCTCACCTTTGTTGCTAAATCCGCAGAACACTTATCATATCCAAGTCTTGTTTAGTGTTTGTTGTTTCTAATTTCTTCCCAAGGTCTAATAATGGGCTTGTAAAGAGTATGTTGACCTTGTTCGTGAATAACTTCATCCTCATCTACATCTAAATTTGTTTCACAAATTTCATCATGTGCTAATTGTTGATCATTACCAAATTCAAAAAATGTTTTGTTTTTAACAAGGACTCATTCAAAATGTTGAATAATAGAGTTTAGTATGGAGAACTTGTGACTAAGTTTGAATAAGTCTAACTTTATCTTGAAACACTTACAAACAAGTTAGAATTGATTTAAGAGTTTATTTGTTAATTGAGATTGTGTTGTCTTTAGCAGTGATTATTAGAGTGTTCAACAACTCTAATAATTTTTGAATTCAAGACATTTAAAAAATTTAACGAGGCAGTCCAAATTACAATTGACAAAGAGGGATTCTTGCAACTCCACCCTGTATACAATTCAATCACTCAACCATTTCAATGTAGACTTAGAAATGGGTGTCAGGTTCAACTGAGAATGCACCCAACAAGTGCAATTCAATTCAGTTTTGACACTTACAAAAAACAACCATTGCAGCACCAAATGCAAATTTGAGTTAATGTTTATGTAGATTTTTTGTTGAATGTTGATGTGATTGACAACTTGACATATTGAATATGCTTTGTAGTTGCTTGATTACATGTGCTTTATTGGCATTAATTTGTGTTCAAATTGTATTAATTTGTCGTGTACTCCATGTGTGTATGATTAAATGATAAATTGCAAGTGTGATAATGTCAAAACTAAACATATAACAGCATAAGCATTCAAGAGAATAACCTCCATCACATAAGCGCAAATTGTCCGTAGACCTCCTTATTCATATTTTAGGTCAAGTATAGGAAACATGAGCCAAATAAAATATAATTTTATTATGTTATTCTTAGTTAGATCACAATGGTTTACTCATACCAATTTCAAGCCTTCAACCATACTTCTTCCTTGACTTCAACTATGTTTTGGGGAAAGAATTATTGAAAAACAATGACCACATTTTTCCCAATATTAACCTGAGTTCAATGTTTCAAATGGGTTAAGAAACCTCATCCTTAAAAAAAAATTATGTTATTCTTAGTGAGATCACAATGGTTTACCCATACCAATTTATACTTCTTCCTTGACTTCGACTGTGTTTTGGGGAAAGAATTATTGAAAAACAATGACCACATTTTTCCCAATATTAACCTGAGTTCAATGTTTCAAATGGGTTAACCAACCTCGTCCTTAAAATCACAATGGTTTACCCATACCAATTTATACTTCTTCCTTGACTTCGACTATGTTTTGGGGAAAGAATTATTGAAAAACAATGACCACATTTTTCTCAATATTACCCCGAGTTCAATGTTTCAAATGGGTTAACCAACCTCATCCTTAAAAAAAAAAGTATCTCTTCCTTTAGAAAATATATTTTTGCCCAATATCATTGATGCTCAAAACCTCATTTCAACATATTTAAAGATGTTTTTGCCCAATATCGTCGATGCTCAAAACCTGATTTCAACATATTTAAAGATGTTTTTGCCAAATATTGTCGATGCTCAAAACCTCATTTCAACATATTTAAAGGTGTTTTTGCCCAATATCGTCAATGCTCAAAACCTCATTTCAACATATTTAAAGATGTTTTTGCCCAATATCGTCGATGCTCAAAACCTCATTTCAACATATTATATATTTTTTCCCAATATCATTGATGCTCAAAACCTCATTTCAACATATTTAAAGATGTTTTTGCCCAATATCATCGATGCTCAAAACCTGATTTCAACATATTTAAAGATGTTTTTGCCCAACATTGTCGATGCTCAAAACCTGATTTCAACATATTTTAGAGGTGATATAACTATTCGCTTGAGGTAGAATAAATATTTTCTCAAAACAAAACCCACATATGCCTCCCTTCACTAATTATTGCATTGCACATAATTTTTCATAGAAATTGAAGATATTCAATACAATATTTGCATGTGGGATAAAACTTGAAAACCATATACCTCATTTTTTAGATTGACGGGTGCACGTTGGGCATGGGATCCTTTAGAGTGAGTTTTCATGCATCACTTTATCGCTAAATCTAATTGTTGTGTGTCTTTGTTTAGAAGGAACCACGAGCTGGAGAAGGGTGTAGATCATTGTATCAAAGAACATATTGCAACAAATCGCATCGAAATTGTAAATATCCTCAAAAAAATTGGAATGGATATGTAGAATGTGATCCTTTTAGATCTATGGATCGATAGTTGGTCCATCGATTTCATTAAAACACCACATGATTTGACCTTTGAACTTGTTTTCTCCCCTTGAATCTGAAACTTGAAGGCTAGAATCCTTAATCGATCATGAACCTTGGCCGATGTGAATATAAATTCCAAATGGAAAATAAAAATTAATAATTGTAACCTTTCTTTTCTTCTTAGGATATCCTCAAATCACAGAGAATTCAAATTCAAAAATTATTCTAGAAATCCTTGGAAAATGATATGGCCAATACCATGTTAAGAAATAGAGCACAAGACATGACACAAAAAACTTGGCAGAAAAGGCCTTATTCTACACATTGTATTCATTCCAATTATATAAAGTTATAATATATTAATTAAACCACCTCATAAACTAGATTTTGTTTCACATTGACACCTCATCAAAAGATAAGGAAAGGAGGAGGAAAAATAGGATCTAATACACACTTAGGATAAAAATTATATCCCATAATGTGAAATGCATAAAGGTGGTGTAGGACTTCATGATTGTATAGGGTGTCACAGGCTAACAAGTGTTTGGGAAGGGCGTTGCTTGCTCACTTGTTGGTCGAGGAAAAAGAGGCCTAGTTTGTTTTGAAGTCTTGCCACAAGATTTCCAACCATAATTAGAATTGTTGACAAGATTCAACTGAGATTTGGTTCACTTAGTTTAATTTCAAAAAAGCAATAGAGAGGATCTAACAACAACTTGATAGATCTATTCTTTCATTATATAACTCATTTTACTTAGATTTTGATGGTGGCCGACCTATAGATAAGGAAATAAGGAAGCCATAAGATGAAACCATGGTGGTTGAATCCTTTGAGGTCCTTCAATTAAATGATAAAATAATTAAATGGAGAAATGTGTCAAGTCATTTTTCCAAGGCATCATTTCATTGCAAACACATAGCCAAGTTACTACAAAAACTTTGAGATTAGTGGGCCAAATCTTATGCCTAAATAAGGGAGAAATGGGAATTTCTATGGAAAGAATGGGATAGCATGCAGAAATATCTACAAGTTGTTCAGGAGATGACAACTGAGGTAAATAAGTTGGCATTAGATAAGAAAAGGATGTTCCATTTGGCCCTTGAATCTCTTACTTGTAGGTCACATTCTCCAATTTATGTTATCTTTCTACAAAAACAATGGTTATCCTTCCATATTCATACCTTGGTCAAATGTAAGTCATGTACTATTTTTACAATGGATGATTTTTTCCAAATGTATTTAACTTGTCATGAATATAGAAATTTGATATCTAAATTGTATCAACATGAGTTCTTATTGGGTAGTTACGGAAAATGGAATCCTAACCCCTTTATGGGGATGTTCAATTAATAGTTAAGGAAAATGAAATTCTAACCCCTTTATGGGGTATGTTCAACTAACAGTTAGGGAAAATGGAATCCTAACCCCTTTATGGGGGATGTTCAACTAAGATAATTTATTTAATTTTTGAAACACCAAATTCAATGTACCAAGAATGGTCACAATTGAGAAATGTTGAGCAATGTGCAAATTTGTGGTTAAGAGGTGAACACAATGTTCCTCCCATTATGATATGAGAAAATAAAAAAAAATGTTAAAACTACATCATATCTCTACTCACCTAAGATATTCTCATAGGGTTACTCTTATAGAATATGAAACAAAAATCAATCAATCAAGTGTTGATGCTTTACTTGGTTGTCAACAAAGAGGCGAAGTCATGTCTCCTACACTTAGGAGGAGAGAATCCATGTCTTATCCAAACTTCAATAAAACTTTGAACATATCTTAATTGTATGTGGATTTTTTAAGAAGACATGGGACATAATGGATAGGTTTGAAGTTTCACTTTCCTCTCATTTAGTGCCCATCACCTAACTATCAATGCTCCTTTTCTAGGAATAAGTATGAGGAATAAACTTTGTGAGTAGATTTGGATTCTAGATTAGGATACTATATAATGGGTTAGTATGGTCAAGGTCCATTCAGTTAGAACAATATTCATGATAAATATTCCTATGTAGGCTCCTCTAATTCAAAGGATTAGAGTGATTGCAAGGTTGCACAGAGACATGCAATAGATTCATTTGGGGAGAGATGATGGGCCTCCATTTTTGGTATTTTTTAATACCTTTTCCTTTTCATCATCCATCATTTTACAACCTCAATCTATCTTTCATTATCCATTTTTATACTCAGTTTGAAGAAAAAAGGTATTAAGGTATCTTTAATCACATTTGTAAGTTTCTAATAGTTTTATGCTAATCTTAGGGAAGTGGTAGCTTATTTGAATTTCCTTTGGTTTTAACTATGGTTGTGAAAGATGTTGTAAGACCATTTCTAGTTGCTATCGAACCTCATAGCTAGATAAAAAGCTTGAGTGGTTGTGGAAGATGCTCCAGAATTGTTGCCAATTTCTAGCAAACCTTATATTGAATTTGAATATGAACTTGAGCAACAAATATTGGAACATAGTGGAAACAAATTTGAACTCAACATGATATGGATCCACATGGCATATGTTTTAAATAACATTACAGAGTGTGTTCATGTTTCGTTTTTGGGAACAATGGTGAATTTGCAAGTAATGAGAACAACAAACTTCTTTATATTCTCCTATATTGCTAGTGATTAGTTAGTGATCAATTTGTATTAAATAAGAATAGACAATCTTATAGAAACTACTTGAGAGTCTCTTATTCTCGAGTAGGTTTAATTTATGACCCTTTTTGTTAAAATTGTTATTGTTCTTGTCTTGATTAAGGAAGACACTTTAATATATCATTTCTAGTTTTCACTAAGATGGGGCTAGTAATGATAGTAACATATTTATTGGTGTATTAAAGAACCATTATATGGTAATATAAACAAGTTCAAGTTCCATCTCTTTCTATGCATTTTATGTGAATAGCAAGTAGATTGTATATGTTTATCTATAATATTTAGTAGTTAATTCCTAGAACTTCTATTATGTGAAGGAAATGCCAACTCAATAGAATTGTAGTGATTTTATTTTCACTATCTTGTGTATGTTTGTTCATAGGATTCCTTAATGACTATGTGGTTTTCCATTTTATTAGAAAAGAGCCTTCAATTCAAAATTGCACTTGTGTGATTATGTCCTAGAAGTAAATTTTGTTAAAGCATGGATTGTTCTTTGAGTGGGATTTCCATTTAATTGTATAGGTGTGAATTTTCACTTTCCAAGCATGATTTTATTATGCAAGTTTGAATTTAGTTGAATTATGCAAAGTGTGGTTGTATTTGATTATGCAAGTTGAATTTTTCTATGTTTTATGTACTCGTATTCTATGTTTTATGATGTTATGTTAATTTCAATTATTTACCAATAGATAGTTTGGGTATGGGGAATTGAGAGTGGTGCAAAGGCGGGGGACGCGCAAATGAACTTCCACCTTTAGATGAGCTTCAACCTTCATGTGGTTGGCATTATTTAGTAGAGAATAAATTATTATCAAGACCAAGAGAATCTCAATCAAGTATGTTTTTGGCATCTTATGCTTTTATTATTATTGATAGAATGTGAAATATGGTTGAATAAATAGTGTATTAGTTACTTGATTATACTTTTTTTTGTATTTTGCAATCATTATATCAATTTTGTTGTAAGAGCATTGTCCACCTTATGTGTTGTTTCCATGTATGTGATTTTATAGATGATTAAGGTAATCCCCTTTACTCTTTTTACAATCTCTTACATGATTGTGTGCATATTTATTTTCCTAATTAGTTCATCATATAAACTTTTTATTATATCATGATTCCTTGGAGGTCATGGAAATGGAAAGACAATTGTCGGGTCAACTTCTATCATGATCTCTCACATATGCTTCTAAGCTACCACCAAATTCCACATTCAACACATCCATAATCACTATCCAAACCATTAGGGTTCATAATAAGTCCATGTGACTCCAAATATTGGTATTATATGAGCCTAACCTCCCATTTAGTGCCTTTCAAATTTCAACATACCTTGTAGCATGGCATGACCTTCTGACATAGGAGAAAAATTTAAGAACCATAATCTTGCAAGTGTTATTGATGTTCCTTCTACATTTCCTGAAGAGTTGGAATTTTTTGTTCGATAAGCAATGATAGAATTTTCTCCTCTAGTTCCAAACCATGTAGTAGGAAAACCATAGTTCTATATTTCATCATGACAGTGATCATCATTTTCACTCCAGACATACATACCATTGTCTGTGTACTCTTTAACATAATCATTTCCTAAGTATTATTTATCACATGCAAAATTTGGACTCTTGGAAAGTTTATTTGTTATTGATGAATGAATTTCTTGTCTTGAACTGAGTGTATAAAGAGGGAATAGCCATCATGGCTACCCCCAACCTCCACATTTTAATAGGCCTACTAATGGGACCCCATTTTGGATATTTTTACTATCTTTTTTTTTCATGATCCATCCTTTTTCCTATATTCTATCTTGTCGTTATTCATTTTTCTGCTTAGTTTGAATATGAAAGGCCTTGAGGTATCTTTAATCACATTTCTATGTTTCCAATAGATTTCTACTAATCTTACGGAAGTAGTATCTTATATGAATTTTCTTTGGTTTTAACTATGATTGTGGAAGATGTTGTAGAACCATTTTCAATCACTATTGATCCTCATATAGTGGATTAAAAGCTTGAGTGGTTGTGGAAGATGCTACAAAACCATTAGCAGTTGCCACCAAGCCTCATAAAGTTGAATACAAAATTGAGTAGCAAATATTGGGACATAGTGGCAAGCGATCTTAAATCAACATGATATACATCCACGTGGAATATGTTGTTATAGAACCTTGGTTCAGACACCTACTTTCTATGTGCCTCTATGTTGCTATTGAGCCTATGTCCCTTTGTTGTTGAAGCTTTCCAACTACTATTGTGTCAACCAATATTCATGTAGCTAAAGATATGAGACAAATTGTCTAAAAAAATAAGCATTGATGGAATCTGGGACTTTGTGATGAGTATATGCTCAAATCATTGAATAATATCAAGTACATTGATTCCCAACATGAACATAGTTGTGAACTCTTATACAAATGCAATTTGTAGTGAAACAACCATTTTTATATACCTACAATATGGATTCCTACCATATACCTAGATAATATAATATATATGGATATTCCCGTTTGAGTAAAAGATATGTAATTTGAAATTGTGATTTTCTTAAAGTTTAAATTATTGAACAACCAAATCAAACTTCATTTTTGTCATTGGAATGTCGACGTTTAAGATCCAAATCAAGATGCATCTTGAGGACATGAAGTCTAGTTTAAAATTGAAGAGAAGAGATTGTTATAAATACTAAGGAGAAAGGAACCCTAAAGGTCGGCTAGAAAGAACCCTGGTGAAAATTTAAAACCAATAAATCAAGTTTTGTTTTTTAATTTTTGTTTAAGTTTTATTTCTTAATTTTTTTTTATTTGTTGTATAAAAGTTTAAAAATCTTAGTAATAAATTATTAGGGGTTTTTTATGATTTCAAAATTAACAAGTTTCAAGTTCTTGAGGACTATATTGATAAGCCTAAATTTAATTAACAATAATAATTATGAGGTTTTATTTCAATAATAAGTTGAAAATCTAGAAATTGAATTTTTTTTATGGAATGATTACTTACCTATTTTTTAATAAGGGGAACCAATTATCACTTAATTCTAGGCCAATGTCTCTGTTAAGGTTGCTTGTGTGTTTTGGGATTTCAATTGCTTCCCTAATACGACGTTTAAAGAGGTGATCTTCTTTTGCCAAAATTTTGGTATCTTTTAGGCGAACATGGTGTTTTGTTTTAAGGGAGTGTTTTGTTAAGGCTGAGGTGCAAATGCATTCATTATTTATGTCATATCCATTCTCTTTAATTCTGATTTGGAAGGAGCGACTAGTTTCCTTGATGTAGTATTTATCGCATGAGCACTCAATTTTGTAAATTCCTTTGCATTTGTGAGGGTCAAGTTTGTCTTTAATATATCTCATATTGTGTTTGATGGTTTCATGTGGTTTGAAGGAGGTCTTGATAAAAAAAGAATCCTCAGCAAAAGAGAGATCAAGACCTCCTTCAAACCACATGAAACCATCAAACAATATTTTGGAGTCATGTTCTTCAATATGCAATGTGGACTTCTATTCTGAACATAAACAATTGTCATAAGCCCTTTCCCCATAGAAACATAGTTAAATTATGATAATTCATCATTGCCTTGATTGGTTCTTCAATAGTTCTATTATTTCTTTCAACCACACCATTTTGTTGAGGATTGTGAGGGACAATGAGCTCCCTCCTAATCCCATCTTCTTTACAAAAGTAAATGAGTTACTTGAATTCTTGGAATTTGCTAAATACTGCATCCTTAGTCTTTAACGGATACAACCATGTCTTTCTTGAGAAGTCATCTATGGATGTCGCATAGTAAAGAGATCATTCTAGAGACTTCACTGACATAGGTGTTGGGTATGTGTTATATTCTTTGCATGTGTATGTGTGGGCGTGTCAGATTCGACAATTGTGTCTAACGATCCCTCATAGTAGTGTTCTGTTTGTGTCGTGTGTGTTGGGCGCTTTCCTAGGGGGGGGAAGGTATTCCCCCCCTGGTTACGCACAGCGTTCGTCACTAGACGTAGCCCGGGGCAACGCCCCAAATTTTTTTTTTTGGGTGGTTTTTTCTATTTTTAGCAGTTTACTAAAAATAATCCTGGTTTTAGGGATTAGGGTTTTGGTATCTATGGAATACCTAAAAACATTGTATATATTGTATAGTTAATGGTGAAATTCGATATAATGAATATAAGAAAGGTTTTCCCAGTTGAGGGTTTTCGGTATAAAATCTCTGTGTACTCTATGTATGAGTCATTCATTAAATTTTGTTTTTCTTAAGAATTTATATGCATTGCTTTACTTCACAGGTTTAAAACTTACAATAGGACCACATATATCTGAATGTATTAGGTCTAAGATCCCTTTGGATCTATTCTCACTACTTGGAAATGGTTTCTTAATATTCTTCCCAAGTGCACATCCTCTGCACACACCTTCATGTACTGATTGTAAATCTAGTATGTCTACAACCATCTATTTTAGGGATGGAAAGGATTGATAATGAAGGTGAGCATACTTTATATTCCATAACTCACTAGGGTTGATTTCATCATGTACTAGAGCTTGAGTATTTTGACCTAGGAGTTTATACAATCTTCCTTCACGAATTTCAATGACTTTAGCATCTTCTATCTTTGAATCTTTAGACCATACGAGAACTTTTCCATCCAAAAAAGATACTCTATCTCCTTTCTCTTCCAAACAGGAAATAGATACTACATTATTTTTCAAACTAGGAACATATAAAACATTACTAAGATGGATAGAGTTACATGATTCCATTTTGATAGTAGTTTTTCAAATTCCCTTGACTGCATAAGAGTTCTTGTCTCCAAGTTCCACTTTATGAGGTGTCTCCTTTTCCTTCATGCTTGAGAAATTCTTATGGTCAACTGTCATATTCCTTGAAGCTCCACTATTGATTAGCCACATGTCATCTTCAATGGTTCCAGTAAGAGATGAATAATAAAATAAATGTGTTTCATCATGTTGTGTCTTTTTTCAAGGTTCTTCATCATTTTCAGCTGACGTGTGATATCTCTCTTTTATCTTCTTTGTTAGTTTAGGAAAATTCCTTTGTTAGTGGCCATAATCATGGCATTCAAAGCATTGTACCTTTGACATATCTCCCTTGAACTTATTTCTTGACTCAGACCTTTTCTTACCTCCATGTCTTTTAAACTTTGTTGCAAAGGCTTGAGCATATTCTTCCTTCCAAGGTTTTCCCTTGGAGTTTAACCTTGTCTCTTCTTGTGCACAACATGTGAAAAGTTCTTCTAACGTTGGGAACTCCTTCCTTGTATTCATGCTTGCAACAAATGCATCCCATGATCTAGAGAGACCATTGAGTGCTATGTTCACAACTTCCTTTTCTAGGATGACTTCTTCAATATCTTTTAGTTGATCTCTTAACTAATAAATCCTCACAAAGTATGAAGCTAAGGTGTCACCCTTTGTCATTTTTGTGTCACGGAGTTCATTCTTCAGACTCATCACTTGTCCAAGATTTATAACTGAGAAAAGGTTTGTTAGATCATCATACATCTTTTTGGATGAGTCAAGATGAAAAATGTAGGGTATCAAGTGATCCTTTACAGAGTCCACTAAGATACTCATAGCATTAATGTAATTAAACTTGAACTTCTCCAATGTTGCAACATTATGAGGTTCCTTCTCTTTTCCTTCTTCAAACTATGGTTCCATGATATTTCCTTTCAAGATATCTAGGACTTTATTCTTGGCAAGGATGAGGTCAATCCTTGTCTTCCATGATCTAAAGTTTAAGGGCCATTCTAACGTGTTTTCTGACTTCATAGAGTAAGTCATGGTTGCGTTGACTTTGAATTGGTCAACCTTTGACTTTGACCAAAAACTCAAACTTGATGCCTTGGCTTGCTGAGAGTACCAGGAGGTGTGCTTGGCTAGGGCACACTAGGCTATCCAAGAATTAGGTCAAGTGCTTCACTTAAGGTTCCTCAACATGAGGGTTAAGGTTTTGTTGATGCAGAAACACTATGACTGCAACTACAACTACAACTACAACTGAGAAAATTCTCCCAATCTACCTTCCAATGGTTATACTTTCTGAAGATAGTGTGGACCCATAACCTGTTAAAATAATAGGTGCTCTCATTTCACCATAGACAATATCACTATATTGTCACCCAACCATGTGCACAAAGTCCATCCCCGAGCAGCTTAACCTTGACAGACAGAATAAGTATGGAAGCAATCACTAGAACCAATAGCCAACCAAGGTAGCATACCTCTCTCCAAAGCTAGCGTACCAAGAATAAAGTCCAAACCATAACCAAAGACCAAGTCACCACTGCAGTAACTGCAACTCTCCTCTATTCATGTGCACCACTAGTCCTTATGAAGTCGTGAGAGTGAGTGAGTGAAAATGATCTCAAGAGCCCTCTATTTATAGTCCTCCAAGTCACTTAACTGGGACGACTTCTTCTCTTGGAAGCTAATAAATTAATATAAATTATTCTCTTGAGCCAACTTGTCTTCTAGGATTATTAACCAAGCATTTAAGGTTTCTCTTGCTTCCCGGAATATTCTAGTCTCATCAAAGGTTACACATGAAGGTTAATACCTCCGAAAACTACCGTAACATCAATAGTTAGGTTCTTAAATATTTATTGTTTTATCATAGATAATAAGGCTTTTACCCTTAATTATTCAAGAAGTGTCAAAATTATGAGTTTACATTAAAAACAAAAGTTTATGTATAAAGAGTCTAGGTATAAATGCATAAAAACAATGTTGGAGTCTAAATGCATGTTATCTTTATTATCACAATTTTCATCATTTGCCTCTTCATTGTTAGTCGATATCCAAATTTGAGGTGGATGAATTGTGATTGGGACTCTCACTCCCTCTTCTTTATGGGCCACCCACTCATAATCTTTAGGATTTTTTAAAATGTCTTCCCATCTCCTGGCATGGTGGAATTTGAAACCTTATTTATTCATATTTGTAGTGAAGATTCCATCTAGGGTGAAATATTGTCTAACCATTTCAAAATCCAATATGAAGTAACATAATTTCATACAGAAATATTTGATTTTCCTTGCATTTAAAATAAAGAGTTCTCCTAGCTACAAAGTGAATATATGAAAACTATTATTTTTCTCTTTGATGTTTGGTTTATAGTAAATAAAATAAATTTGTGTGCCTAAATCATATAAAAGGGTCCTATTATGAACATATTTTGGTAACCAGAGAGGTATGTTTAGCCTCATATGTGATCCTTTGGAAATAAACTTGTCATTTACTATGTAAAAATACTTCTTATAATGTTCATCCAAAATCTTTTGGCACTAGTATTGTACAACAAAATTATGTGAATCACAACTTTTGTTTGAAACTGATACTAGAAAATTCAGAGAAAATAAGAGAGCATAAACCAAATACAATATCATGTCAAAGAACGATGTCTCTTTCAAATTTAGCAAATGTTCATTATTTTTTTAATTGATGATATGACCCATTGAACTTTGTGCCCTCTTGTACTATTTGGTGTGCTAAGGAGAACATATATTGGTAAAACTCACCCTTATATTTTCCCCATAGTAAAGTGATAATCTCTTTGTATGGATTTTTCTATTTGACTAACTTCATAGTACTACTTTCACTCAACCCTCTTCATAGTACTACTTTTGCACAAGGATATTCATAGGTTGCCCCATCCAAGAATTGGTTTTTATTATGGGATTTTCAAACTTGGAAAATTTTAGATCATTTGAAAGAAAAATCAACTTCAATCTCTAGGAGTTGTATCATCCCTTCTTGGTAATCAAACTTAAAATCACAAGAAACTTTCCCAGTGGCAAAGGAAATATTTCTATTTTTTGTAGCCACATGGGATATCTTGGTTGGTTCAACCCTTTCTACTAAGCCATCATGGTCAATGAGGTTGTAAGATCCATTCTCATTGAGCCCTATGGGGTTACCAATGTTATTATAGCTAGTGGTTCATACCACAATACATCCAAAAGATCAGGGAAGAGGGGAGAAATACATGGGGTGATAACAAGATATACCATAGTTAATTAACCATGTCTAGAAAAATATATTTATCAAAGGTTGACACTCTTTGCTACTATGTTTCATATCAATGAAATTGGATTTGTTTGTGTGACATTATTTGTTGTTATGTGTTAACCCCTCTCTAAAACTGCAAGATCTATTTTTCTACTTTTTCTCAATTTATTTAAATAGACTACTATATGATTTATCTTGCAAAAGTTGCAAAAATGAAGAAAATTAAGTGATGTTTTACAATATGAGAAAGAACATAGAAACTATATTCTTGATCTAGACTACAATCATATATTTGACAAACAAGTTGTCACTCTACTAAAAAGTATATCAATCACTTGCTATCTACCCCTACTAAAGAAACAACTGCCAAAGTTGTTTATGGTTTTGTTAATCTTTGAAGACAACCCTTCCTATTTGTCTTCATTATATTCTTCTAATATAATTCCACTTTTGAAGGAGTAAGAAATATTGCATTCAATATCAATATCATCTACTTTAGTAATTCCTTTAGTTATAGAAAACATCCCTATTAGCATTCCAAATAAACTAATTGTGGTTAGTGTTTTTAGTTACAGGAGCATTAAAACACCTTATTAGTTGATTGTGTAAGATAATACAAAACAAAATGTGAGGGGGAGCATAATAAAATTGTTAATTTAACGCAATAAGCATTAATTTAGTGGATTGAACATGAAGTTGGATGCATAATCAATCATTTAACACATAAATAGGGGAGAACAACAATATATTGAATGATAAACCAATGGAAAGGCCATAAACTTGGAAAGCGGGGATAATTTTAATGATGGAAATTTATCTTAGAATGTAGAAACCTTGACGAATCTTCCTAGTCCTTAATATGCAAAGTATAAAATGTTTGGTGATATTTTTGTAAAAATATTCAAATTTCTAAGGATTTTATATAGTTTCTATAAAATTTGGGCTATTTTTAAGATAAAATGTTTTTTTTCTATAGAATTTGGGAAAAACACTTTTAGAAAAAAATGGAAATTGGCGAATCTTTTTTTTGTAAAAGCATGGAAAACTAGCCCGTGGGAGATATATAGCCCCTAAAATTTTCCATGTTGAAAAGTCACCTAGGAAGATCAAATTTGCAGCATGTGGGCCCCAAATCTCTTCATGGGAGGGTCCTTTTGCCTCCTTGACTACTCAATTTCTCTTTAGAATGTTAGTTAGGAAACCACTCTATCGATGGTCGTTGTGGAGAGTAGACACTTAGTAATTAACAAATCCACTATTAGTGTAGGAGAAACAAGGTGAAAAGGGCTCTTGATCTCTCTATAATTAAATCCAACAACATCACTCTACACTATATAATTTTTCTCTTATGTAATTGAATGGCTCAACCCCTATATTTATAGGCTGGTAGGACCACCACCTATATCAATCCACCAAGAATGCAATTGATGGCCAATTAACTCCTATGGTTGGTTAATTGAATGTTAATGGTAGTGATGGGAGGTCATGAAGATAGTGTGCCACCGTCCCACCTTTTGTCCCTTGTCCCCGAGTATTTATGTATTATGGGAGGACTTTTATTTATTTGTATGGGGTCCCACAACTTTCAAACCTTTTTCCATGTGATTCATGTGATAATCAAAGGGATGGTATGTGCAACTTGTGGGAAGGGTCTTCTAATGAATAGACCCCACTTAGTAGCTCAAAATTGGTATGTAGACCCTGCAATTGATTGGTTTTATAAGTTATAGTTGACTTATGATTTGTATGGCTATGCTCACTCAAATGTCTAAGAGGATCAAAATTAGAGTGATAAAAATAGCCCTTAATGATCCTACTAATAAACCTATTGAATACCATAATATAGACATCAGTATCCCTACACAATCTAGAGTTCAAATACTACTACTACAACTATTACTACTCAAGCACTCACTCCAACCTAGCCTATAAGTAATTTAACACTAGTATGATTAATATAAATATAATTGATTCCATTTTGAACTACTTGTTCTCATTATTCATGAAGTCTAGGTACAAGAAATGCCTGAGAGTTCTCTTATTGAAAGTCCTACTACTGAGACTACAGAAAATACCTCTGCATAAGAATTTAATTCTCCCCAACTTTATCCTAACCCAATCATTATTCTCTATTAAATCCATCAAACTATGATGTTGTCACAAATCCAAAATTGTGTTATTTCTGGCAAAAGGTTGAGATTTAGCTATCGTGAAGCATGTTGAAGACTTCAAGGCCTATATTAGGACCTCTCCCTAGAAGCCCAAACCCAATTCAATAGTTAAATGTGTGAGCTTATTGTGTTTTTCATCTACCTATTTCCTACACTCCAAAAACCAATCCTCTACATCATTGGTAGAAAATGCAATGAAAGAGAATTACCTTCTTGCATGTTTGACACTTGATTTCAAGACTAAGTATGTATGCCAAGTTTATCCCTTGTGTTTGAAACATAACTCTTGGTCTATTCAATGTCTAGATCAATATTTCCTTGAACTGAAATGGTGGAATAATCTAAATATCTTGGATGAGCCATAATTGATTAAGTATGACATTTCTTTACAATGCTCTATCTCCATCCAATAATGGAAATATTTTGAAGACGTTCATCCAAAACCAATGACTATGTTGCAAGAAATCAAATGAGATATATGGAAAATCATTATGGGCCAACTCAAAGAGGATGAAAAATTAGCCCAGTCGTCAAGCATATTGCTCCAACTGAATAATTTTCCATGTTCATTCAAAGGCCAATCGAATGATAATCTACAACACTTACCAATATTTTGGCCATCCCTTATATCTATATTCCTATACATTTATAAATCTAAGGAACATGTCTCACAATTTTTGTCAATTATGGTATCTCTATAAATTTATCCACTCCATATATATTTGAAGGACTTTGGAAAGCCATGCATAGCTCTACATATTCAATAATGTGGAATGGATTAATAGTCTCAATAAGTTTGAGGCCAATATTCTTGTTAAATTTGATTTAGCATGGATTCAATTTAGTTTTTGTCAAATATATGATTCTTATAATCATATAGTTTTAAGTACGCCTTTTTAATATTTTATAAATACAAACATTGTTAAACATGTCACTTTGGTTTGTTGTTTGAGTAAAATAAGACTTGTTCCTCTTAGATTAGTCCTTGCATAGATTGAACCTACCTAAGCACAAATGCTCCACCTACCCATTATTAAATACCATTGGAAGCTAACAAACAAATTAGAAAATCTCTCTAATCTAGTACCCCAAGTTTATGAAGAATTTTAGTTATTAGCCAACAAAATTGTTGATTTAAAATATTTCCTATTATTAATCCCACATCAAGATCAAAATGAGTATAGTGTTGGTATTTGTTACAAAATATCACTCTATTTCATGGATGTCACTCTGGTAGCATCTCAAATGTTTGAGTTTGTGATTGACCCTTGAACATTATTATACCCCAAGGTTATTTCATAATATAAATACATGGTTAGATTATGGAATTAGCAGTAAGATCAAGTTTTATTATTCATTGTTCTTGGATGGATATAAGGAAAGACAAATGCAGGCCTATGATTTTTATTACAAATGGTTAGATAACATCAGTAATGGAATATATCAAGAACTATGCTCAACATATGATATGTTTTTATTATGGTTCATAGTTATTCGAGAAACAGAACCTTGGCTCCCCTTAGTGGACATAGAAACCAACCCTCATAACTACATCATACAAGTACATTTTTGAAAATTGATTCAACCAACCCTCATTACCATAACCAATTGTCCATTGGATTCTGATGTTGATGATAATTACAATGAAAATAATGAGTATCTCAATTACGATGATATTATTCAACACAATCTCAACAATGCAATGGAAGGACAATACCAACTTCTTCACCTGGAACACTTAATACACATGTTGCCATCCAAACTTTCACTTCTTGTGGTAAATCCCTAAAACAAAAGTGAAACCTTAGAGGAACTTAGTGAGGATAACCATTTTCACCACAACAAGCCTTCCTCTCACTTTAGGCTATCTTTCCTCCAACACAAGGGGGGCATCCCTGAGATAGGATTGATAAATATTTTATAGTTTAGTCTCAAGGTGAAATGGAGAAATAGCTCTAGCAAAAGAAAGATTGTAATATAGGCTTTGAGTAAGGTGATGGATGGATGAAGACTAGTGTACTCAATCCATTGGGAAAGTGGAGTCAAAAGATAATCTAGGAAGGGTAGTAATTATTAGCGTCTTTCTTATGTGATGGGAAGAAAATGAAGTTGAAATAAACAAGCTACATATACCCTATCTTGTGGTCTACAAAATACAAAAATTGACTTGGAGTAATCTTAAGTAGGAAAACCTCTAAAAGATTCATGAATGTGTATTTACTAATAAAAAATTTAAATGGAAGCCAATTCTTGATTAGGAATAAAGATATTCATTCACATTTCCAACAATAAACACAAAGGAGCTAAAAGAGAAATTATCCACAATTAAAATACTTCTAAAAAGGAACAAAGCTACACATGAATTAGCCCTTCATAATGCATTTAAGTTGCAAGTGATATAGCACATTTAAGTTGCAAGTGATATCCGTCATTAGCCTTCACCACTATTGAGTCCAAAAAATATACCACACTAGTAGAAACCCCTAACTTTCCATTTCCTTCAAAATATTTAACAAATCCCAAAAGGAAAAAAAAATCCACAAATCCAACCATACAAAAATAGAGAGAGAAAAAACTTATATAGATTCAAGCCCAATATCCTTTATATTAAAATATTGAATAGTGGAATCTAGATCCACTTTATTCTCCAAGAAACATAATAGAATTAAACATTAATGGGGCTCTCCAAGAGAAAATTACCACATAGATAATAAAATAATTCCACGATGATGAGAGGAATGCAATGTGTCATCTCATAATCCTCAAGAAACATACACATGCAATCCCATGCAAGGTGGCATATGTCCTCTTCTCCTTTGGAACAATCCTCAATATTTTCCTTTAATAACCACCCTCCAATAAAATAATATATTTTCCAAGTCAAAGGTGATGGAACATTCTTCAAGAGAGGGAGTTATTACTCCTCAAGATGGTGAAAACCCCAAGTTTCAATCACCTACAAAGAGGGTGTTCTCCAAGGAAGCCCCTTAACAAACAAATAATGTAAAATAATCCTTGGAGCAGGTGTGCCCTTGGATACTATGGAAGAAGGGGTAGTGGGACCCCTTTTCACTAGGCCAAATAACAACAAAAATATTCCATGAAGAGATGCATCATTTAAGAGTGTATAAAAGTAGTTATAACTTTCCATTAATAAACAATATAATAATCCCCAACATGAAGAACCCTTGATATGTGTGCAATGGGACTACATTGACCAAAAAAGATAATACAAAATAACCTATGGAGAAGTGTCTCAAGGTAGTTAGTTATGTCTCCTTGGATTTAGAGCCAAATCAATAAAATAATCCTCAAAATTGTGCCCTAGATAAAATTGCAAGGAGGACCACATTGACTAGGCCAAACAACAATAGCATACTCCTTTGGGAGATGTACCCTAGGGGAGTGTGCCAATAATAATTGTTATCTCTATCAATAAATGTGCCAATAATACCTTGAGAAACCAACCATACACCAAAAATAACAATGGTGGTTAAATAACTTTCTCCCATGTAATAACCAATTCATCCCTAAAGAAATACCATAAATATGTGTGCAAGAGGGTCCACTTTGGTTGTTATAATGACCTCCAAGATGAGTGTTATGGATAAATTCGTTAATGCGTACATAAACAAATCTCCATAGTTCGGGAACCCGAAACTAGAACAAAACCAACTAGAACACACCCCTTTCCTTAGATTCAAATGAAATGCAAAAGGACAGAAAACTCATACCTTTTTAACTGAAGTTTGTGCTTATTGATTGTAGCTCTAAGCTTGATCCAATGATTTTTAGAAATGGATATCTGTAAAAAGGATCAAATAGAACCAGTGAAAGTAACAAGCATACATATGTTTCAATGAATCTATGTAAATAGCCAAATAGAAATACAAATAAAAACCATTGACAACCTTTATTAGAAAAAGAAAATGTATAATTGTATTAATAAATCAAAAAGCAGTTTACAACCAAGCCTTGGCATTGACAAACTCCTTCCAACAATTCAATGTTATGGCACCTAAGTGACTTCCATTAATTCCATCACTATATCTTGAACACATTATCCCAAAACTCTTAGGACCAAAATGAACTTCACAAACTCTCAATTACAAACCAGGAGCTATTCTCAATTCACCATTATTTTATTGCTCATCACTTATTATCCTTTCCCTTTAGAAGTTGCCTCCATTTATATATTGGAGAGGAAGCCATGAGGAGATTAGTATGAGAGGTTAGGATCTCACTAAATCAGGAGAGACGAGTGAGATCTAAGCCAATCGACAAACAAATCATCATCAAAGTTTCTCTTCTAGAAGCTTCGAGAATTTCTCCTTTTTTCCCACGTACAAAGGTTGTTGCACCCTTAAACCTAAGCAAAAGGTGACATTGTCGCACCTTCCAGTGATGCAACATGCGACAAGTGAAGTTGTCGCACCTTGCTAGAAAACAACAAGTGACAACTTTGTAATTTAGGGCTTTTTTAGAGTTGATCCTTCCCAAGAATACTTTCTCTCAGTTTTCTTCCAAAGTTCTATACTTTAGATGTCATAGAATAGGAAGTATCACTTGTTGCGACAAAATGGTGTATAACATAATGCCCCCCAAAGTATGAAGTTAAAAGAGATGATAGATGAAATACTTTGCTATATGGGTATTGGAAATAAATAATGCACCGGTTGGAAACCTGCCAACAACACAAGGACTTTGCAGTACAATATTATATCATCACTAAGATAGGAATTCCCATACTCAGAATAAAAATGACTCTAAGCATGGATGATGAAAAATACATTGCAGATACATGATTGTATTTACTAATGATATGACCACCAGAAATAAAATGTGGATACATATCGCCACAAGTTTAATGGATTCATAGCCATGAGAATATACATTGCAGATCTACGAACACTAACATAGCCACGAATCAATACAATATGGATCTATGTGATAAAATTATTCCAGTACTTTCCATTGCATCTAGTGGAAATAAATATTCAAAGGAAGGTCTTTAGGGTCTTCATCTTGTCTTCAATTCCGAAGTATGATTCTAACCATGTGAATAAATGTCTTGATGTTGAACATGGTATAAACCGCTTGATTACCGGTCATTGATGTATACCATTAAAAAGTGCGAGGGAAATCACCATTAATGTCAATGACCCCCAAGGTATTGTAGTGCATCCCTTCGAATGTGAATTAATGAGTTGAAGTCAAACATCTGACATAATATTTTGATCAGAGGTCATTGATGTAAAATCCATTTCAAAAGCAAGGAGACCTACCATTGAGGCATGTAGGTTCCAAGGTACTAAATAGATTATAAATCATCTTCCTAGATAATGATTTGGCGTCGACAGGAAATGATTCGTCGTAGGAGGGCCTTGATGTATCCTCCATCAACGACATGAAACAGGTACAATATTTATAGTAAATCTCAGAGTAATTTCAGAACCTACTCAGGGATGGCCAATGAGGTTTAAAAAACTACAAAGTTTGGCTGACGCAATAGAGGGATACTCAGTTGAACTTATCTCAAACATTGACATGACAAAAGTCTTGGCAGCACTATCTCAAAATAGAGGATCATAGGGAAAAATCTCACAAAAAGGGTATGATCGACAAGAGACGATTGGGTTTCCAACTTTGACGCAAAAGGTAAAAGATGTCATGTTCGAGAGTGATTGCTACCATTAATACAGATTCAATAGAGATTCCCTTCCCAATTTTCCCCTGCTTGGAAAGTTCCTCTTTATTTTTTAATGATCTTGAGGAGGATAACAAATGCTCATTGTATAATCTCTTCCTTCGGACAAGTCCCACAGAGTATTTTTAACGAACTCTAGGAAGGAGTGGTTTGGTCCTATATGGGTCTTCCAATGTGAGTTTTATGAGTCCGGAGGAAAAAAACTCAATGGTTTTTCATATTTAGAGAGTTTGAAAAACACTTAGAGAAAACTCCAATAAGGTATTTTTGTAAATTTAGTCTCCCAAGATCGAAAAAGTATAAAACAATTCAAGGGAGAACTCTTCTAGCAAATACCGATGTATTCCTAGAGCATACATTTTTCGTAATTAATCTACCCGATCAGAAAAAGGTGTAAACTTATTCTGAATAGACACTCCTTCGAAAACAAGGGTAACACTTTAAATCATTTTACAAGTGTGAAGGAAGCAAGTTCACTCAACAATCTTTTCGTTTTTTAATAGGGTTTCGAAAAGAGATTCAAGGATAATCCTTATGATGTTTTGTATATTTTTTAATTTTTTTGAAAAAACAATAAAAATTTTGGCATTACTGTAGTTTCTTGATTCCGATAGATGACCACAATATATGCACAATCTGAAGCAAAACATTATTTTTCACTTTGAGTTTTTTGAAACTATATAAAAGTGGGTAAAATATGAAAAAGAATGTTAAAAGAATATTCCATCTAGGGTAAAAAAAGGGGTAAAACTTATTCATATTTACCATTTGTCGTTTCAGTATTTTGAGTGTGGAGAATAGTTCCAATGGAGTGATTTTTCAAGCTTCGATTCCGGGCAAACCAGATATCCATTTTCAGTTTCTTCGCTTCTAGGTGAGTCACCTCTTCCTCCTCTTTCATTTTTTGCATGTTTTTACGCATTTTATTCAGTATTTAGTAATTTCAGAGCTTTGTCCCAAGCCCTAAAACGTGGCTTACAATTGTCGCAGGAAGTCTATATTGAAGACCATGACAAATGTAGTTGTTGCAGTCTCCTCTATCGTAAAGTGTGACAACCGCAAGTGTCGCAATTTTTTAAAATTTAGGGCCAAAACGCCCAGGATTTTTGGATCTTGGTAAATGACAAATTCCTTATAATGTTGATTGCAGGTTTTTAACTAAAAAAAAGGTTGGAGTGGAGGGAAAGGGAGCATGAATTAGAAGACTAAATTGTCGCGAATGATCCGACAACCTATTTATGTTACGGTAGATGTTGGAGGTATTAACCTCCACATGTAACCTTTGACTAGAATGGAATATTCCAAAAGCAAGGGAGACCCTAAATAGATGTGTGAAAACCCTAGAAGACAAGTCAGCCTAGCAGAATAAATAGTATTAGAATATTATCTTCTAGAAAGACAAGTCGACTCCACAAGAAAAATATAAACAAAAAATATAATTACCAGAAAGTTTGGTTGGCCCAGCCAGAAAAGTCACTAGATAGATTAATATTAATAGATGATGTCTTAGCTCATTTGTAAAACCAATCAAAGCGCAAGTCTTATGGAGAGTTGTAGTTGCAGCTTCAACTGCAGCTGCAAGGAGGAATAAGGGTTTATGGTCATTTCTTGGTCTTGGTCTCTCTCTAGCGCTATCAAGTGATATTCTTGGTGATTCTCTTGGTGATATTCTTGGTGATGTACTAGCTAAGTATGGTGCAAGTTTGAGATATTAGTGAAGTTGCAACTGTTGTGGTTGTGTATGGTACTTGTTCTATGGATATAGATACTCTCTCTTATGTGCTACCATTGGAGAAGGAGCGCCCAACTTGTCTTGAGTTGTTAATGCAGTTAGCATCTAGGGTTTATCTATTGGTTCTAGTATGGCTTTCCAGAATAATTTTGTCAAAGGTTAAAGTTGCTCAGGGTGACTGCGTGCCTATCGTAAAATGAGCACATAAATTATTTTAACAAGTTATGGGTCCACACTATCTTCAGAAATTCTAAAAACTGGAAGGTAGATTGGTAGGTTCATTTTCAAGCTCATTATAGCATCAGTTGCAGTTGCATTTGCAGTCAGGTTTCACATCAACAACAAACCCTAACCCATTTGTTGGGGCACCTATAGTAAAGTGTTTGGCATATTTATTTGAAATTCTAGTGTGCCCTAGCCTAGCACACCTCTTGGTACCCTCAGCTAGAAAAAATGTCAAGTTTGAATTTTTGGTCAAAGTCAAAGTCAAAGGTTGACTTTTGGTCAAATTGATTATGTGGTAAAAATTGAAATTTCATATTTTCTAGCTTGTTCTAATCATTTAACCTTTTGATTCAGTTTCTAACCTCTCCTTGTCAATATGGTATCTAGTTTTAGATTAGAAGACAAGCTAGATGATGCTACAAATATTTCAAAGGTATGCACTTGTATATGTCTTTCAAATTATATCTTCTAGAAAAGCATGAGTGTGTTTGCAGGGAATGTATTATAAACCTTGTCCAAGTAGTAATCTTGGATTCATTTTATTCAAAGGAACAAGTGCACCCTTGTTGGCAGCCAATTCACATTTTCACTATCCCATAAGCTGCCTACACCAATGTTTTGCAAACCTTAATTTTTCGTCGCAATTCTCAAATAAACGACACTTTTATTCTTTGCGCCATTTGCACACTTACTTTCGTTTTGTTTTCACGACTGTAAGCATGAAAACTTGGCCTTTTGAAGTAGCATTAAAATTAGTATTGAATTGTCGTTATCATTCTTGTTGATATGTCCATTGCATTTATATTTTACTTATCATTATACAGTTGGCAAGACCTTTTGATCTGTACTCATTGGACATTCTTTGACTGATTATGTAATTTCGTTTCATTAAATTGTGATGCATTGGCAGTTGGATTTACATGTTATTTGATCAAATTACTTTGCAAATTGGCTTCATAAAAGCATTGGTATTATGGTTTAAACCCTTGGTGTAAATCGTTCTATACACCACATGTCGCATGGTTAAACACTTGGTATTGATTTCAATTTGTATGTTTGGTTTTAAAACTATGGTATAACCATTGCTTACACAAATGATTAATACACTTACCATTGGTTTCATTGGTCGGGAAAATGACATAATTGTTAAACTATACAATAGTGGGTTGAACATCTATAATCGTCGGCGGTTGTACCATTGGCAATAACTATTATGCATGGCCAGCAAATAGCTCCACCACCTTCACACAATGTCATTAATGCCTATCCCTTATCCCTGTTTCACCTCTGCTAGCTCTGGTAACCCCTCGTGCACTTTTCTCCTGTGTGTGCTATGATCCAAACCCTGGACTTACCGTGTGCTCAGCTCCATGGCGCCGGTGGTGCGAATCGAGCCGAACGGTAGCCAAGCCTTGCTACTGTTCGACAATGCCCGGAAAGACTTAGAGGATAGCGGTTGGCTCACCTTTGTACAATGATTCGAGGGTTTTAATCTATTTGTTGCATAGCAGTTCGCCCTGACTTTTGATGGCTGTAGGGCCAAGGTGGGTGACATTCAGTTGGATATCAGTGAAGAGTTCATTAGCTCTGCCACAGGGTTACCGTCCAAAGGCCAGCGTTGGTTTAAAAATTCTAAAGTGGAGGAGGTGCCATGGCCACTACTGTTCGTCTCACGAAAGGTCACATCCTGTGACAGAGGTATGCCCATCTCCACGCTTAAACCACGATGGAATGATATTTTGATGGTGGTCAAACAATTCGTGACCTGTGAAGTTCGATATGGACTCGTTTTTCTTTATCACCTTCGACTGTTAATGAATTTTATGGGGTATCCATTAAATATGCCTTTCTACTTCCAGCGTAGCCTTTATAAAATCTCAAAAAGGTTTAAAAGGGAGAAGGTTGATAGTAGCCTGTTCCACCATGGCCTAATCAGACTCATCGTTGTTCATCACTTAAAACTCCACAGTGATAGTCGGCAAGCTTTTATCTCTCGGAATGGTTTTGCTGATGCACAGCCCTTCCAAGTTGACAAGCATGTGGTTAGTGAAACCAAGGTCAAGCCACCCGTGCCTTTCCATGTCCTACTTCCCTCTCCTAAACCCTCGGTCAACCCTGATATTGACTTACCCGACGTCTTAGCAGACAAGGTCGAGGCTATAAAAAAGCATGTGAGCAAAAAGGTTAGGGGTAACCCTACTGTTGATGGAAAAGGTAAAAAGAATGCTCGGCTTATCTCGAGAATGGCTAGGAATAAGCCTAAACCTAGTGTTGAGCAGAAGCCCATAGTCCTTAGTGAGGATTCAGACTCTGACATAGAACGCTTCCTAGCTAGTGAGTACCCTTACTCACAGGGTCTGTGCTCCAAACCACCCTATGAATTCGTTTCTAATCTCCCCCCTTGCCTAAGAAACAATCCTAGTTACCCAGGGATCAAACTACCTAACGAAACCCTCGGCAATTTAACCAAACCCTCACCTGCATTTTCGAAGCCCGGACAGTCGTCATGTGACCAATGTGATGTGTGGTTGGAACGATACTATATAGACGTTCCCTTACTTCAATCGAAAATCAAATCGTTGGAGAACCAAGTTGCAGTGTTGACTAGCCAAAGAGACAATCTTCAAGCAAATGATAGGAAGCAGAAACCCACTGGTTCCATCGTATTTAGGAATGTTGAATCGGCTACAGCCGTTGTCAACTCCAAAATGTCATGATCAAGCTGTCTGCTTGTCACCCAGGTATGAATTTCGATATCATTTTCGTTTGTGAATTCCTTGAATTAATATAATGATGTGAGTTGGGTTTTCAAATAGCTCTGTCTATCATTTGAAATGGCTCTGTCATAATGTCGTTCATCCTGTACATTGTTTTCGCTTTGCTAGAATTAAATGAAGTTTTGATTTGGATACACGATTTTCTCATGCCCAGTTTAGTCATTGATAGGTTTCCATCGGATTTGATTCGTTTGTTTGTTAAGTTAACGAAATCAATGGTTTGCTTTCAATTGGATTTGTTTTGTATCTAATCTAAACAGGAGGTTTTCATGCTAAATTTAGAGCACGATCTTGTTTTGATTTGATTTCGTTATGGTTAGTTCGTATGCTGTGATTTTGGAACGACTTCGTGAGTTTGAATTGACGTGATGTAATCTTCTAAATTAGGAATACAACTCTGATCGATTCCGATTCGGAAAGAACGACTATGTTTTTCATGAAAACAATATTTTCATTTAAGCATGTACAAATGATATCTACGCCTGAATCATGGAACAGTTTTGATTCACAACGACTATGTTAAACCCCAACTATTTGATTCGCTCTTGTCTTGATTAGATATATGTGTATCTTCAGTTAGTACGATGCTTTTCATGAGTTGGATTCGTATCATAGATGTTGCTCTGCTTGATTTTAATTTGCAAAAGGAATTGGTCGACATATGTTATCTCTGTCAAATTCGGTTAATAAGTTCGTTTTGAAATGAACGATTTTGTTCGATGTCAATCGATTTGTTTGCCCCAAATAGCAATAACAAACGATTGAACAAATCCTACAGATCATGTTATCAATCGATTGATTCCATTATCATTTCGTTTGTAGTAATTGACACACCAGTTTTGATTTGATGGATCGTTTGTTTATGTTAATACAGTTGTATTGAAACTGGAAATGATCTTGTTGTCTTCGTATAGATTCGGTCATGTTTCCTGTTGATTGATAAGGAAATCGATTTGTTTAATTGTATCAGTTTTAGTTTGATATCAAAGCGATTTCATTACTGTTCGTTACGATCCTATTTACCCAATTTTGTGACAACAAACGAAACAGAGTATATGCATCTTTGTAGTCATTTGATTTTAGTTTTGTTTTGATCTCGAATTAGTATGACAATCTCAATTTGAATGATTCGCTTGTCTTTCAAAGAGCAATTAGATGCTTGTTAATAGTTTGAATTTAATTCTTTAAAGATTTGAATTGATTTTAATGTTGATTCTGTGTTTGATTTAGACCAGCTACAGAATCGCAAGATTCTGTAGCTAGTCTATAGAGTTAGATTTTTATCATTTTTATTAACAAAATATACTCCTAACTTGTCCATTTTTAACCCTTTTCAGGTACGTCCGAATTGCATTGGACATGCTGGACAGTCTAGGAGATATTTGTGTGATTTAGTTTTTATTTTAGGTTCCTAGTTTAGTCAGACTTGGGATATCTTCCCAGATTTTATGTAAACAGTTTTGATAACTTCTACAGGGATGTTTTACCCTTTGGAAGGTCTTTAAATAATTATTATTTTTTGTAATAAGGAGAATCCTCACTTGTGGGAGAACCAGGCTATGGATTTCTAATACAAACTGAGACGAGAGTTGATTTTATTGCTACAGCTTTCGCTTTCATAATATCAATATTTTGTTTCAAGTTTATGCATGTCATTTGCAGTTGATTATAGACTACTTTAGCTATCATAGTCCATTGCGGAATGATGTGATTTAATTAATGTTTTATCCATATCTAATTTATTTCACTACTTAAAAATACAACAATTACTTTGTTTCAATTAATGAATCACAGATTTCTCTTCTTCATTAATTGAATCATTTCGTATAGATCTTTGCATACGCGTTTATCTAACTGTGAAGATTTATAAATCATAAGATTGTTGTAATTTTTATGTCTTGTTTGTTCTGTAATCATACTTGAAGAGCACTGCAACTATCGTTTACGAGAAGCTCCTGGATAATTTGGTGCGGGTTTCCTCCCTCCGATCAGCTAAGACAATCATCATACACAGGACAAATCTGGAGCGTTTCTCCAGGTCAGTTTGTGATTTATTTTCGTTAATTTGTTTAGTATAATTTAAGTAGTTTAGTTAGATATATGTTTAGTTAGATTTGTAGTTAGAATTAGTATATTAGTTGTTTATTTTAGTTAGTTTTGTTTTATTTCTGTTCATAAAATTATAATATCAACAAAAAATATCTCTTTCAGTCTTAGGACAGAATATTAATGAGTTTTTCAGGTTTTATTTAAATCTATAAATTGTTAATATTGTATATTTTGTGAATAAGATTTATTTTTCTTAGTAGTTAGATAGTTATTTAGTTAGAATTAGTATAGTATTAGTTAGTAGATTGTATATATAGAATAGTTAGATTAGTTTATTAGTTTGTTTAATAGTTAGTTTTAGTTAGATTAGTTAGTTTAGAGTAGTTTTTTCTTTTTTTGTTTTCTTAGGACTTATATCGGCTAATGGAGCCGCTAAACCCGTCAGGGTGGTTCATCCCAAACGGCTTGGGTTATTAGACAACCCCGGACCAGTTCCACTCTTCCAGTTGATGAACGGTCAATTTCGCCCTTCAACAACCCTCCATAGCAGTCGAGGCTTCAGGTTCCAAGTTATCTTACAAGATTTCATGGAAGCTACCATGAGGATGTATTTGTTTGTTCCAAATAAGTTATTATGTAAGAATGTTGTATCAGACATGGTAGAACCACATATATATACACCAAGATAATAATAAGAAGAGAAGACCAGTTTGAGCTCGTGAGATCATGCAGAGAAGTATGGTGCTCCAGATAGAACTTTCAGAGAAAGCAATAAGTCAAAACCATATTCCAATTACAAAACCCTCCACCTTTGAAAAATAAGTCAAGCAGAAAGAATAGAAGGAAGTTTTAATGGAATAATATCAACCATGAAAAACTATGTATGAAAAATGTGCCTAAATAATTTTACAAGATAAAGCATGCAGTGGATGAAAGTATCGATAAATACAAGGCAAGATTTGTACCTAGAGATTTCTCCCGGCATGAGGGAGAAGAATATGAGGAGATGTTTGCTCCAATTTCTAGATATACATCTATAAGATCCATCATATCTCTAGAAGCATCCATGGGTTGGAGTTTACATCAGATGGATGTAAAGATGGCCTTTCTCAATGGAGTAATTGAGGAAGAGGTATACATAGATAAACCTCAAGGTTTTGAGGTACACCCAAGAGAAACCCATGTATGAAGATTGAATAAGGCCTTGTATGGACTCAAGCAAGCTCTAAGAGCTTGGTATGCACGTATCAATAACTACTTGACAAGACTTGGATTTTCCAAGAGTCATGTCGATCCAAATATCTATTACAAAGTTGTGAATAATGCACTTGTGATTCTATTGTTATATGTTGATTAGGTGTTCCTAACAAGTGTAAAGCCTGTCATTATTCAATGTAAGAAGGATATAGCCATTGAATTTGATATGAAGGATCTTGGTCCATACACTACTACTTGGGATTAGAAGTATGGTAGAAGCGTGGTGAATGGAATATTCTGTAAAGATCCTTCAGAAGTTTGGGGTGATGGATTGAAAATCCATGACAACTTCCATGACAACTTCCATGGTGACAGATTTGAGGAAGTTGAGAGATTCTGATTCTGATCCAGTAGACTTGTCCCAATACTGGCAATTGATTAGATCCTTGATGTATTTGGTGAATACTAGGCCAAACATTTTCTTTGTTGTGAACATGTTGAGTCAGTTCCAGATGAAACCTAGACAAGAGCATTGGATAGCTACAAATCATATCTTGAGACATCTTCGTGGGACAATAACTTATGGTTTGAGATATGTCTCAAACAGTGATATAAAACTACATGGATTTACTAATTCATATTGGGAAGGGAGTGCAGATGATAGAAAGAGTACTTCTGGTATGTATTTTAGTATGGGATCTACTGTGATATCATGGGCTAGCAGAAAACATAAGTCTATTGCACTCAGCACTCCAGAAGAAAAGTATATTGTAGCTTGTGATGCTGGTACAGAAGTAGTGTGGTTTTGTAAGATGGTTTATGGATTGTTTGATCAGGTGTTGGATTCGACCTTGATATATTGTGATAACCAGATATGTGTGAAGCTCTCAGAGAACCAAATGTTACATGACAAGTTAAAGCACATTGAGATCAAGTATTATTTTCTTCGTGATAAAGTTCAGAGGGGAGAAATGGTTCTCCATAATATCTACATTGATGAGTAGACTGTAGATATTTTGACAAAGTCTTTGTCCAAGATAAAGTTTTCATACTTGAGGGACAAGCTAGGGCTCATGGAGATTGCTCCTTTGGTTGAAAGGGAGGATATGACTTCCTCGGTTGGGAGGGAGCACTGATATGTGGCATCATGGATTGTCAATGAGATGTGGATATGTATCATGCTAGTACAACTTAGAGATGGTAATACATCTTAGATATGATGTTTTCATCATGATAGATGTGATCATGCTAGTACAACTCAGTTATGATACAGACGGTTGGAGTTCTTGATATAGTGGCCTAAGGATCATCGTGCTAGTACATCTTAGATATGATGAATTGACATCATGCTAGTTATGTTCATGATATTACAACTTAGAGATGATGTTGGTGAGTCACATCATTCTAGATATGGTCGTGCAAGTACAACTTAGAAGTGACATAAAACTTGGTTATGATGTATTGACATCATGCTAGATATTTCATGCTAGTGTGGCTTAGAGATGACCATATAGCTTAGATATGATGTAGGGGGCTTGTGTCATGCTAGATATGATCATGCGAGTACAACTTAGATGTGGCATACAACTTAGAATCTATGATGCATTGGCATCATGCTATATATGTGATGCTAGTATGGCTTAGAGATGATCATACAGCTTAGAGGTGACATAGTGAGGCACTGATCTACATCATGCAAACACATATTAGAGGTGGCATACAACTTAGATATGATGTATTGAATCATGCTAGATATTCCATGCTAGTATGTCTTAGATATGATGTAGATGATACTCCATATCATGCCAGTACAACTTAGATATGATGCATTCACATCATGCTAGTATGGCTTAGAGGTGATGCAGTTGATGATATTGTTGATGCAGGATGATATCAGATGATATAATTTGATTGTTGTGGAGACTGTATGTCTCTGGACAATATTTGTATGCTACTGTGATGGATGTGTTCCACTAGTAGTGATTGTGTGTCACTGGTTAGTAGTCGTGTGCTACTAGGAGTGGTTGTGTACCATTGGGAAGTAGTTGTATACTACTATGGATAGACATAGTTGTGTTCTATTGGATGGCATTGTAGTAGTTGTATTCTACTATATAATTTTCATGGAGACTACCACTACTGTTGGATATGATTTCCATCTAGATGGATATTCATTGTGATGGTGGAAATACATTCTGCAGGCGGAGAATGGTCCAGGAAGAACACAGATTATTGGTGGACAGACATTCTCCCTATGGAGAATGGTCCAGGTCGACAGATTATTGACCTATCATGAAATGGTATTTTTCTAAGGCACAGATTATGGCCCGATTAGGAAAATGGTTCAGGACCGATATTCTCCTAAGGCACATTGATTGGACCGATCAGGTTGAATAGTCCCCCCTAATTACATGAAGTCTTGATTAGGGTGGTTGATACAAGATCGATATTTTCTAAGGCATATGGGTAGAGATTGATCTCTATGGTACATATGACCCAATTAGAAAATAGTATGAGATTGAGATTCTTGTAGGAATGGTCTCTATATCCAATGGCGTGGATTTCAACATATGGGAGGACTGACATTCTTCTAGGAAGTAGGTATGGATTAGAAGAATGGTCCTTGTATCCCATTGTAGGGCTTTCATCATCTGTTGGGATAGTTATTCTGCTAGGACATATGTATGGATTAGAAGAATGGTCACTATATCACTTTGTTGAGTGGGTGACTCATGTGAGACACTCTATTGAGTGTGTTGAGTTCAGCGCATGACTTATTCAACATCATGCCCAATTACTCAGATGGAGTATGGCCTCGAGAGATTATGTAAACAATGATGTATGTTGATGCTAGGGTTTTATCAGACAATATTTATAGTGATGATGATGCTCGTGACTTGATCTGCGTGATCATGAGATAGCATGTGTGGCTATGATGATGCTACCAAAAAAATGGTCTATGTGCTCTCAAGACCATTATCGTTAATACCTCCCTAGCTAGGAGGGATTATTGATGTTACGGTAGTTGCGGGAGGTATTAACCTCCATGTGTAACCTTTGAATAGAATGGAATATTCTGGAAGCAAGGGAGACCCTAAACAGATGTGTGAAAACCCTAGAAGACAAGTTGGCCTAGCAGAATAAATAATATTAGAATATTATCTTCCAGAAAGACAAGTCATCTCCATGGGAAAAATCTAGCAACTTTCACTACTTTGAGTCACCCTTGAACAAGGAACATGTTCTATCATCACATACAATAGTTGGTTCATCCATTCTCTCTCATCGACCACCATTTCCATCATTGTTTAACGTTCCACTCATAGGTCCATGACCAGTTATTATGGTATTCATCTGGTTTAATGTTGCCAAGTCAAGCCATTTGTTGTGCATACTTGTTCAATGGAAGTTTCCCTACGGCAGCCACCTGCAATTTGTTTTTGCCTCTTTCTCTCGGACATCCCTGTGTCAGGTGTGCTCTATTGTTATGATGTTCCCACCATCTATCCTTACATGTTTAATGTCAATTGATGGGGGATACATCAAGGCCCTCCTTCAACGGATTTCACCCTATCGACTACAACTCATTATCTAGGATTGAAGTCTAGAAACCCATCAGTACCTTAGGACTTGCAGACATCAGTGGCAAGTCTCCTTGCATTTCGACAGTGAGTTTATAGTATTTAATCTCATCGAATGAATCTACGAGTGTTCGAAGTCAACTCCTTTATTCACACTTTATAGATTGTACTAGGTATCTTGGGTTCCATCATCATCATCAATGGATTCCCTTGTGTCTGTTAATGATATACATTAATGACTAGTAATCAAACAGTTTCTACCATGCTTGACTTCAACTCATTTATTTGCATGTTGTAGATTCATACCATTTGGATCAAGGACGAAGACCTTGGGATAAGATCACACTCTTGTTAGATGATATTCTTTCCCAAGTTGTGATGGAGAAAATTCATGAGAACTTCACAGATTACTTCGTTATTGAGTCATCTCACTAATTTTTATGATGTGACATAGATCCACATTTGTACTTGGTCGTGGATATGATTTTACCTGCGTCTTGCATGGATCCATAGTGTATACTTTCATGGCCATGATCAAGTCATGATTGGTTCTTGATGGATCTACGATGTATTTTTTTGTGGCCATCATCCCCTTATGTCATGCATGGATCCGTAGTGTATTTATGGTGGCTATTATTTTGTCTTTCTTATTGAGCATGGGTATACACGCGTCGGGGATATTTTTCTGCATGACTAGCAATGCTCTTCTCCAATATTCTTTGCCCAAAGCTCTGCAACTTGATTTATAAATTGTTTTGGCCATCAGAAACCTATTTTGACCTCGCGCTTTAGGGGGAATCTATTATAGAGTTATTTTCCACCTAATCATTATGTAACAACCCTCCTGGTTACGACAACAACTCCGAAAATAGGTGCAATTTTTTTTTTTTTTTTGTTTGTTAAGGTGTGTGCGTGCATGTAGAAGAAACAACCCTCTCGATCCTACATCACCACTCGAACCAACAGGACGCAAGTAAGAAAAACCAAATCAAGACGACATGACATATCATAGTGACAACAAGGAAATAAATCCCCTGGACACAAGGCATGCAACTAGCAGCAGTAAGCAGAAATAGACACCAGGGGTTAGGTACAGTACTGTCACAGAATGGAAGAATCCAACAGTAGAGTCGCAGTAGTGGAACTGTGCCTTTAAATAGCCCGAGACTACTGATACGGCTCAGAGTGTGTCGCAAGAGTGGAACTGTGCCTTTAAACAGCCCGGGACTCTTGATAC
>ML782360.1:936617-955591 GCA_009831015.1 Picea engelmannii | reverse complement strand
CATCGTGAGCGACTGTCGCAGTCGGCCCTCACGGCATCGTGGGTCCTCTCGAACTAGGTAATCGTTAACCTACAGTTCGAGCCATGGCGGGAGTGCTAGCAGGCGGTGGCAGGGTTGTTGTCCACCCCTCTCCCTCAACCTCTTTGCAATCGTGTGTGGCCCCTTTACTCCATATGTGAGTCAAGTCGGAAAGCTATCGTCAACCTGCATCACCAATAATCATGTCAGAAATGTCAATATCAAATCATCAATCAAATGAAACATCATAATAAACATATCAACCGAAAATCACACTCCCTGACTCAGTCCGGAGTCTAAGGGGTTCTACCGATGCCTCTGCATCCTCAAGGTCAAAAACCCTGCACATTCAATCCAACTGAGTCAATAGCACCTGTCTACATCAAATAGTGACACATCATGTCATCTGTCAATCACATCATAATCAAATATAATAGGTCTAACATCAAAAAGGGTCCAGATCACTTGCGAGCAAGTGTCCTCAAATAATAAGTGTTCTCAGTGCGCCAGAGCGGGATGTTACACATTAGGTCATTATCACCTAAATATCACCCAATTACTAGGTCATTATCCCCTAGAAACCCCTCATTTTAACACTTAAAACCTACCACTTCTTCCCTAAGTTTCTAGCCAAATTCCAACTCGGTCACATTTTTCCTTCATTGAGAGGGTGACCAAAAGGGATGGTCACTCCTTTCGTCTTGCCAAGGAGCGATCGGTCACACTGTCTATGTGTCTAGGGAGCGACGAATTCTAGAAGCTCCTATTTTTTTATTTTGTTTCAATGGATGAGACTTCCAACTAATTTATCAGAGTTTATCTTCAAGAAGGATTCCATTATGAGATCTATAATATTATCCTAATAACTATATGGCCTTATCCCTAAATCCCTATAAAAACCAAGCCATTTCCCATGGGAAGGAGGAGGAAAGAGTTACCAAAGTTACTCTAGTGATTTGGTTACAAGACTTGGGCAAGGAGCTTGGAAGGAGGCCATCTCTTCATTCTACATATGTACATTGTAATATTGCTTCTTTGATTAATAGAAGATATACTGGATGTTTCCCTCTATCCAATTGTTCATATATGTTTATGTATTCATTGGTAGAGAATTAGTATAATTATGTGTTATGATATACTATTAGATCTGTTGTCAATCCATGCATGTTTTCTTTGATATTTGGGAGGTTCTCGTCTTCTTTGGTTTTTTTCATATATGAATCAAATCTAGGAACATCCTTAGTTTATGTCTTTATTCATGTCTTAGGCACTGGTAGAACCTAAGGGAGTTCATCTCCTGCAGGATGTAAAATCCCTACAATAATTAGGACAACCTAGGAGCATGTGTAAAGACGTAGATCCACATGCAAGGGCTACCAAACTCCTCAAACCATGAGTCAATGACCTAGGAGAATGTGCACATGTGGAGTGTTCCTCAAGAAGATATCTCAACCCTCCAATTATACCAATTCAAATCACAAGGTAAGTGTCGTAGGAAAGAGTGCCAAAGGGAGTAGAAGCTCAGATAATTACACTCGAAACTTAGGAACCCCTAAGTTGACAAGTGTTCCCTTCCAACACATGCAAGAAACCATGCTAGAATAACCAATGTATCACTTCAATGATCAATTAAATCAAATAACTATCCATAGTAGTTGAGAAAACCTCTTAGTTGATGAGTTTCCCTATCAATGCTAAGCAAAACCCCACCAAGGCACCAAAATTTCCACATGCAAAATGAAAACTCCCAACAAAAAGGTGATAATCAATAAGCCAATATCCATCAAAATGCTAACATCTTGGCTCCAAGGCCAAAATTTTCCAAACAAAACCTGTTTGGGCAAGGTCTCTAACCAAGAACAATCTTCATGCAATAAAAAGGGAAACAACATAGACATGTGAGGGAAATTAATTTATCCAAAAAGAATAATTGTGTTTTCTAGATTAAATCATTTGCCACACCATTCCATAGCTCCCTACAAGGTACAATCTCTAGACAAGCTAGCACTTGAATTACACCAAACATCCACAATTTCTGTTTTTCTTGAGGTCTTGACCTCATGTGACTTTAGTCTTCATAGAGATCCTCATTTTGGAGAAAATATACTCACAATGTCATTAATGTCAATATTGAGAAGTCACTAAACATTCTTTTGCACCATTTGAATTTTGATCGACATCCTTGAATTTCGTAATAAAGGTATTCAAATTTCCATTAATGCTCAATGTGAGGATTGGTTGAACATTCTTCTACGCTATATAGACTTTTTGTTGATGGGAAGTGCAATTAACTCTATCTAAAATATTTCCTTCCCAAATATTTAGTGAAAGCATGTGAAGTTAGTAATTGAATTCCTTAGTACTTCCTAAATTTTAAACTCGCTAAACCACACGATTGTAAATTTTGGATTTGCCTTCTAATTTTTTCCATTGATATTTCATGGAAAATGACTTTTCTTGATGCCATGTACTCATCTTAGATGAGCCCCAGAATGTTTAAATGCATGAAAACACTACATTGAATGTGTTTTTAGCATATAGATAAAATCATTGCCACATCCTCTACTAGTTTTATGTTCTTGTCGAACACCCATAATGTGAAGCATGCTCTTATTCACAGGAATCATTAATGATTTGACCATTACATTTTGTAATATTATCTATTGCAACTCTAAACTCCCATATGATAGTGGGGCCATCTAAATTTTTGATAGTTTGGGCCTCCACACAATCCTTTTGGCATGCTTGCTATGTCGCCTTAACCTTTGAATCCCCATAATGCAACATTTTTAGATGGCTTGGGTGTTCAATGACTCCCAAACAATTAACATGCTTCTTTATCTTACCATTGGTTGAATTCTTTAAGTGCTAAAATTTAACAAACAATCATTTTTCAAATCTTTTCTTCTTTGAACCGAGTCGTCTCTCGAATGTTTTCAACAATTATCTCTTCATTAGAACTCAAGTAATTGTAAAATACATGGTTTGGTGTTTGTCTATATGATCCTAAGTGCACTCAAGAGGCCCTTTACCCATAAAATATCCAAGCAAAGCATGATGGGCTAAATGAATGCAAATAATATTGCATCCATCTACATTTATCACAATAAGGGTATCAATGTTGGAATCAAAACCAACACCTCGTGGTAAATCTTATAAACAAACTTCTTCCACAATTTTCTACCTTCCATGTTTCCTTAGGACCTACAAAAATCTAGCCTTTAAAGACCACTCCACCAAACAAATGAAAAATTGATGACCATAGATAGATTACTAAATATTAATAATGACTATAAGAGTGTGAAAAAAGCAATAAGTATTATGAGTACATACAAAGATATTTAAAGACCATGCTAGTATGCTCGCTCAATAAGGTGATCTTTAATGTATGTGTGAATAGATTCCTTTTATAATTGTCACAAGAATTGATGTTAGAGTATTTGTTCTTAGATGTTCCAACAAAATTAGTCTTGAACTAATATTAATGGAACGATTCGAACAGGTAATAACTGAATCTTCGATAAAAAAAATTAGGAGTGTTTCAATTCTTAAAAAAGAAACGTGATGGTAATGGAATATTTTACATTTCATTTGGGAAGAAAAAGGAGCTCACATTGGTGGTGGGTGTGTGTAGAAAAAACCCTGCAATGAGATATGATGGAAACCCTTAAATGAATGGGAAATCCAGAGATTAGTGAAAACATATAACTTTATATAAATGGATAAAACATTTGTTACACAACATTACATTATGTATACACAATGTGCTTTCTCTTTCATTTTGCATACAAAAAGAAAGGCGCAATGATAATAGGAAGGCATGGCATCACCGACCATAATCACCATTAATTTTTCCTCTTTAATTATGGTGTAATCCTTGCAAGTTATTTATATATGGGATATTTAATAACCTTATAACAGTTGACCATGAACTAACAAGGGTAGCACCTGCATATTCAACCATTTGACCAAAAAACAGTTGACCAATTCGAGCCTTTGGTAGGGTGAAAAGATAAAGTCATCAAAGTGAGATTGATGCATTAAAATTGAATTATTGGTTGTAATAACTAGAAGTTTACTTTTACATTCACCCTATAGATGAAGAATAAAATATATCAAGACTAAATTTAGAGGGCCATGCTTTAACCTCTTGGGAAAGAAAGCTGGTGGGAAAGTCATACAGAAAAACTTAGGCTACAAGGTGATTTGTCGGTAACTAGATGGGAGGACTTCAAAACCCTCATCAAGTGTCAATTATACCCTATATGGTATGTAGAGGACCAATGGATCAGGTGGCACTAATTCAACTAGAAGCAAGGGTAGAGTGTATAGGAGTACACCACTGATTTCAAAAACATGGCCATCATGTTGGATATCTCTCCCAAAGAACTTAGACGTACTCCTCAAGTGTCTGGGGAGTCTACATAGCGATCTACGAAAGAAAGTGATGTTTTTCAAGCCAAATATAGTGGACAAGGCATGTGTATAGGCAAAATATCTGGAAAACATAGACCACAAGAAAGGGCAACCAAATGGTTCCACAATATTCAACAAAATGGTGTAGCATAAAGAAAGAACATAACTATAATGGAAGCAGTGAAGACTATGATCCATGACCAAGATCTTCCAATGCACTTATGGGAAAAAACAACAAGAACAACAGTGTATGTACGAAACATATTATCCCATAGTGCAGTTGGGTTCAAAAACCTGAAGAAATGTTCTTCGAAAAGGAGACAGAAGTAAGCCATGTCAAAATATTTGGTTGTCCAATGTTTGTACACATTCTGAAAGAGAAGAGAACGAAGCTGGACCCTTCAGGAAATAAGGGAATATTTGTTGGATACTGTGAGGTCTCTAAGGCCTTCAGAATTTACATACCAGGTTACCATCATATTGAGATCAGTAGAGATGTAACATCTGATGAAGATGCAACACTCAAAAAATCAAGAAGATGTTATCTCGAAGAAGTATATGAAGAAGAACCTGTAACTCCCAAAGTTGCAAGACCAGTGAAGGAAGTGACAATTTCCCCTAATGAGGAGATTCCAGAAGATCGTGACATGATAGAATCTCAAGAACCTCCCCAAATGACGATCTCTCACAAGAGAAAGCCAGCTTGGGCGAGGGAACTAATTCAAGATGGAGAGAAGTATTGTGCCCCAGAAGGAACCATGAGAAAAGTCAAGAAACCTAAGCCATTCTCCAGTTATATGGATTTGATGTGTGATCTCATAGAGAAGGAACCTACTTGCTTTGAAGAAGCCATTCATAAGAAAGAATGGGGAGATGCCATGATAGAAGAATACCAATCCATTATAAAAAATTATGTATGGGAAATAGTTCCCAGACCAAATAAAAAATATGTGGTATCTTCCAAATGGCTATACAAGATAAAACATGTTGTTGATGGAAGTATTGAGAAATACAAAGCAAGGTTTGTAGCTTGTGGATTTTCTCAAAAGGAAGGCATTGACTATGAAGAGACGTTTTCTCCTGTAGCCAGATACACTTCTATCAGAACCATCATAGCCCTTGCAGCTAAGATGAAGTGGAAGTTACACCAGATGGATGTGAAAACAACCTTCTTGAATGGTGTCATTGAATAAGAAGTGTATATAGAACAACCCCAAGGGTTTGAAGTTAAACAAAGAAAGACAGATGTATGTATATTGAATAAGGCTCTGTATGGATTGAAGCAAGCTCCTAGAGATTGGTATGGAAGAATTGACAGTTTCCTGATGAGATTGGGCTTTACTAAGAGTAAAGTTAATTCTAACCTTTACTTCAAGGTTATGAATGAAAAGATAGTTATATTGTTGTTGTATGTGGATGACTTCTTCTTAACTGGAGAAGAAAATATCATCATTGATTGTAAGAAGAAGCTCGTTGTAGAATTTGAGATGAAAGACCTAGGCCTAATGCACTATTTCTTGGGTCTTGAGGTTTGGCAAAGCCCAGAGAATATCTTCCTTAACCAAGGGAAGTATGCAATTGAAATATTGAAGAGGTTTGATATGTTGGAGTGTAAATACAAGAATACACCCATGGAAACAAAGTTGAATCTCATGGTTGATACTTTGTCAGAATTGGTTGATGCTACGTTGCACAGATAGATCATTGGATCGTTGATGTATTTGATGAACACTAGGCCAGATATATGTTTTGTTGTGAACACCTTGAGTCAGTATATGGTAGAGACCAAACGTGTTCACCTTGTTGCTTCAAAACATGTGATGAGATACCTTAAGGGTACGTTGGACTTTGGTCTCTGCTACAATGGAGATCAAGACTTCATACTCATTGGTTATACCGATTCAAATTAGGATGGAAATGTTTTTGACAAAAAGAGCACTTCAAGATGTTGTTTCAGTCTGGGGTCAGCCATGACTTCATGGAAGAGTAGGAAACAATCTAGTATTTCTCTTAGAACAGTAGAAGCGGAATACACTGTTGCATGTTCTGCCAGTTGTGAAGCCATATGGCTACGGAAGTTGTTGATGGGTCTATTTGATCTAGATATGGAAGCAACTGTGATTCTATGTGCTAACCAAAGCTACATAATGATGATAGAGAACCCTGTGTTTCATGACAAGTCGAAGCACATAGAAATACAGTATCACTACATTCATGATATGGTGCATAGGGGAGCCATAAAGCTCCAATATGTTGGCACAGATGAGCAGGTTGCGGATGTGTTGACCAATCCCCTGTCTTGTGTAAAGTTTGATCACTTTTGAGACAAGCTTGGTATATTCCGAAAGAAACTTCGTCGAAAGGGGGAGTGATGTTGATGATACTATGGTATCCTGACCAATAACAGGTATCTCAGTTAGAATTTTATATCCTAGGGGACTGATCATCTTTGGATAGATCCTGAAGGTCCGGTAAGGATGGTCTGCCAATGTACATGTGCATGTATATGCTATCTATGGTTAGTAGTGGTAGCTCCATTAGTATTTTTATAATCCTAGGGAACCTTATGATTCCTCGATAGATCCCGAAGGTCCTGTAAGGACAGTCTGTCAGAGTACCACGTGGTAGCTCCGTTTGGATTTTACATCCTTGGGAATCTTATGACTCTTAGGCATATCCTTAGTGGCCTCATTTTATTGCCCCATGATGATAATGATGTTGTTGCTCCAACCTTCGTGTTGTGATGATGTTGTTACTCCATCCTTCATGTTGTGATGATGTTGTTGCTCTAGCCTTTGTGTTGTGATGATGATGTTGTTTTTGTTGATGTTATTGATGATGATGATGTATTATTGTTATACTAATTGATGTTGATGAAGATGATGTTGATGCAGATGATGATGATGCTACTCCAGCTCCATGTTGTGAATGATGATGAGAAAAACTTTCGATGATTTATAGATATGCTAGTCAGTGTTGTTGATGTTGTTGCCCTTTCTCTCTCCTGATGATGTTGTAGAATACCCTTCTTATTAAGGGAGAGTGTTGAAATATTGTAACTGTAAAGAGTATTAAATTTATTATTGAGTCATTATTAATTAGATTAATCCCCTTTTGTGGATTGATTATGTCGAGCTTTGTAAATGACCAAATCCTCTTTTGTGGATTGGTCAAACCCTAATTATATCATGTTAATTAAGAAGTTGGCCCCCGGGCCTAATTAAAGTGGTTTTAGCCATTAAGTGAAGAGGTCGACCCTGCCCAGTGAAGAGACACCTCCCTAGCGCCTACCAGCCATTATAAATAAGAGAGGCTAGCGCCTCATTAGCTCACTCACTCATCTAGTGCGCAAGTTTGAAGGAAGTTGCAGTTTCTAGTTGTCGGAAGAAGGAAGAGAGAGGCACATTGCTCAGTGTTGGATATTCTCTAGTGTTTTGTTTTTTTGTCTTGGCATTGTATTGTCTATCTATATTAAGGAAATTTTTGTTGGGTTTTCTCCCCTATGAGGGTTTCCTAGGATAAATCTTGTGTAACTTGTGATTGTGTTTCTCTTAGTGATCCTGCATATGCTATTATTGTCTGGTAAATTGAAAAGAAAATGAATAGCTGCTCTAAAATTAACAAGATGGAGTATGGCTTTGAGAGATGATGCAATTGATTCTATCAGATGATACTGATAGTGATGATGTTTCTCGTGAGTTGATCTATGTGATCATGAGATAGTATGTGTGGCTATGATGATGTTATCGGTTGAATGGTTTGTTTGTGCTCAATACCATTGCCTTTAATACCTCTCTAGCTAGGGGGGAGTTTTCATATTATGGTAGTTGCGGGAGGTATTAACCTCTATGTGTAGCCTTTAACAAGACTAGAATATTACGGGAAGACTATAAATAAGAGGGCGCTAGAGCTCATTTGACACACACTCTCACAGCTCACACAGACTAGTGGTGCGCAAGTTTGGAGTGCAGTTGTAGCTACTACAACTAGGATTTTGGTCTTTGGTTATGGTTTGGACTTTCTGACTTGGTTATGGTTTGGACTTTCTATTTTGGTACGCTAGCCTTAGAGAGAGATACACTACCTTGGTTAGCTATTGGTTTTAAAGTCTGCTTCTAGAATCATTTTGTCTCTCAAGGTTAAAGGTGTTCAGGGTGGCTGCGCACCTATGCTTGGATGACAATATTGCTATATTGTGTATGAAAAAACAAGCACATCTCTTTAATTCTAACAACACTGTCTAGTGGAATATCAACAACAATTTACAAACCAAACACTAACGAGCTCGAGGTGAGGAAACAAAGAATATCTTTAATCTTTTGTCACCATGTTTGAAATAAATATTTATGTCATAATCACACGTAGTTAGGATTTGTATGAACCGAACAAGTGGTTGGTTGAAGAAATTATACATCTGAGTTAGAAACATTTTTAACATTTTAAAAAATGCAATTTAATACTAAAACTTGCTTAACCAAATTATTGTCAATTAAATGGTGTTCCATGGATGAGATCTAACTGAAAAATGGACACATCAATCCGTGCCTCAGACTAAAAATCGGTTATATAAATTGGTATAAAAGTTTACGTATTGATTTAAAACACTTTTTCTAGGAAATTTAAAGACCCAAATTGTATTTTTGTTAGTATGGTGTGAGCTACCCATCGCATTTACTTAAATCCTATTATGTTCATGTGATTGCTGTGATGTTTTTTTTCAAAGCTTGAGATCCAATCCTCCTTTTGGCAAGCTCGGCGTGAGATCTAATTCTTTCTTGGAGAAATTCTTGAGCGCCTCTGCCAGCCTTCTTTTGGCTAATATTATTGAAAAATTGTGCAGGTGTAAGTCTGCATTGTGTCATACTAATTTATGCTAGCCATGTTGTAGTTTCTTTCTTGAATTATTTCTTACATTAAATCAGTTATAGTTTCTTTCTTTGATATTGAGAATATGCGAGAAGCATGTTACAGTCTTCTGGTCACCAAGTTTAACATTATGATTTATTCATATAACACATCTTACATCTCACCTGCAATTCATCTTATGATTTGATCTTTTACAATAGTTCGGAAATACGGTCAAATGTCCACATCCAACAATAAATTAATCGAAGATGAACACCAGATTCTCATTAGTTGTTTTCTTTTCAACATCGGATACAAATTCTGTTGAAACAAGGTATCAAGCAAGTGATCAATCTGCATACCATTGCAGGTAGTTTGAGATCCCCTCCAACCTATTCTCATATCTGATACTGGAATCCATCTTTGTCCAACTGACAAAGACCCTTTTTTCCCCTTCTTCTTTCGAGCAAAATCTCTGCAAGTCACTACTATCCAAGTGCCAAACTTTGAGTGTGAACATCGGAGCCCAAGCTCTGATACCATGTTAAGAAATAATCTGGCCTCAAACACTTAGTCACAAGTCAGATTTCAACCTCCAATAAAATCAATAGTAATGCATTAAATATACCATCATTCTATTGTATTTTATGAGCATATTTACATTGACTAAGCAATCTAAAACTTCGCAGCTGAAAATAAATGAACAATAGAAAGAATTCAAACACATTTGACACAAGAAATTTCTAGGCAATGCCTTTGGAAAAACCCACAAGGGAAAAACCAGTGATGGAGATTTTCTTCTTATTGAGCTCATAGGAAAAATTCATAGTTAGAGCAGCAATAATGTTCAGCAAACTAATACAATACTTATCTCACTCTCCCAACGCAATGTCCTTCTCGAAAACAGTACCAAAATATGTCTTGAAAAAAGTGCCTCTATTGTACAACATGTACAATCAGCACCAACTCCAAAACTGCCTCAAAAATTGTGCCTGGGAACTGTTGTTCTATATAGTACCATGTTGTATGGATTTTACAACAATAAAACCACCTAGAAAATCATGCCAAAGCTTGCCTTTATTTCTGTGCTAATACGGTTGTTGTACGACCAACAATAAATTTTGTACGACCTTCCTGTAGCAGTTGTACAGACTGTATTAAAAGTTGAACTCTTCTCCTTGGGATGTGTGCCAATCCTCTCCTAGGGATGCATGCCAATCCCCCTTGTTGCTAACTCATTCCCTCAGCTCAAGCTCTCTCTTGGAAATCGTGCCTCTTCACTTTCCCTCCAAGTTCTCCTCAAAAATTCTGCCCCACCTCTCCCTCAAGTACTCATTTTATTACTCATTAATCAGTAACTTCCCTAACCCTTGGTCTTCCAAAGAGATAGACAGTCAAGATTAGATTTTGTCCTCTTGAGATCAACAGTCGTCACTTAATCGTCTGTTGAGTTCACTTAAATCACTTAAGTGGCCCACACACCCATAAAGTCACTTTTACCCATTAAATATTAAAAGGCTCAACTTGAATTTATAAAATCCCTTTATAAACTCACTTAAGAGAGAAATTTTCTTGGTCTCTTCTACATGTTGGACGTCGCCAATGCAGAAGTACCTTCGAGCTAAAAAAATATAACACTCCCTCTTAGCGAGGGAGGTACTTCTATTACCTCCACTAGAATCTGTCTCAAACTCCATAATCGCATCCACTGTTGTAGCTTCTCCCTCTGAACTAGAAGCCTCTGCTCCCACTGCACTAGAAGCCTCTGCAGCTACCTTCGTTGATCTTTGAACTGAAAACATGCTCCTAGGATTCTCCACACTCTACTGAGCATCCATTTGTGTCATCTCATACATGTTGAGTCCTCTAAGAGTACTCGAAGAAGGTTGAGTCCCCAGTATAAACTCTCTCTCCCGTGCAACATACTCACTATCAAACACTAACACTGACTCTGAATCCAAGTACCCACTAGATCCAACCATAGGTTGTCCCAGCAACCTATACAACCTCTCATGTCTAACACCAAGAAATATTGGTGTGTCTGGAGTAGCTCCCTCTGTATATAGAAACACCTATCCACAAAAGAACGCAACTCCAAATCCATCAATATCCAAAGCTAACACTGAGAGCAAGTTTATTATCATCTCTGAAATAAACAACACCTCGGCCACTTCTAGAAAGCCTCTTGAATCTAGCCAGAATCTAACACTTCCAACCCCCTTCACTGCAAGTTTTGATCCATCGCCACTATCCACAAAGCAGTCTGAGTCTATTTTTGAAAGAATAAGGAACACTGACCTCGTTCTCGTCATATGTCGAGAAGCTCCATTGTCCAAAAACCACGCTTCAATTTCCTCGAACACTGGACAACCACTGCCTAAGGGACCAGTCATCAAAGAAAAATTCTTTTTGAATTTCTTAGTGAACTCAGCAACCTTAGTTGATCTTGATACCTCTGGTTCCTTCTTCTTATTTTTCTTCTTCTTCAGGAATTGACCAATGTAGTGGTAAGTCTTGTGACATGCAAATCATTTCACTTTTCTCATGTCTTTCTTCTTGTCTTTGCTCTTTCCCACAAGAACATCATTCTTCTCATCTGCACCACCCTCTACCCTCTCCTGATCTCTACTCTGAGACTCCTCCTAGATCTCCTCCTGAGTAAATTCATCCCATAGTCTGCTCCAGTATGGGAGCTTCTTGTAACAACCCTAGTAGAATATATGTTTAGGGAATTATTAAGTAAAAATTAATTAGGGGATTAATTCTCTTAACATGGTAATAATTAAACAAGATTGGTATAATGATACTAATTAAATATTTATTAATTAGTTAATTGTTATAATTTTAATTAATTAATTAATTAAATTAATTACCTACCACATTGAATGAAAGGGGTAATAAATTTAAAAGAGTTAATAAATTATATTGTTAAAAAAAAAGGGGGGTTACGTATACGGAAGGTAGAAGGGGCATTAATAAACAGATAGGGAACATTAATAAATTGGATAAGGGGCATTAAATATGTGGATAAGGGAATGAATGCGGGGATAAGGAAATAAATGAGGAGAAAGGGCGGTGAAGGAGGATATGAGGGGGAGCAGGTTACAAAGCAAGGGATCATTTTTTCTACGGGGAATATTTTTGGAGGGTTCTCTGGGATTGTGCAGGGGAGTTTTGAGTTCTGTAGTCGGGAAGGGTTAGTACAGGGGCACCGGTTTGCTGGGGGTTTTGGGCACGGGGGCCAGGATATCCATATGGTATCCTGAAGCTAGGTAGTTGTCCTAGTTGGCAGGGTGGAAACTCGGTTTTGGGCAGAGTTGGTCCGTGGATTCAAGTTGGGCAAGGCAGCAGCAGGAAGGTCAACAAGACAAGAAGAAAACGGAGGGTTAGCATCAGACCCAAGTATGTTAATTTATGTATTTTTTTTATGAAATTTAAGGAATATGATGTGTTATGAGGTTGTCCGTAAGCTAATATGTTTAGCTCAATAAATTTATATGTTTTGGTGATTAATCTATTTGTGCAATTAAATGATTTATATCAAATTTTTATTTCAAGTCCCTACACATGGTATCAGAGCGCCTCGTTCACAATCTAGAGCCTTAAGGGCCAAGTTCCCAGCTCCAATTCCAGCTCCGCCTAACCTGCAAACCAAACACAGAAATTTTAACACAAATATAAATATAAATGAAATACATATTGAAAATGTAAAAACAAATTTACCAAAGTAAAACAAGTGAAATATGAATACTACTAGGGTTGTTACAATCATGAGTCAGTACTGGGATTTTGATAAAAATTCTCCATAATACGATATCACTTCCTGCCTATAAACAAAGCAGGCGTAGTTTCAGTCGCAGTTAGGAAAAACACATCTTTCTACACTTCAAGCAATGGCTTTGTGTTCAGTATAACTCAGAATTCCTAATTTCTCACAAAACTGTGCTTTGGTGATATTGAGAGGGTACCACAGCTTCAGACGGTAGAGATAGGGTAAGGTATAACTCAATCAAGTTGTACAGCATGGAATTGTTGTTAACAATTCTATATAGAATAGATAAAGAAATACAAATATTGAAACGATTGTCTTTGGTATATTTAACTACAAAATTAGATCATCAAATGTACCAACGCAATAATACAAACAAGAAGATAGCACTGTTTGAAAACCTGACCTTAAAATCTTCAAAAATTTTCAGGTCCTCCTAAGACCTCGGCACCAGCAGGTTAAATATTAGCTTAAAATCACCTAATAGCCAAACTCTTTGCCTATTTACTGACCAGATTAGCTCCCGATCCTAAAATTTCCTCGTGACCACTTCAAACTCCGCATCTAAGTTTCCAAGAGGGTGTATCGGCGTGGCTAAAACATTAGAAAGAAGAATTGGTCCCAATCCTGCTTGAGGCTTTAAGAAAATAAAAAATAATTTGCGTGGACGATCATGGAATTATGTAAAAATCTTCCTCCTGTGAATAATCTTAAAACCTCAGTTACTTTATCACTAACTGGATAAAATCTTCGGCACTTCAAGTTGCGAGAAAAATAGAAAGCAAAAAAAAAAATCTTAGTCATAAAGGACTCTTTCACTTGTGCACGGCTGCCTGAGGCTCCAGAATATAAACACAAACACACACCTTAATAAAAATAACCACGGCTTCATACAAATAATACTAAAGAATTGTTTGCTTCAAGAGAAAATGTTACAAACGGTTTTAATTTCAGATAAAATTTACTTACAGATTCGATTCTTGAACTTCAAAGAGCTATTAGCTTCAAGAATTTGCTCACATTCGGCAGCTATTATCACTATTTAAATAAAACCTCTAATCAGTACACTCTTTAAAAGCCAGAAAATTTCAGTAAGCTTACTTCAGAAACCGATACCTCGCACTCAACAGTGTCAAATCCACGAGTAAGCACTTACCACAAGTCATACACAAAGCACCAAAGCCCAACGATCAAATGCCAAGCCACCGAAGAAAAATCTTAATGCACAACATGCCTCTACACTCACAGAACCACAGTCAAACGTCTTGAAGCACGTATCTGTAACCTGGCCGGTTTCTACATCCACTACAGCTAAGCATATATTATCCAGAGCTTATATCCTTTCAAAAGAGAGGGTCAATCAGTGTTGAACCTGCGACCTCTGCATAACCGTCCACCCATTTAATTATTATTATAACCTTCTAAAAGAGCAGGGCAAAATAACACGGCCTCTCTCATGTCTTCCAGCGCATGCACAGCCTCCCGGGCTTAACCAGGAGACCAGAACAACACCGAGCTGAAACCGGGTCTGGAACAAGGGTGTATCATCTCTTCAGAAGGTTTGAACACGGAATCCTGCATATCGCTCTCTGACCAAATATCAGAATCATGGAAATTCAAAACAGATCTGAGCACCATTTAGCTTGCCAATCCAAGCATTTGAGACCCGCCAGAAGTGCAAATATGAAATCTCCAACGCATAATACTCACAAGCCATGACCAGACCAGCACCAGCACACACGAGGCCACGAAGAGGAGTCTCGAAAGGGATGAGCACCTAGGGGAGGGGGCACGTGGGCCTCATGCGAGGACCCACGATGTCGATTCCTTATATGTATAGTATTTCACGAGTGTTTTTTTTATTTTAATTATAATAAATTAATTGTTTTAATTTTTTTGTTTAATTACAATTATTTTAAAATAAAGTTTCAAGAATTATTTTTTTTTTAATTTTAAATTCTTAAGTAAATTGTTTTAAATTAGTTTAAAATTTAATTAATTTAATTTAATTAGGTATTTACACATGTTAATTTAACCAAATTAATTAGGTATTTTGTCTTTTTTTTTAATGAGTAAAACAAAACAAAAAAATTGAATTATTTCACTTAATTAAAGGGTTTTGAACCCGCGACCCCCACCAAGCGATGCGCCTTAAGAAGAGCAATAACACCAATGTGCCACATATATCACTTTTACAAATAAATTCACATATAAATAGTTTAATTATCAATAATAGCAAGGTACTAGCATGAAGAATAATCTATGATTATCCAAGCGTCAGGCTCATGAGACCTTACACACAACTCATCGAGCCAAGCGCCAAGTCCCTCCACTCCATTCCACCAGTCAAATCAATGCTAAATATCAATGCGGCATTTGACAACGCCAACACTACATGCCAAGGAAAAGCTCTCGAGTCAAGCATCGGAGGATATTTAGTCGTAAGCGAAAAGTTAAAAGAACTTAGACTGGGACAGGCGGGGAGGAGGCGGCATATGCACTAGGAGGGTAAGCATAGGAATTGGCGAGTAAGGCGCAAGGCTATCGAAGCTACAGTTCAAGGGAACCAATATTTTTTTTTTCATAGGGGCGAAGAAATCAAGCTTAGACGCTTAATCCTAACCCTAACCTAGACAATCCCCTAAAGGAGTAATGTCTGTTTACAGACAAGTAAAGAAAACGTATGCCTAACCTTGTTTCTAGTTTGAGTAGCACCAATTTGAAACGTCATGGAACTCACCCTAACAACTTTGGGGTGATGCAGGTTAAAGCATACAGGATGGCCAAGACTCGAAGGAGTCGAGGCAGGGGAGCGTCGTCGCAAGCACCGTCAACACTGCTAGCGCCACCACCACCATCGCCCGAACTAGCTCTCATACTACGCTTGTTGGAATCCATTAATGAGACTTTGAAGGGGCGACAACCGGCAAGGAATGAAGTGGAACCCCCACCGTATGGGATGGGTAATCCAGAAGCTTCAAGGGATTCGGGGGGAGGACCTCCATCCGAAGACATCACACAAGAATTGCAAAAGATCAAACTTCCAGATTTTTCCAGGGGTTGCGCCAGTGAATGCGTAGAAGCATGGTTGGAAGGCATGACAAGGTGTTTTGCCTTAAGGGACTATGCGTCCAACTCAAAGGCAAAGATCACAATTTTTCAGTTAAGAGATAACGCCTTGAACTGGTTGGGCAACCTGGAAAGACAACTGCACCTTACCCCAGACACAGTATCTTGGGAACTTTTCGAGGAGAGGTTCTGAAGGAAATATCTACCAGCATACTACGAGGAACAACAGGTAGGGGAATTTCATGCCTTAGTACAGGGAACCAGAACTGTAGAAGAATATGAGATCAGATTTATGGAACTGGTCAAATATGTTTCGTATATGGATAATGATCAACAACAGGCAGAGTGCTTCGTCTATGGATTGAACCCAAAGATAAGAGCTATGGTGCGGATGTGGAAACCGTCTTCAGTAGCGGAGGCGGTGGAAAATGAGCGTTATGCGGAAGAACACATGAACTTAACCGAGGGTACAAGACCGACATTTCCGCATCATATTGGATTTGTAGGGAAGGCCCCGAGGACATTTCCTAGGGGAGGGGGCTCAAGGCCACCGCCATATGGTAACAGAGTCGCTCCAAGGATAGTAGCCGCAAGGATTTCAATGGCAGCGAGTGCATCATCTCGTTCATCGCCAACGGCGCAGACAGGTCCACGAACATCTCAGGGAACAACGAGTAGGGGCAGGGGTTCCAGGGGAAGGAACTCATTTCAGAGACAGTCACATAACAATGCACAGGTTCAATCTCGTGTTACCTATTAGGGGTGCGGAGGACCCCATTACCAGCATGACTGCCCAGAGTTACAATCAGGGTTCGTGCATAGAGAAGGAAAGGCACCGATGGGGAGAGAAAGTAGCAGCCACCAGATTTACGCAGCGGTTAATAATCGCCAGGCCAAACATCAATCCACGGTGGTGGAGTCATCAGGTACGCTAAATCATATCAATGTCAAGATTTTTTTTGATTATGGTGTGACATATAGTTTCATTTCACCATCTGCATTAGAAAATAGTGGGTTGGCAGCCTACGAGCACGATGAATTTAAAGATGGCTTTGGGGGAAAAACAAGCGATAGGACCTAGCGTCGATAATTGTATAGTATACCTGGGAGTGTATACTACCAGGTTGAAGGTATACGTCACTGCTCTCGGGGCATATGACCTAATCATTGGAATGGATTGGTTAGGAGCTCATCGAGCTTTGGTATATTGTTTCGCAAAGAGGGTGCTTTGTGTCGACGATGAAGGAAGACCAGTAGAGATCCAAGGTGTACAGAGAAAAGTGTCGTTACGCTTTATATCAACTATGAAGGTTAAGCGATGCTTGAGGCAAGGTTGTCGACTTTATGTAGTGGAAGCAGTGAATGAAAGGAAGGGACCCTCATTGGATCAGTACCCAGTATTGTCATAATTTCAGGATGTTTTTCCGAACGAGTCACCAGGGTTACCTCCTGAGAGGGATCTTGATTTTACTATTGAGCTAAAACCTGGTGCAGAACCGATCTCCAAGACTCCATATTAGATGACAGCGCCAGAACTTTGTGAATTGCAAATGTAGTTGAAAGAGTTAATGGACTTAGGGCTAATAAGGCCCAGTGTTTCAACCTAGGGCACGCCGGTAATTTTTGTAAAGAAGAAGGACGGATCCTTACAACTGTGTATAGACTACAGGGACTTGAACCGTGCTACAGTGAAAAATAGGTACCCAATGCCGCGAATAGATGACCTTTTTGATCAGATGAAAGGAGCAGCGGTATTCTCAAAGATCGATTTGTGATCAAGGTATCATCAGTTAAGGATTAAGGAAGGTGATATCCCAAAAACTGCCTTTCGAACTCAGTTTGGACATTACGAGTTTGTTGTAGTACCTTTCGGATTGACCAATGCGCCAGCAGTATTCATGAGCCTCATGAACGACGTATTTCGAAAGTACTTAGACCGTTTTGTACAAGTCTTTCTAGACAACATCCTCATCTATTCCAAGAATGAAAGAGAACATGAGGAACACTTACGAATAGTGTTGTCCTGCCTTAGAGAGAACAAATTGTATGGGAATCTGTCGAAGTGTTCCTTCTTCCAAAAAGAGATCCACTATTTAGGTCATATCATTTCTGGCGAAGGAATCTCTGTGGCCCCAGAAAAGGTAAAGGCCATTATGGAATGGCTAGTGCCGAAAAATGCCCATGAGGTGAGAAGCTTCATGGGTCTAGCAGGTTATTACTAGAGATTTGTGGAAGGATTCTCAAAAATATCAAAACCCATCACCACTTTGCAACGCAAGGGGGTCAGGTATCAATGGACAGAAGAATGTGATAGTGCATTCATTGAGCTTAAAAGGTTACTAACCAGTGCGCCAATTCTACGAGTGTCGGATATGGAAAAGGACTTCACAGTCTGCACGGATGCCTCGAAGCAAGGGTTGGGGGCCGTGCTAATGCAGGATGGAGGAGTGATAGCCTATGCATCAAGGAAGTTGAAAAAACACAAAGAGTTATATGCGACTCATGATTTAGAGTTGGCAGTTGTAATGCTAGCTCTGAAAATTTGGAGGCACTATCTTTTGGGGAGAAACTTTGAGTCAAAATGGACCATCAAAGTTTAAAACATCTCTTCACTCAAAGAGATCTGAATGCCAGGCAAAGGCGATGGAGTGAGTTTATGAGTGAGTACGATTTTGGTATTTCGTACATCAAGGGAAAGGAAAATGTGGTTGTATATGCCTTGAGTAGGAGACCACGTATCTTCTCCTTGGTAACCTTAAAGGTCAATCTGAGGGAACATGTGTTGACACAACTCCAACGAGACAGTTGGTATTTAAAGGTTACTTCAAACCTCCAGAGCGGGAGGTAGTTAGATCCA
>ML782360.1:892841-914087 GCA_009831015.1 Picea engelmannii | reverse complement strand
CGCCATTAATTTAAAAAAGTGGAAAATGGCGCCGATCGGCGTATATCAACCACTTTTTACATAAATGTGGTTGTTGCTAGTATTATGCATTATTAGTTGGTAAAGATACCAGTGATCTAGATTTATGTTTCATTGCCTATAGAATCCAATTTAGGTGCATGGTTGTAATTTGTCACCAAGACAGATCCCATTATCCCTTTTTTCGATTCCAAACCTCTCTTTCTCAATTTGGCATGCAAAACAACCCTTTTCATTGTGGTTACTTTGTTAAAGCTCAAGTCTAAAACTGCCAGCTTACTTTGTGACATGTATCCTATAAAATAATTAGAGCTCATTTACTAAGTAGATTTTGTTGTGTGAGATCATTGGCTCTAGATATATGAAATAGGTAAAATGTTTGCATTTAGGTGCATATCAAACCTAGATTATTCATTTGTTCAAAATTACAATGAATCTTACTTTGTGACATGTGTGCTATAAAATAATTAGAGCTCATTCACTAAGTAGATTTTGTTCAGTGTGAGATAATTGGCTATAGATATATGAAATAGGTAAAATGTTTGCGTTTTGGTGCATATCAAATGGGGATTTAGATGGGTTGGTGCTAGTGATTAGGTTGTTGGGTGTGAGATGCTATAGATGTATTAAATAAGTAGTGTGTGTTTGCATTTAATTATCATTGAAAGTATAAGGAACGTGGAAATGGGTTCTCCCTTCACCATACTATTCATGCGCTAGTACATTATTGAAGAAAAATGTCATCATTGCAAATATCAAGAACAGGGAAATGGGTTTTACCTTCACCATACTATTCATGTGCTTGGCACATAAGAAATAAGGAATTCCAATTATATCTCTCACAGGGATGTTCCATATATGTCATGGATTGTTTTTTTTTGTTTCTATATCATACTCCCATATTAGTGACAATGAATACTTGTATGACATTGTAAGAGTCTAAAACAAAACATGGAATTGGAAAATGAATAAGCAATTCATATTCTTCCTTATGATAAGCAATTTGGCATGCACAACAAACCATGGCCTGATGTGCATGCCAAACCATGCAAAATTGACATGCATAAGAGCCCAAGGGTTGCATGCCAATTTGACATGGTTTGGCATGCACAACATGCCATGGTCTGTTGTGCATGCCAAATTAGCATACATAGCAGCCCTTGGCCTACTATGGCCTATTGTGTATGTTAATTTGGCATACACAACAATCCATTGGCATGCTATGTATGTTAATTGGCATACACAATAGATCGATGGGCATGTTGTGTATGCCAATTGGCATACACAACAACCAATTGCCCTGTTGTGTAGAAAACCATAGAAAATAAATTTCTTCAATGGGTCACCTTGTTGTGGGCTTGGCTACAGAAGCAGATTAGTGAAATACTTTTTCATATTGAGTGCCATTTATTTCAAAAACACATTGGTGTTTGTTGATTGTATATCCAATTCTTCAAAGAGAAATTTTGTTTCCTCACATTGTCCTTGCCTATAATTACTTGCTTGATGTGCTTACAAGCTTTTGAGATTTTAATTTCTTAAAATTATAATATTTTGGGTATAATCAAGTTTTTGTCATATTGTTTTGATGTTTGTTAGGTGTTTCTGAAAGATGATTGGCCAAGATTGAGTCGCAGATAATTGTTTAGAGAAACATCGAGCAAAGCAACACATGCGTGGAAACTCATTGTAGATCTTCGACTTTTAAGTTTGTTTTAACCACATTTTCTCTAGGAACTGTGATTTGTTTAAATCATAGTAAGGAAAATAGCACACATGCATTGGACATTGATCCTAGGCTTCCAACTTTTAGGGTATCCCCATGATGTTGGTTTTGTTTGCATTATACATGTATTACTTATTCTTGTATTACTTATTTCTAATGTCGTTCTGACAACACTAATGTTGTTTAGAATTTATAACCAAATCTAGTAGTGATTGTTGGTTTTAATTACAATCAACTAGATTTTTTTAAAGAAGTGTGCTAGGTTTATATGTCTCCAAAATAATGTTTACAATGGAGGTACTAATGTGAGTGCTCAACTGGTGAACAATGTGGTTTTCAAATATGTTTCAAGTGGTGACAAAATATGGTTTTGGGGACAAGTTTCTTGATGCAAGAGAAAATAAAAATCATTCTAAGACATGAAAAGAAAGCACAAGCAATCCATAAGGGTTGAAGGTGCCTTCCAAATGTCCTAAATGGCAGTGATAAAATCCACCAAGTAAGGCAAGTGAAGGTATGAATGAGAAAGTGTAGTAAGCTACACCCAAGATGATGAAATATAAGGGATATCTCACTATTTGTCTCATGTGTTCTTGCAATCCCATGAGTATGCCACTTGGTGATACACATGATAAACTTGTGGCTACCCACTAGGATACGTCTTTGCAAGTCATGGACAAAATGTTACCACCCTCCCAGGTCAGGAAACACATGGATTTAAATGAGTTGGGTGACTCATGAAAATATATCAGTCCAACCTAAGCTTTAACATCAACTTAGATGATGTTGATGTTTGGACAACATCGGGAAGACATTCTCTTAGATTAATAATTAATAATATAATTATTGATTATTAAATACTATATGTAATAAGTAAATGATAATAATAAATAGTTATTGATTATCCAAGGGACGCATCCTTTCATGGATGGTCACCATATGTTCTCTATATATGGAACACTCATCATTGTAATAATATATCGATCATATATCTCATATGAAGAAAGTGGGACACTTATTCGAGAAGGGATAAGTGGGTTTGGGCTTATAGCCAAACATCCTTTGTGGAGAGCACATGAGGACATGTCCCTTGTGGAGAGCACATGAGAACATGTCAAGGGAGTTGACCTTGACATCACACACTATAGGGAATTGATCCCAGTGTTTCTAGAGGGAGTTCCTCTAGAAGTCCACATGGGAGTGCCATGTGTGACAGTCATTCTTCAGAGCGTACTCCTCTGTGAACTGAGTTGAGTTGATCTGTGAAAACACTTATCCGAGAAGGGATAACTGGGTTTGGGCTTATAGCCCAATGTTCCTTGTGGAGAGCACATGAGGACACGTCCCTTGTGGAGAGAACATGAGGACATGTCAAAGGAGTTTACCTTGACGTCACACACTATGGGGAGTTGACCCTAGTGTTTCTAGAGGGAGTATCCTCTAGAATTCCACATGGGAGTGCCATGTGTGACAGACCTTTTGCTACTACAATGGTTGTGTACCACTAGCGGAAACTGTGTGTCTCTGGAAATTAACTGTGTACTACTACAGTGGTTGTGTACCACTGGTAGTGATTGTGTGTCATTAGACAATAGTTCTATACTACTAGTAGTGGTTGTGTACCACTGGATAGTAGTTGTGTACTATTGTGGAAAAATACCTCCCTAGCTAAGAGGGAATGTTGATGTTTCAGCATCGGGCGGACCTTCTCTTAGATTAGGCTGCAGACCAAGGGAGATAGGATACATTTATCATAAAGGTCCACTTGTGATAAATGGGTTCAGGCATAGTCCTTCCTTGATCATGACAAGGAATAATATGGACTCGAGGTGCTTGAAGTGCTTTCCACGTGTCAGTTAGCATCAGGCTGAAATTCACTCACAGGTGTGTACCTGTGGTGAAAGATCCTAGTGTGGTCTTTGTTCTAGTCATGGTGATTTGACAAGGAATGATAAAGACTAAAGATGCTATATGCTATTACATGTGGACCTAGAGTGAGCCTAATCTCAGAGAGAGTCAATTGGCTCAGAGGGAGTGTCGCAGAAGGAGTTTCTCCTCGATTCAGGTGGGAGAGAGACGTCTCCCAAGACTGACAGACAAGTGTCATGAGTCTAGGGTGAAGTTTGTATACTTCAGAAACAAACTTACCATGATGCAGAATGTCTCCCTCGTTGAGAGGGATTGTTAATGTTTGGACAACATCAGGGAGACATTCTCTTAGATTAATAATTAATAATATAATTATTGATTATTAAATATTATATGTAATAAGTAAATGATAATAATAAATAGTTATTGATTATCCAAGGGACGCATCCTTTCATGGATAGTCACCATAGGTTCTCTATATATGGAAGACTCATCATTGTAATAATATATCGATCATATCTCATATGAAGAAAAACAACAGATGACACACACCTTGTTTGCTTATTTTTGAATTACCTTTGTGATTTGTGATTTGTGATTTGTGAGCGTATAAGAATTATGTCATGTTTGCATACTAAGGATAGAAATAAAAAGGGGTATTAAAAATGCCATGAAAAAAATGGATACCTAGGATATTTGGTTAAAATAGGAGGTTTTAAAATTGTACATATGTATTGGGAGGGGGGTCAACAAAAGGATTTTAGATTTTTTCTTTCAATATTTAGTGAAATTAGGGGTATTCTTTATCATCCCACAAACTAATGTGCTATGTCACAATTTCATTGAGTGAAGCCCCAATGTAAATGACTCACACACCCATAAAGTCACTTTTACCCATTAAATATTAAAAGGCTCAACTTGACTTTATAAATTCACTTTATAAACTCACTTATGAGAGAAATTTGCTCGATATCTTCTACAAGCTAGGTGTCACCAATGTAAAAGTACCTCCAAGCTACAAAATCTAACAATGTAAAGGCATCGAATGTCACACTGCTTGTTTATATCGTGCCCTCCCTTGTGTTTCTTTTGGAGTACTCACAAAATTTCAAATTTCTACATCTTTTTTTTTAATTATTTTTCTATTATAAAGTCTTTCAGTTCCAATATTCAAATAATTTGGGCAAGAGAGGTTGAGCAATGCCACTTCGAATTTCTCTGAGTTTTCTTGCACTAACTAAATAAGAATAAAAGAAAACAAATTTGAACTATTTTTGTATATTTGGTAAGAGAACAAGAGACCAACCCGACACAAATACTCTTGGACGCTAAAAATTAATTGAATTTCAACATTAAACTACACTTGTCACTATTATGAAAATGGAAAACAATAATCTCATATGACAAAACCCACATGCAAGGATTTCAGCCAGAACTCCAATTTCTTACTAAATTGCAAAATTCCTTTCAATTTTAGAAACATTCATGATTAAAACACAAAATACAGGTCGCTATCTCGAAGGGAAAACATATTGTGACCATACTTCCATTAAGTAAATAAACCATGCTTTTGTATATGCACGAAACATCTTATAGCCTGGTCAGTTAGCTCGAGTGGTTGAGTGTTGTGAATTATAAGCTTGAAGTCGCAGGGTCAAATCCCCGGGCTGGTTGCCTCTGGATATTATGGGCCTCACTCGTCCCCACCAGGTTAATTTGCCTAAACTGCAACCGGCTGATTTACCCTAGGTACCATCCTCGGAATGAACGATGGGTTGTTAAAATTAATGCAGTCGCAAGAGCCATTCCCCTGGAGGATGGAAAAGACCCTAGTTAAGATCTAGGGCCCCCAGTACACTCCTGGGGTTCTTGGTCTGGGACCAAGCAGTTAGAGCCATGGAAAAAGACCCTAGTGAGGGCCCCCAGTGTATTGCTAGGGTTCTTGGTCAAGGACTAAGCAGTGTTCTAGGGTTCTTGGTGAAGATGATATAAGTCCCTAGATGTGTTCTAGGGCCCCTGGATGTGGTCCAGGGAATCCTTGCTCGGTGCTTGGATTGATCCTTGGTTGTGTACCTTGGTGGATAAGACCCTAGTTGTGATCTAGGGCCCCCAGTTGCGTTATGGGGTATCCTAGTCTGGGACCAAGGAGATTCTTGGTTAAGTACCAAGATGAGATGATGTGTGATCTTCTTCTCTCCCAAGATGGTCCATGAGACCTAGGAGCAGTTAAGAAGGACATGATCACATCATTGACCTTCCTCTTATGTTGGGATGATAAAAGATTATAAGTTATATCATGAGACTCGTGTGGAGATTCTACCATTAAAGAAGAACCCCCCCTTGACCTAGTCTTATTATATTTGCAACCCCTTGCTTGAGCCACGTCCTCCTTAATGTTATGTGGTTTGGTTCTTTGCTAGCCGCCTTGACTTTGGTTCTGCCCTCCTTGACTTGTTGACTATTCTAATTAATATTTTATGATTAAAATATTATTTGTTTAATTTGTTTAAATTATTAGAGTTTAATCTAACCCTAAAGTTAGGGTTAATTTTGCTAACCCTAACCTACCTACCAAACTATAAAAGGGAGAGACCTCTCCTCTCATTAGTTACATTCACTCTTCTCTCTAAGCCAAGTCTTGGTCTGAGTTTTTGCTGCGGCTTCCTTTGTTCTGGTTGTGAAGTGGTGTGGCCCTCCTTGGATCAGCTTTCTCTTGCTGAGTATGTAGTGCGGCTCTCCTTGGATCAGTTCTCTTGCTGTATATGTTGTGACCCCCTTTAGGACAGTTCTTCTTCTCCCTTCCAGCCTGCCACTATCTTCTTGCTGGTGCCGTCACCTTTATGCTGCCTCTGCTTCAGTACTGGTGCCACCTGCTTGCTGCCGCCGTCTCTTTATTGATGCCACTTGTATGCTGACCCTGTTTTATTGCTGGTGCCACCTGTTGCTGCCGTTGTCCTCCTTTTGTGACCTGTGTTTGCTACCTATCGTACAGCAGTTAGTACCCTAATCAGGGTTTGATGAAGCAGCCCTAAAACTGCTATGTTATTTCTGTCTACTTCTGTAGCAACACTATATTCTTGGACAGTTTTTGTTAAGGCTGTTAGTGGCCTTCTTTTCAGCCTCTAGATTGGACAGTGGTGTCATTGTTTCAGCCCTTTACTTGATGATTGGTATGTTGGTTAGTTTTCTGATATTTCCCTAAAGATTTTTCTTGGAAAAACTGTTCACAAGATCATGATGAGATCTACCCTGAGGGTTTGATCCATGACCCTTAAAGCTTTTTCTGAGCATACAGAAAAGAGGATAGAAGCAAACACCTCAGGTAAATTTGTTCTTTGTTTTGTTAAGGTAATAGTTGAGTAAATATTCTGTTACTTACTATTTTATGCTATCAGAAATTTTTAATGTTTTGCTGATCATTAATTACAGTAGTTAATGTATAAAATTTTCTGTTTTGAGCTAACTACTGGTTTTGCCCTTTAAACTCTAACATGGGTTTCCCAAGATGTGAATTTCAGTGAAAAAAAAATATGCATGAAACATCTTCTGTGACGCGCTTAACTTAACAGAAAAAATTAAAAAATAAAAATTTCAGATCTGAAATTTATTGCTGGAAAAAATATTTACAGGTAAAATAAATGGGGCACCTCCCCATCTCAGTTACAGTTTCTGACTCATATCTCCTTTCACGGACTTCAACCTTCTCAAAATGAAGACTCGCCTCTGATCTTCCCAGAGCTTGCTTTCCCTCGTTAACTTAATCTCTCACCCTCATTATTTTACCTCTTTAAATTTACAATTTCAGATTTGCAACTGAACACAATGTCTATTCTTGCCATATACATGGCATTTCCTTCAACCAAGTATCAAATTAATATACTCAAAACATCACAATTTGTGTACAAATCTAAGAGTTTTGATTTTGTTTTGGCCTACCATTGCCCCTGTGTCAAAGGTACGTATCAGAGCAGGAAATATTCTGGAAAGAGGAGAGAGAGAGATAATAAGAACCTGATGAGAAGACAACCAGAAAGAAAATATAAGGGACTGCCAAGTTAAATTGCTGCCAAAAAGATAGAGAAGAAAAGACCTTGAAGCTATAGAGAAGAGATGAAAATCCCTCAGAAAGAAGATGGTGTTGCAATAAAATTGCTGAAAGGAAGAGACCCAGGGAACAAAGAGAGAAGAGAAGAGAAGACTGCAGGTTTGAATCCTGTAAGAAAGACAGCTCTGACAGACAGAGGATTGCTGGGTAGATGCTATGAGGAAGACAGCTCCAGTAGAAAGAGGTTGTTGGGTAGATGTTGTGAGAGAGTGACAGCTCCAGTGAAGTGAATACCAGGTAGATGTGAAAGAGTGGTGAGAAATCAAGACAGCACCAAAACTAGAAGAGAGAAGGATGCAACAATAGCATGAGGTCGTGCTTCATTTTGCTAACCAAGGGACTCTGATGCAGGAGCATTGACAGAAGAATGAAGGTACCCCAAGGGCATGTGGTACCACAAAGAGCGAACAGTACTTGAAGAATTGTTGAACAGCAGATTATTGCTGTGTAATCCGCACCATTATACTAGGAGAATGGTTGAGCCTTAGCTCAACCTGAGTTAATTTTGATCAACAAATCGTTTTCATTTTTTTGGGCCCTACCATGGCCCCCCTGCATCACCTCCACAATCCTCACTCTATGGATCTAAACTCAGCACAGCCAATATGACAACAGGGATAAATGTCTGAGTCATCTCTCCAGCACTGGAAGGCCACCTAGAGTCTTCCAGGTCAGTCGGTACCAACCCTCTAGAGATGTCACCCAAAACCATCACTATCTGCTCCTTGGTCATCACTCTGCCTGTTGCACCTCTAGGAGCTTCTGGTAGGGCCCCTCTCCACGGCACATCCAGGACTGTGGCGGGAATGCTTATGGGATGTTGGAAGAGTTTTTAGACTGCTAGAAAAGTATGAAAGCATAGTGTAAAAAAAGAATTGAAAATAAGTGAGCAGATCAGTATAGAATAGGTGTGACACCTGGGAGTGTGTAACAGGACTCAGGAGAGAGTCAAGTGAGAATTATTGTTAGAAGCATGGTGGCAGGATATATTGATAATTGCTCTGATACCACTAGCAGCATATCAGAGGATCACTACAAAGTACAACCCATAAAGGCATCAAGAGTCAAGACACGGTCGGACAAAAATGCTTACAGATAGGAATTATAATGAATAAGTATGATGATGATCCAATGTATTGGAGCTATTTATATATTTATCATACCCATCACCAAAACGGTCATGACTCCTTGGCTGTGGCAGGACTGTTTATGGAATGTAATGTTAGAAGAGTTTTAGAGTGCCAGAAAAATATGAATCATAAAGTGCAAAAATATAATTGAAAGGATGTGAGCAGATCAGTATAGAATAGATGTGAAACAGGAGAGAGTCGAGTGAGAAATAATGTTAGAAGCATGGTGGCAGGGTATATTGCTCTGATACCACTAGCAGCATATCAGGGAATCACTACGATTCATAAAGGCATTAAGACTTAGTCACGACAAAAAAATGATTACAGATAGGAGTACAACAGGAGAGAATGAAGTGAGAAATAATGTTAGAAGCATGGTGGTAGGTTATATTGCTCTGATACCGCCATATCAGAGAATCACTACGAACATAATAGGAGAGAAGTGGAGTGAGAAATAATGTTAGAAGCATGGTGGTAGGGTATATTGCTCTGATACCACTAGCAGCATATCAGAGAATCACTACGATCCATAAAGGCATTAAGACTCAGTCATGACAAAAAAATGATTACAGATAGGGATTATATTCAATTTGTAAGTATGAAGATGATCCAATGTATCGGAGCTACTTATATATTTATCATACCTATTACCAAAATCGTCATAACCCTCGTTTGTGAAAACATTTATTATTATAATATTATTAAGTAAATTACATGTCACACACTCACAAGAGGCATTTTCTGTCTAATGGAAAAACCTCCTGTCACTAGAAAAAATTCCCCTTAGATATGACTGATCTTGTAACATACCCAATACCCTCTGTTCACTATGAGGATATGAGGTATTTCTCTTATCCACCCAAATTCACACCAATTTACTAAGGGACTGAACTCATTGTTTTGTTATTAACTATTTACTTTAAGAGCAGGGATGACATTACAGATTTATGCAACCTAAATGTTATGATTCAATTATTCATGAAACCGTAAATCATAAATGCAGGCTAAGACAGGCAGTCATAAGAACAAACCGGAAATTAATTCATCCATGACATAAGCCAAATCAATTCAGTATTAATTCAAAACAATTTACAGATACATTTAGGAACACTTGTCTATCTAGAATTGTTCAACAATTGGTTGCAAAAGAGGGACGTTCCACCCAACCATAAACTCCCTACTGCACCAGTTATCTCTGCAATAGAGGCCACCCCCAAGCTGAAGCTATGAATTTACAAGGGGCACACTCTTTGTATGGCTAGCTCTGATTTCTCTTCTCACAGCCCAATTCCCAGGCTCATAGTCATTGATTACACCTACAACCCTCTTCCCCATCAACCTGCACAACCCAAGGAATGGGATCCCCATCTCTGCTCAACAATCCTTCAACCTATCCCACTTCCCTCCAGGACTCCAACACACACTAGCCAGGAAATCTCACTGCTAGGATTCCAGGGAATTATCAGTTGTAACTAATTCTCTCAATGACAACAATTATCACTCCGTACAACCACAATTCTCCACTTAATTCGTGGTTGCAGCTTTCACAATTCGAATTTGGTGTGCACACAGCAGTTCGCTCAAGAACAATTTCCCCAATTCCCCAAACGAAGGACAGTTTGCAAGGTGAATTCCCAATTTCTAATAGGTTCGGCTCTCTGATAATTGGACAGAAATCAATCTTCAAACTCCGTGTTGAAACTTCAAAACCGAATAATAATAACTCGCTTGCATGGCGAAGGTAAGGCTTTTAGTTGCATGGCATAAAGGGACCATGTATCCCTTCATGCACTAATCTCCCCAAGGCTTAATTAAACATTGATTAGTTAATAATCAAGGGACATGATTAAGTTTTACAAGACTTTAGGTTAACTCTCTCACTAAGGTCTTTTCCTTACCTACTTAAGCCACCTTGTCGACCCCTCTTGTGGAGTCATAGCCCCCTCTCTTTTGTCCTTCTCTTCTGCAGCCAGCAATGTACTTTTTATTCATATTCAATGTTCGGTTACATACAAATTACATTGTTTGGCTTATAGCCATTTGTCATGTACATACACAACATTGAACCGGGGATCAAAACTGAGGTATTACACAACTCCAACATTCTGTAGATTATTTTTGTCTTTACAAGAAATGCCTTTAGTGAGAGGAAGTGTTTCCTATTAATCCGGAATTGCCTGGGTCGTGGAAACGCAGATTTATTAACAATTCTGCCAAGATTCAGAATTCCATGATTCCAAGAGAATTGAGAGTAAAGAGTGTCACCCCTGTGAGGCAATTCCAATTTCATTCCCTCTCTAACTGAATAATTTAAAGACTTCAGACCAATTCATGAAATCTTATTATATCTCCATATGCTGGAAGGTGATCAAATCAAGCACCATATCACATATTTAAACTTTATGGCAATGTCCATCCAATTTATCAGCATCACATACAGAAACGGAAGATTGTAAGATCAGATTTTAACTGAATCCCTTAATGAAAGAAAGGATATTAAGGAGTAGGAAGACTTGGCAAAGAATGGAATTTGAGAAAAGCTTCCTTGGAAAGAAAGCACAGTGCACTAAATTTCCTTGTACAGAACTGGAAGCATCAATTACATCTTCAATTAAGCTTTGATCCGACCTAGTGTGGCCAAAAAATGCACAATTTTCCAAAACATAAATATCATAGTATGGAAGAATACTTTAAGTATGTAAAGCCCACGAAGTATTGAACAAATATAATAACACCTTCAGATTATATTACAGAGATGTCTTCGCCGTTAACTCCGTTTCTTAAAGTGTCTTTCTCCTCTACAGCGACAGAAGCTGCAAATGCCTGACGCTCGTCTGCAGTAGCAGTGATGACAGGCATCCATAAATCTGCAGTTCCACTTAAAAGGCTCTGTACTTGTAGATCTGCTGGAGATGATGAGGACAATAGCTCATCAATAGATTCTAACTTGGCTGACATCCTGTCCAGTTCCTTGGCTATTTCAAACTACAAGAATAGAGTTTAAGTTTAATATTAGATAGCAAATCGCACAAGAGGAAGAAAAAGTCATACTGGATAGTCAATGAAACCCTTAAAAAATGCTGCAGAACTGATTCAATCTAATTAAAAACAGGAAAGTCACGCCCTGCCTCATCTGGTTGCTTTGATGATACTGAAGGTACTTTAGTAGTCTCCAATTCAAGAGCCTTGATTTTCGACCTCAATTCAGTCTCTGGTTGATTGGTTTCAGCTTCCACCTGTGTGTAAGTTATCAAATGAGTAATTCTAAAAAAACATCATGCTGGAGACTATCTTTCGGCATTGACGATAAACAACACTGCCAATATTATATAGATCACAATATCGCATTCACAAAAAACTAGCCAAGCTTGACAAAACTGCAAAACTTTCTAGGATTTCGAGGAACTTACACTGTTGCATTCTCGTAAAGCCCCCACCTTCAAATTTGTCAATGACAAGGGTCTCCATGGTTCTAAAACTTAGATCATTAAAATTCTAAGGATCGATTATCGATACGTTTGGTTCCCATACTTTCCCGAGAATTATCTAAAATTTTTATATGTATATAAATTTACAGATGAGATGGTCCAAATCATGCCAGAGCTTGAGAAGTAGAAGAGACTACATGGCAAATTTCGTACGGAAATTTACAATTGACATATAGTTATGTTCAAGTTTTTCTCGTCAATTACCAAGAGTGGAAAGACCTTTCAAGATTGGAGAAAGAATGTTGTCCTTTAAATCCTGCCAGGGATAGTAATGAACCAAAAGTAATATGCATGGCCAAACAACTAATACCTCCTTGAAGCGTGGACACTTGGATATCAAAGACTTATGAAAACAATAATACAGCTAAACATTATACTGTGTATGGCTAGGATGTAGCCAAAGTTTTCTGCATCTGCTTTTCCATAGAGAGAAAAAGAGATGGTAATATGAGATATTGCATTTCAATAATAAATTTGAGCTGAATGATATCGTTTAAATATATGGACTTCATCTGTTCTTCCAGATAAAGTCAGCTCTGAAAATTTGGAGCCATCTGGTAAATATAGCATTGATGTGTATCTACAGAGGCTAAGGCTGTTTTCATCTGTATAATAAATTAGGGACATGTTAAAGAATCTTTCTGAAATTAATTTCCAGCCTAACAGTGCATTATGTAAAGCAAGTCTGTGAGAAGTAAAAAAACACAAAATATGACTAAACTATAGGTTTTCCCCAGCCTTAAAGTTTGCACAAGGGATTTATGGAATGCTTAACTTCAAGGATTGTTTCATGGATTTGTTGGTAGTTGCATTCAGTTTATTTATCTACACATGCAAAGTAGCCCTTGAGTTGCTTTAAACTGATAAAACTTTTCTCTTTTATTGGAAGTGCTTCAAAGAAACATGCCCTGCGAGGCTGCACTGCAAATATCAGACTTCCTTTGACTAACTTGCCAACTTGGAAGAATATCTATCCCACCAAACTTGCCTGACGCGACCTCTTCCCTCTGAACCTCATGCTATATGTGTGGGGCTAACGACGGACACGATGGGAACTTGGTGGATGGCCTTAACACTCCGTTGACCTCACCAGTGAACCAATACCCCACTGGCAGCCGAAAGATATTTTATGAGATTAATACGGAAATCAGGTCACACAAAACAACCCTAAAAAATACAAAGCCCATGAATTTGCTCCTTTTTAAACATGCAACAGCCCCAGGAGAAAACCGTGTGCTTTTATTTGCAGACACGGTTAAAAATATAAAAACAGAATGACGGATCCGGTAGTTTACAGGAATTTCAAGTAATTGGTATAATATAATATTATCCTTCCGAAACCCTGTGGCATCTGCCTTCCTATATTGGATAAGAAACTAGCGCAGAAAGAAGTACCTAATTCCCCAAAATAACAATCTCAATGTTTTCACGATCTCACGGCCATGAAAATAAAAATTGTGTATATTACCTGGCTGAGGAGCTGATTGAGGAATTGAAAGAGCTGCCCATTGGCATCCTCTGCTGCTGCCATGGCCGATCTTCGCCCCTGATATCACTTGTGCTCCGATCTAATAATTTGTATCTGTGTTGTTTGCGGATTTATATAGGATGTAGGACCAACAAATCCCCGAATCTATGTTTTTGTGGGCCACTCCATATTGATATTTCCACATAAAATTTAAGATTTAAGTGTGATTAAGAAAACTCTCGAGGGGATTATAAATGGTGTTTCAATACTTCAAACATTTTGAGAGGTGGTTTTGCACGGAGTATTATTTGTTGGATTAAGTGTTTAGGTTGACGGAGTATTATTGGTTAGATTAAGTGTTTAGGTTGGAGGTAGAGGGAGAGTTTTTAACTTACTAGGTAGCATTTTGGTAGATTTTTTTAGAATAGCTTTAAGGGTTAGCTGAAGCAGTGTTGAGTTAGACTTAAGATTTCTTTCACAGGTTTTACTCTCTTGATCTTCTTGGGATTAGGCTCCGTAATCAGGGTTGATGATTTACCCCATTTATCATCCATGGGTTGGGCCTCGTAATCAAGGTTGACGATTTATCCCATTTACCATCCATGGGTTAGGTCCATTAATCCCATTTACCATCCATGAAATGTGGAAAATTACTTTGAGGATAGTGAATAAGACCATTTCTAACAATATAGACAAGATTAGATGATTTAATACTTCAATTTAACTATGGAAATACACTAGATTAAATTAAATATATGTTTTAATGGTGTGGTTATGTGAACGGGTGTAAAGTTAGGAGTATTGAGTTGTAATAACCCCATTATGTAAATATATGAAATGCTTTGTAAATATTCATAGCTCAAAGACGGAGGTAAAGCACTAACTAGCAAATGATTAAGAGTACAAGTCATGGGCTTGGTTGTGGTGTTATGTATCAATGTTGTAAAACGAAAGCATAATTAACAATATAATAAACAAAAAGGGTTGGAAAGGAGCAAAGGGGGCTATGATTCCAAGGAAGGGGAAGAGGAAGAGGAAAGGGGGTCCTTAAGAAGATAAAACCATTAAAATAATGTTTGTTGAGTATCCTTTGGAAAGCAATTACATTTTTCCCATGCCTTATTAAGAGTTCCCTCACCTAATTTTGACCATATGTCCAACAAGAAACCTCTAATGATACTTGGAAGGCATGCATGCCTTATGCATTGAGAATACATATTGTGAAAAAAAAAAATTGGGAGCTCTCTTCTAGGACGATTCTCCTATTCTTTATCATGCAACAAGAAGAAAACTCTTGTTAGGATAGGTATCTCACACACCTTCCAATTGTGCAGTAGAGCAGTTATTTCAATAAATGTTAAGTAGTAGCAAGGAATAAATGTTGAGAAGTAGCAGGCAATGGATGTTGAGTAGTAGCAAGCAATGACTATTTAGCAATAGTAGTTGGCCAATTAACTATTGGTGGTTTCCAACATGTAGAATTTGAAAACCATAAATGGTTTTTGATTTTGTTATGTTTATTTATTAAGTGTTTGGGTTGGAGGTAGAGAGAGAGAGAGTTTTTAGCTTACTGATATGCTACCAAAATTTCTCTAGAACCTTTGTGCTACTAAATATTGTTGTTGAGAGCACGGATATTCTATAATGTACTGTAACCATTTGTTAGTTGTTGAATAATACATTGAGTGTGCTTTGGAGTGTGAGGTTTTTATCCTAAAAGGGTTTTCCCCAAGAAATCATGTTGTTTAATGGTTGTATGTTTCTACGTTGTTTATTAATGTGACTATGTTTATTTATTTTTTCTATGCATTCTTCTCTCTTTGATACATGTAGGAAGTGTATTATGCACCTCTGCTTCCTTTCATTTGGTATCTGAGATTGATCACCTTAGATCCAAGGCATTAGGGATAAGGTTTTTTAATCTAATATTAGTTTGAGTGGGAGCTTGCATAGAAGGAAATCTTGTTGCAGGGAAATGATGAGCAAATCTAGGTTAGAAATGCAAAAAATTAGTGGCACTAACTTTGAGTTGTGGAAGCTCAAGATAAAGGATTTGTTCATGGATCAATATCTATGGGTTGCAAGATCTAGAACCAAACCCGTCGGTATGAAAGATGAAGAGTGAGTAGTGTTGGAGAGAAAGGTGAGAAGCCTTGTCAAGCTGTGTTTAGTCAATTCATTATTATTGAACATTTATGAAGAAAAACTTGTGGTAACTCTTTGCAAGAAGWTGGGGGATTTATACTAGGCTAAATCCAGGGTTAATAAACTTTTTTTGCGGAAAAAATTGTTCACCTTGAGAATGGGTAATGGTGATTCTGTAGCTGAGCATTTGAATGCATTTAATAGTATTTTGGCCCAGTTGATCTCAKCTAGAGTGAAGATGGATAAGGAGGATCACTATATGACCCTTTTGTGTTCTCTGTCAAAATCATGACACAACCTGGTCATGGCCATTGGAAGCACTATATTGACATTGGCGCTTGATGAGTGCGTGGTTTCTTTACTCTCAAAGAAGGTGAGATGGAAAGCTTCTAAATCCACCAATTAGGCCTTGGTTGTTCATGGAAGATCGAAGGAGAGAGGGAAGAAGAGGGAAAAAGGCATATCCAAACCCTATGGGAAACCTAAGTCTTCTAAAAATTACAAGGCAAAATGTTGGAACTGTGGCAAGGTTGGGAATTTCAAAAGAGATTGGAAGGAATAGAAAAGGAAGAATAAGAAGGAAAATAATGATTCTAATGATAAATCTAAAAAATCTTCTCGGGAGGATGGAAGAGATGCTTTTGTTGTAGCTTGAGCAAGTCATGCAAGCTAGAGTGTGTGGTTGATAAACTCTAGAACTTCCTTCCATATGACTTCCCATCGGTATTGGTTTTTAGTGTATGAGAAAAATGATGGTGTTGGGATGGTATACCTCAGTGATGAATCTCCTCTCAATATAGTTGGTCATGGTAGATTCTTCATCATATTCGCAGATGGCACAATGAAGGGGATCAGTGATTTTTTGCACATTCTGGATTTGGCATGGAACCTACTGTCAGTAAGAAAACTTAATGATGTGGGTGTGAAAGTTGGTTTCTCTAAGAAATGGTGTAAGATGGTCCAAAGAGCTATGGTGCTCACTAAGGGTGTTCGTGTGGGCACTTTATTCTAGCTTGATGTGCACACCATTCAGTGCAACAAATCTTCAACTTGTGTAGCCAAGATATATGTAGAATCTACACTTTCACAATCAGAACTTGTATGTACTTCTATTGGTCATGATTTTTGGGTACCTAAATGAGCTCTTGCTTCAGAAAGCAAGTTACCTATAGAGAAGACAATGCTATGGCACTAAATATTGGGCCATATAGGTGGAAATGGCCTTTAGGCCTTGGAAAACAAAAATCTTATTGATGGAGTAAATGATTGTGTTCTTGAATTTGATTTTTGCAAGCATTGTGTCTGCAAAAATAGAACCATTCTCAATTTTATTCTAGTTCTCACGAATCTTATGGGTTGTTGGAATTAGTATGTGGTCCTATTAAAGTTCCTTTGATTTCTAAGGCTTTGTATTATGTGTCATTCATCGATGATTATTGTAAAAGGACATCAATCTATTTTCTCATAACTAAACCTAAGGTCTTTAGTCGGTTTAATGTGTTTAACGCTCTCTTGGAAAATCATAATGTTAAGACAACTAAGGTGTTCAGGACTGATAATGGCAACGAGTTTTGTTCTATAGAGTTTGATCATTTTTGTAAGGAGAATGGCATTGAAAGACATAAGATAACTCCTTACCCCCCAGCACAATGGGGTTGCAAAATGAATGAATACAATATTGATGGAGAGAGCCAGAAGTATGCTTAGTGGAGCTAGTTTAGAGAAGAAGTTATGGGCATAAGCAGTTGCTACTACATGTTACATGATTAAAAAATCTTCCACATCATCTCTTGTGGATAAGACCCCTATGGAGATCTGGATGGGAAAGAAGCCCTCACTTCAACATCTTCGTGTTTTTGGTTGTGAGACATATGTTCATGTGCCTAAGGAGAAACATTTGAAGTTGAATAAAAAGGTAGTGAAATGTATCTTCATTGGCTATGGCACTTATTTGAAAGGGTACAACTTTGGTATCGTTGGAAAATTTTTGTATAGAAGAAATGTTATTTTCAAAGAAGTTAAGCCTTCTCCCATAGTGGTGTAGCCAAATAGGTTGAGAAGAAGTTAGTTGTTCAACTACCACCCAAGACTAAGAAAGTTGAACCATAAAATTGAACAAGAAGTTCATGATGGACTTGGTGAGGAGGAGGATTTAGAGAGTTTAGAAGAGGAGGAAGAAACTCCACCTCAAACTAGGGAGGTCCACTTGGAAAAGAAGGAAACCAAACAAGTATAATTATAGTATGTTTGATTTCAAATGTATATTTGTTTTATTTGCTAACATCGATGAGCCTCAAACTGTGAAAGAGCCAATGAAGATTGAAGATAAGGAGTCGTGGAGATTTGCTATGGATGAGGAGATGGTTGCGCTTAGAAAGAATGATACATGGGACTTGATTCTATTTCTTGATGGAAATAAACCATTGGGTGTAAATGTTTGTTCCAAAAGAACATTTGTTCAAATGACAATGTTGAAAAGTACAAGGTAGGGTTGGTTGCGAAAGGATATTCCCAAGTTGAGGGGATAGACTTTGGTGATATTTTTTCTGCAGTTGTTAAGTTAACATCTATCAAGTTTCTATTTTTTATATCAATAGCCTTTGATTTAGAGATAAAACATATCGATGTGAAGAAAACACTCCTACATGTAACTTGAAGGAGGAGATCTATAAGACACAGCTAGAACACTATTTTGAAAAAGGTAAAAAGTCATTGGTTTGCAAATTAAAAAAGTCTTTACATGATCTCAAATAGTCTCCCATATTGTTGTACCAAAATTTTGATTCTTTTGTGTTGGGATTGGAATTTAAGAGATACAAATCAAATAATTGTGTGTATTACAAACAGGATGGTGGTCATTTCCTTGTTATCACTTTGTATGTAGATGATATGTTGTTTTTCAATAATAGTAAGGATGTGTTTCATGATTTGAAGTCTCAACTTTCAACACAATTTGACATGAAGGACTTGGGGGATATACAATATATCTTAGGAATGTAGATTATGAGAGATGGAGTGAACATAAATCTTTGGTTGATCCAAAGTAAGTATGTGAACTCTATGTTGTAGCATTTTCATATGGAAATTTGTAGACCAACGAGTGTTTTGATTTTTGTGGGAATTAAGATTTTAGTTGAGTAGTGTCCTGCAACACCCACATAGATGGAGGATATGAATTTTGTTCATTATGCTAGTGTAATTAGTAGTTTGATGCATGTTATGATATGTACTAGAACAAACATTACCAAGGTAGTGGGAGTCTTGAGTCGATTCATGTCTAATACCAGAGGTGAACTTTGGGATAAAGTGAAGAGGATCTTCAGATATTTTTGAGGTATTTTTGAATATTACATTTGTTATCATACTTATGTTTCAGGGGACCAACACTGAGTGGATGTATGGGGTCGTGTGGATTCTAATTGGGTAGGGGATGTAGATAGAAGAAGATCTACCAGTGGACATGTGTTTTGACTATTTGGTGGAGCAGTAAGTTGGATGATCAAGCAATAAGCTATGGTCCCTTTGCCCACTACAGATGTAGAGTATATGGGAGTTGCTCATGCCTATAAGGAGGCCATTTGGCTTATGAAATTATGTTTATATGTAGGTCTAAGTTAGAAAACTATTATATTTCCATGTGATAGTAACAATATCATTTGTCTACCAATCTTTTGTTGGCGCTCTGGCACTGCCTACGATTACGATTCTAAAGCGTTTCTACCGCAACCATGATAGCTTCCGGAGGAAGGGAGCCATCGCCCCCTCCTTCAACTGAAGAATCCTTCCACAAGCTTATGGCCACCCAAGGCAAGAAGCTTCCCCCAGCTACCCCCCCTAGCTTCATCAAAAAGTTTGATTTGATTCCGGAGATAGAACTTCCCCCTGATCATCCAATGCGAGCAACAATCTCCCTATCAGAATGTGGATTGGTAGGACAATTCATGGGACTTTGGCCTTCATCCAAATCTACAGGTAACTGGATCCAAAGAAACTGGCGCCCACTGATCCAGAATAGTGTAACCTGCTACGCAGTGGGCAGAGGATTCTTTATCTTCGAATTCATCTCTCAGGAAGACAAAGATCTCATATTCAGGAATGGACCATATTTCATGGGAACTCAATGGCTTTACCTGAACTGTTGGACGCCAAGCTTTGACCCAGCAGTGGAAGTACCCAAGGACGTCTCAGTCTAGGTCAGACTTCCCAATCTTCCAATCCATTGTTGGAACCTGATTAGGGGATCAAATTTTGCTCAATTTTCAAAGTGCTCAGAATTCGACGAAAACAGTGCCATTGCGTCCGTCTCGTCTTCCTGATTCCGGTGGTATATTTATTTTCTCAAATGGAGTCCGTATGGAGAAGATATCGCGATCTGTTCGCCAAGCCAAATAGGCAAAAATTTGATGCTGACTGTACCTGTCCGTATAGTCCATACAATCTGTACGGTCTGACGTGGCAGGGTCGTACAGACCATACGGTGGTGACGTGGCAGATGTTGATTGGTCGATTTTGGGCGAGTCGGATGTTGACACGTGTCATTGGGTGGCCAATAATAGGAGGACACATGGCCCAATCCAAGGGCGCCACGTGTCACTCACTGGTTGGATAAGGAGTTCTATATACAAAATATTGGAGGCTGCAGGATTTGACCCCCGGACCTCTCCTCCACATAGTGTCTTTACAAACTCCAATAACCAACTTGCCGTCGTTTATTCCTTGTAAGGAATATGGATTGCATTGTATTTGAGTTTGGTCATAGTATTAAATGGAAAAGGGGCGGGCCGGGGCTTAGCCCCGACCCATGGTTCCATTGACCAACACATATAACCATGTATTATCATTGTAATAATCGCGCGCGAATCGTATACCATATATGTAACATATATTACCATTGTATATGCCACTCCATTGTATATGCGCGGGGTTTGGAATGTGGCCTGTGGTTTTTACTATTTGCATATGCCCACGAGTTGGGGGCGCGGAGGGCTTACACGGTTGTGTAACCAACTAACCACCTATTTGCCAGAACCACGGTCATATGCGCCATACGCCCAGGTGCCGAGGCGGTTAGGGGCTGGCGCGCCCTTAACCGTCCTACGGTTTGCACCGTTGGCGCGGTTGTGCCCGGTGCTGGGTTTTTGCGCTTAAAAGAGAGTGTGAGCCAGGTTCATTCAAGGAGGGTGCGAATTGTAGAACCAGAGACAACAAGCTTGAAGAGGGAGACTTCCAGGAGGCCTAACTTCTTCATTTTTCGACCGATTGAGGTGCTGAAAGAGCCCAGACAGGGGTTTTGGGAC
>ML782360.1:861483-884311 GCA_009831015.1 Picea engelmannii | reverse complement strand
TTGACAGCACAGACCCATGTTTGGAGTGGGTCGGTGAGATAGGGCTTAAAGTCTTTCACATTTTAATACATGTCAGGGCATGGGCTGGTAACGTCCTTCGCGTGGGTCTATAAATTAAAAGTTCAGGTTCTCCTGTCAATATGAAGCAACAGGTTTCTTCCCGACTTTTTCATTTGAGGGGTCGTGGATCTGATTGTTCAGGTGCATATTACTGTTTTTCATAAAATACAATTTCATTTGCAGTATAATAGAGTTGAGTTTCCAGCTGAGATCCAGATTATTACAGTTAAAAGATGGAAACCTTCTCTGGCGGATTCATCACTGCGCTCATGGTGAGCACAACTATAATATGGTACTTGACCAAATCGAGAAAAAACAAAGGCAATCCTATGAATTGGCCAGTTGTGGGCATGTTTCCTTCGCTGCTATGGAATCTGATAAATATGGAACAAGCAAAAGGTCCATTTCTTTGTTGCTTATGAGGTCTTCCTCACGAAAACTAGAAATAACTTCATTCCAAAGTTGTGCAAACTTGGCAGCTTCTGTCCTCCTGCTTGGAGAAACCTCTTCAAAACACCGAGCAAGAGAAAATCCTTTATGTAGTGGCCTTTCAGATGGCACTAAATTATCATTGAAAGCACCAGGTAAAGACTGAAATCTTGATCTCAACATGCTCAGAGTCTGAATCTCTCCAAGTCGTCGAACAGCTCCAGAAATACCACCAGATAATGTGGAGAAAATTGCATACCATATCTGGGTATCTATGAAGTAGATCAATATTACAGGAGCCCAGAGAGATATAACTGCACCCATATTTCCTGGTACATTTGGGAATAATTCATGCCATTGGTAATGAACATCTGTTACATTCATTATGTCCTTTGTTGGTTGCACAAGAGGTTTTATTTGTATATAGTAGCTGAAAGTCAATTTGCTGATGAGTAGAAGCACCCAGAATACAGTATACTTGAAGAGTGTGAATTGACTTTCGTGCATCCCTCTTCCGACGTATATTCTTGGTTGAACATATCAAACAGTCTCATGCTGTGATAAGCTTTAAAATTGAGAATAATATCCAAGACACCCTGAATAAGACGAAGTATTGTTGCTGTAATAAATATACTCAAGGCCTGCTCAAAAAGGTCCTTCTGAAAAATATTGGAAAACCAGATCCATTCCAAGCAACAATAACCATTGCCTGCAATGCAGGAATGTAGAATGTCCACATTCGATCAAAACTTCGAAAGATGTGCCAGAATGTACGTATCTCCACAAAGTTTGTCTTTCCAGTTCCTTTTACTGTGACCTTTATAGATGCCTTCTGGCAATGTGTCAAAGATCTTGGATTCACTGAAGTTTTGAAGAAATCACTGTCATCACGCATAGACCAACCAAGATAAAACAATCAATTGACCAGAAATATTCATTGAGGTCATCATAGTTGCACCAAGCTGAATGGGGTGTTGTTCCATTCCTATTCTTCTTAGCTTCCTCCTCAACTATGCGGTAAAGAGGTATTATAATTTTTCTGAGAAAAGATTCTTCATCTCCACCATATGCAGGTTTGATGTTCTCTCCATATTCTCACATTCAGATGTCCAGAAATGCGTTAGTGATATCAACGTTTCCAGACCTGGCAGCTCCTCAACCGCATAACGCCTTGCCATGATCAGATATAGGAGCTTTGCAAGGCCGCGAAGCCCCATTATTTTCTTCAAGCATAGTGATGTTAGTGCTGTCGGCAATGCTCCAACCTCCACTAGATCATCACAACCTGCAAGATTGAGCCATTGAAGTACTGGGCAAACACCTTCACCAAATGATATTTCAGTTATTCTCGCCTTCGACAAGTCTAAGGACTTGAGTCGAAGCATGCACTTGTCAATAGAAGAGTCCAACAATGTGCGGCCTCCTTGAACCTTTTCCACACTGGAAAATCACGCTACACTGATGGGGCATTCCCAATTACCTCTTCAGCAATCCCCCCGACCTTAATGTAAGCCTTTCGACTCTGACTCATGAGACTAGTCGTAGTAAAGGCATACAGCCCCCCTTCTCAGAAATGGCATACTGCACTATAATAACGTCGTTGGTGATTGCAGACACCACCTCCCCACTAGTGGCATCGGTGTCGAAGAAGCTCACATCTTGATTCAACATCGCCCACATGTATGCCAGTCGCATGCGAGTATTCTGTCGTTCTCCAGTATACATCCAACATAGAAACTGTGCCTCCGTCTTCAGATTCATCATCAACGGAAACACCCTTCACCTTTGCCTTAATGGTCACATCCCAGCCATCATAGATTCTTCTCTCAGCTTGCTAGCCAGGCGGGCCACGATATTACCAGGTCCACTTTGACAACTCTGCTTGCAGAAATGGTTCCCTTTCTGTTACCTTTGCAGTCCAATCCTATTTGTCTTATCTGCTATGTTTGCATTTTTGTACATCCAATCTATCTTCTCACGAATGAAAGACCTGTTATCAACCTTCTGTAGTAGCATACCAAGGCACCTATGTAGTAATGCAGAATGTTCGTTATCACCTACATATAATGCATACTGCTTACAAAGAGCATTTCCAAGAGAAGAAGTCCAATTCGGATCTCAGATCACATCGAGTGATTCTGCAAAGAAATGAACTATCATGTCATCCCATGTTTCCTGTTGCGAAGTTCCAGCTTTTGAATCCTCTGTGTCTTTTGGATCTTCTGTGTCACCAATATCTACCTTCATCTTTGGGATCTCATCTTCCCAAAACAATAGTACATTCTTTGAAAAAAGGGGTGCCAAATAATACAAAACCGTAAGAACGCGAGCAGCTAGTTGGTCCCTTGCAAACGACTCATGTAATAGCACAACCAAACGTGCAAAGAGTTCCTCAGCAGTTGGCAGATCTGTCTGTGATTTCATTTCTCCATCTCAGGGATAGTAATTGAAATTAATAGCAGTCCTTATGATCAACAGTATTTGAATCCTTGGGGACACCCTCAACTGATTCAATCCGATAACGTTACCATTGGTAGCTACATTGAGTAGGCGAGTGAGGGGGAGGAGGGTTCATGGAACAATTTTTTCATGTGCATGCACGAAGCCAATCATCCCCTGCCTACAACCTAAGAAATGAATGTCTTCCAGGACGCCGAAACATTATCTGAGCATGAGACACACGCACAACAACCAGGATGGATATCTGGAAGATTTGGTTTTGGCCATTCTCGCAGAAATATGTCAACCTTGGGCATCACAGTCAATTTTGATATCTGTTACAACATCGGCTCCAACTAGGGATGACACTTTCTCTTAAAGTGACAAGAACAGTAGACCAGGTGCCTCCATCCATTGGGCGACCTTACGCAAAAGCTGTAATTCTGAGTTCTCCTGCCAGTGAAATCACCATCATAAATTTTTTAATGGAGTCGCCAGAGCATGTGAAACCAATATTTGCCTATGACTGACTGCTCAACCAGGCCATAGGACTATAACAATGTCGTTCTCCCAGGGATCAACTTCGAAAATCCCCGGCAATGATGCCAAAATGTTGACACTCAGAACTGAAATGGGTTGCAACAAATCAATCCCGAGGCAACCTCGAACCACTTTGGATTAGAAGCTGCCCTCTTCCAACCCAAGAGGGATCTCTCAAAAAATGTCACGATAGGAATTCAAATAGCATGAAAAAGGTGGGCATATTTATGGGTGAAAGATGGTCTTGGATTCATGGGGTTTGGGGGTTAAACCAGGAAAAGGTCCATTGGGCATGGAGTCAAATGAAAACCGAAGAAAAGAGACAATAACAGAGATTAACTAACTTGCAGAAAGTGAGGCAAAGTAAGTCTATCTTTCAGCGGTTTAATTGTCATGATGCGGTAGTGGAAAGAAAAAGGAAAGGCCGACGACCGCCGTAGCGAAGGATATATACAGAGTTCTGAAAATGTAGATTGGTCTTACACAGCTGATAGCTGGTGCAGAGGAAAGGCACTAAACAAATACAGAAACACCCAAATCCTTTCGTTATAGTAGTACAACGAAGCCCATCGGTTAGAAGAAAACAAAATGTAATGCAGTTGTAATGGGTTAAGGTAGACATAAGGATATGGTAACACATCAACTGCGAGTAAGGAATACATAAATGAAATCCAAACAATTTTAACACAGCCGAAGGAGAAGAAAACATGCTGAAAGAAAATCAACCGTGATGAATCTCACAATCACAATGAAAAAAAAAATCATCTTTATTGCTCCATTAACATTTTACAAAAACTCAGTCCATTAATGGATTACAAAAAACTCAGTCATTACAAATGGAACCCTCTTGACAGAGGTTTTCCCTCTCTTGCACTCATGCACGCCCCCCCTTTTACTTCTTCATGCATCAGTCTTTAAAAAAAAAAAAAAAAAAAAACTCTCTGCGTTCCAGGAATCTGAAACGGTTCCTCTTCATGTAGCTGTGCAAATGTCAGGTGCGTTGCCAGATGCTCTGCCACCGTTTTGAGTCGTCTGACAAGTTGAAACCTGACAGTAGGCCGGGTAGAGGAAGGGTTGATCAATATTAATCCATGGTTGAAAGAACTGTTGGTGTGACCTTTGCTCAAGATTATCTATACAACGTTGCTTCTTTGAATGACAACACATGCCCATTCTTGGAGTATTGGGCAGGTGAGGTGTGGCCCTTCATTGACAACACAGACCCATGTTTGGAGTGGGTCGGTGAGATAAGGCTTAAAGTCTTTCACATTTTAATACATGTCAGGGCATGGGCTGGTAACGTCCTTCGCGCGGGTCTATAAATTAAAAGTTGAGGTTCTCCTGTCAATCTGAAGAAGCAGGTTTCTGCCCGAAGTTTTCATTTGAGGGGTCGTGGATCTGATTGTTCAGGTGCATATTACTGTTTTTCATAAAATACAATTTCATTTGCAGTATAATAGAGTTGATTTTCCAACTGAGATCCGGATTATTACAGTTAAAATATGGAAACCTTCTCTGGCGGATTCATCACTGTGCTCATGGTGAGCACGACTATAATATGGTACTTGACCAAATCGAGAAAAAACAAAGGCGATCCTGTGAATTGGCCAGTTGTGGGCATGCTGCCTTCGCTGCTATGGAATCTGATAAATATGGAACAAGAAAAAGGTCCATTTCTCTATTGCTTATGAGGTCTTCCTCACGAAAACTAGAAATAACTTCATTCCACAGTTGTGCAAACTTGGCATCTTTTGTCCTCCTGCTTGGAGAAACCTCTTCAAAACGCCGAGCAAGAGAAAATACTTTATGTAGTGGCCTTTCAGATGGCACTAAATTAGCATTGAAAGCACCAGGTAAAGACTGAAATCTTGATCTCAACATGCTCAGAGTCCGAATCTCTCCAAGTCATTGAACAACTCCAGAAATACCACCAGATAATGTGGAGAAAATTGCATACCATATCTGGGTATCTATGAAGTAGATCAATATTATAGGAGCCCAGAGAGATATAACTGCACCCATATTTCCTGGTACATTTGGGAATAATTCATGCCATTGGTAATGAACATCTGTTACATTCATTATGTCCTTTGTTGGTTGCACAAGAGGTTTTATTTGTATATAGTAGCTGAAAGTCAATTTGTTGATGAGTAGAAGCACCCAGAATACAGTATACTTGAAGAGTGTGAATTGACTCTCGTGCATCCCTCTTCCGACGTATATTCTTGGCTGAACATATCAAACAGTCTCATGCTGTGATAAACTTTAAAGTTGAGAATAATATCCAAGACACCCTGAATAAGACGAAGTATTGTTGCTGTAATAAATATACTCAAGGCCTGCTCAAAAAGGTCCTTCTGAAAAATATTGGAGAACCAGATCCATTCCAAGCAACAATAACCATTGCCTACAATGCAAGAATGTAGAATGTCCACATTCGATCAAAACTTCGAAAGATGTGCCAGAATGTACGTATCTCCACAAAGTTTGTCTTTCCAGTTCCTTTTACTGTGACATTTATAGATGCCTTCTGGCAATGTGTCAAAGATCTTGGATTCATTGATGTTTTGAAGAAATCACTGTCATCCCGCATAGGCCAACCAAGATAAAACAATCAATTGACCAGAAATATTCATTGAGGTCATCATAGTTGCACCAAGCTAAATGGGGTGTCGTTCCATTCCTGTTCTTCTTAGCTTCCTCCTCAACTATGCGGTAAAGAGGTATTATAATTTTTCTGAGAAAAGATTCTTCATCTCCACCATATGCAGGTTTGATGTTCTCTCCATATTCTCACATTCAGATGTCCAGAACCGTGTTAGTGATATCAATGTTTCCAAACCTGGCAGCTCCTCAACCGCATAACGCCTTGCCATGATCAGATATAGGAGCTTTGCAAGGCCGCGAAGCCCCGTTATTTTCTTCAAGCATAGTGATGTTAGTGTTGTCGGAAATGCTCCAACCTCCACTAGATCATCACAACCTGCAAGATTGAGCCATTGAAGTATTGGGAAAACGCCTTCACCAAATAATATTTCAGTTATTCTCTCCTTCGACAAGTCTAAGGACTTGAGTCGAAGCATGCACTTGTCAATAGAAGAGTCCAACAATGTGTGGCCTCCTTGAACCTTTTCCACACTGGCAAATCGCACTACACTGATGGGGAATTCCCAATTACCTCTTCAGCAATCCCCCCGGCCTTAATGTAAGACTTTCGACTCTGACTCATGAGACCGGTCGCAGTAAAGGCATACAGCCCCCCTTCTCAGAAATGGCATACTACACTATAATAATGTCGTTGGTGATTGCAGACACCACCTCCCCACTAGTGGCATCGGTGTCGAAGAAGCTCACGTCTTGATTCAGCATCGCCCGCATGTATGTTTGTCGCATGCGAGTAGTCTGTCATTCTCCGGTATACATGCAACACAGAAACTGTGCCTCCGTCTTTGGATTCATCATCAACTGAAACGCCCTTTGCCTTTGCCTTAATGGTCACGTCCCAACCATCATAGATTCTCGTCACAGCTTGCCAGCCAGGCGGGCCGCGATATTGCCAGGTCCACTTCGACAACTCTGCTTGCAGAAATGATGCCCTTTCTGTTACCTTTGCAGTCCAATCCTATTTGTCTTATCTGCTATGTTTTCATTTTTGTACATCCAATCTATCTTCTCATGAATGCAAGACCTGTTATCAACCTTCTGTAGTAGCATACCAAGGCACCTATGTAGTAATGCAGAATGTTCGTTATCACCTACATATAATACATACTGCTTACAAAGAGCATTTCCAAGAGAAGAAGTCCAATTCGGATCTCGGATCACATCGAGTGATTCTGCAAAGAAATGAACTATCATGTCATCCCATGTTTCCTGCTGCGAAGTTCTAGCTTTTGAATCCTCTGTGTCTTTTGGATCTTCTGTGTCACCAATATTTACCTTCATCTTTGGGATATCATCTTCCCAAAAAAATAGTACATTCTTTGAAAAAAGGGGTGCCAAATAATACAAAACCGTAAGAACGCGAGCAGCTAGTTGGTCCCTTGCAAACGGCTCATGTAATAGCACAACCAAATGTGCAAAGAGTTCCTCAGCAGTTGGCAGATCTGTCTGTGATTTCATTTCTCCATCTCAGGGATAGTAATTGCAAGTAATAACAGTCCTTATGATCAACAGTATTTGAATCCTTGGGGACACCCTCAACTGATTCGATCCGATAACGTTACCATTGGTAGCTACATTGAGTAGGCGAGTGAGGGGGAGGAGGGTTCATGGAACAATTTTTTCATGTGCATGCACGGAGCCAATCATCCCCTACCTACAGCCCAAGAAACGAATGTCTTCTAGGATGCCGAAACATTATCTGAGCATGAGACACCCGCACAACAACCAGGATGGATATCTGGAAGATTTGGTTTCATCCATTCTCGCAGAAATAGGTCAACCTTGGGCAACACAGTCAATTTTGATATCTATTACAACAGTTGGGACACTCTAAAAGATTTTGTTTTACTAAACGATCTAGAAAACATCATTATTGGGAGGGACCTAAATGTGACCCTAGTTGTGGTTGAGAGAAAAGGGGGCTCCACTGTGCGAGATCCAACAAGAGAATGGGTAGAATATATCATGACAGAATGGGAGCTAGAGGATATCAAACCAACTAAAGGGAAATACACGTGGACGAATAAGAGGGTAGGACCGGGGCACATTGCAGCTAGGCTAGACAGGTTCTTAATCCAAAGCTCATTTATGCTTTTGGGCCTCACCCCCTCCTCCTCTATCCTCCCTCACAGTTTGTCAGACCACAAAACAATCATGTTAGAATTTTCATAGGACATGAATCTCAGACCTATCCCCTTCAAATTTAGCCTAGCCTAGCTCCAATATGAAGGCTTCCAGGACCTGGTCACCAAAATCTGGAATGAAACAGTAAGAGGCTCAGCCTTTTTTGTATGAGAAGAAAAACTCAGGAGGCTAAAGGTAGTGCTAATGTCTTGGGAAAAAACCCAATCTAATCCAATTGTAATTCGCCAAGAAGCCCAAAACAACTCAAAAAACATCAGTTGGAAATGGATGAACAAGAAATCACCCAAGAAACTTTACATCAAGAAGACCAACTCCAGAGGAAATGGCATTAAGCCTGTAGAGAGGAGGAAAAGTACTGGCAACAAAAATCTAGAAGCCTTTGGTTGGAAGTAGGAGACATAAACACTAGTTATTTCCACAAACAAGCTGAGGCAAGAAAGCAGTTCAAGAAAGTCACAGAAATCCAGGTTCAAGATTAGACAATAACAAACTTTGAAGGCATAAAAGTAGTTGCGACAGAAGCCTTTGAAACTCTCTACAAAGAAACTCAAAGGTACACAATAGACTCTATAGCCTACCCTCTCTCTCTAGTCCCGACCCTCATCCAAAATGAATTCAACAACAGTCTAACCAAGGCAGTCAATCGACAAGAAAAAAAAGAGGCGCTTGACCAAATGAACCCAGACAAGGCTCTGGGGCTTGATTGCTTCACAACCAGATTCTATCAAAAAAGATGGGATATAATAAAATTAGACTTTACAAAAATGATCCATAAATATCATATTTGCAACAAGATAGGAGGAGGAACAAACTCATCATTCCTGGCTCTTATTCTGAAAGAAAAAGGAGTAGTTAATTTTGGAAGGTTCCGACCAATCTCTCTTTGAAATACAAGCTACAAAATCCTCACAAAAATAATAGACAACATAATTAAAAATGTTCTCCCCACAATCATCCTGAAAAATCAAGGCGGATTTGTAAAAGGCATACACATAGTGGACAACATCATCCTAGTTCAGGAGGCCCTACACTCAAGCATTCGAAGAAAATACAAAGGTATGATCATAAAGCTCAATCTTGCCAATGCATTTGATAGAGTTAGGCATAATTTCCTGTTCAAGGTCATGGAAAATTTTGGTTTCTCCCCAACGTTTATAAATTGGATAAAAGCTTGCATTTGTTCACCTTGGATAGCCCCACTAGTGAACGGTCGGGTAACTAAGTTCTTTCAAGCCTCCAGAAGCCTTCGACAAGGCTATCCCCTTTCTTTGCTTATATATGCCATCCAAGTCTCAGTTCTCAACTTCCAATTGGATCATGGCCAAAATCATAACAATCTTCTGGTCCCGAGGATAGCCCCAGGGGATAAAGACATCAATCATGCCCAATTTGTGGATGACACACTGCTAATGGGAGGAGCGAGTGTGCAGACAACAAAGAAATTTAAAAAGGAGTTAGATGTTTACACAAAAATCTCTGGCAGTGTGATAAACATGACTAAAAGAAAGATCTATGGATGGAACATTACGCCAAAGGAAATGATGGATAAATCAAGAGTATTGGGAATGGAAGGCTACATCACCTGGGATGCTTTTAAATGCTTGGGAGTCCCAATATTCAAATCCAAGCCAATAGCTTCACAATGGGCCCCGATGATAGAAAAGTTAAAAAACAGAATAAACTCTTGGGGATAAAACTAGCTGAACCTTGCGGGTAAAGTGGTCCTCATCAAAGTGGTGCTAGCAAGCATTCTGATCTACCAAAGCTCCATGTTACTAGCCCCGCTCTCCATGATCCAGAAATTTGAAGCGTTGTTTAGAAGATTTCTATGGGAAGGAGGGAAGCAGACAGGGAGGAAATTGCATCTAATAAGTTGGGAAAAAGTAACTAAGCCCTTCTTAGAAGGAGGCCTCCAATTTAAAAACATTAATACCCAAAATTTATCTTTAGGAGAAAAGATTCTTTGGAACCTAATCACCGGGAAACCCTCCTGGAGTAAAAGAGCACTCTGGAAAAAGTACTTTCACGGCTCGAGGAAAAAATGCCTTGATCACCCAACTGCGGTGGAGAAAGGATCCCCTATTTTCTCTCTGTGCCAGAAGGCTCTGAAGCACTTTAGACCTTACCTCACCTGGATACCGGAAAATGGTAAGGAAATCAATGTTTGGGATGACTCAATCATGGGAGATCCACCACTAGGCTCAAGGGAAGATCTTGACCAACTTAAATAGTGGATGAGAACTTAGAATTTAAAGAGTTTGTGGGACATCTCATCCTGGGAAAACAATGAGAACAAAACGTGGCTAAGGTGGGAAGCCGCTAATAGACCCCTAGAGCTTGAAGAGGAATGGAACACCTTGAAGTACTGGCTGCAAGGGAAATCCCCCTTAAAAGAAATGAAAAAGACAAGAGAGGATGGGGAGCACAATATGGAATCTACACTATAGCAGTAGGGTATCAATATACAACAACAGTCCCTCATGTCCCACCAGACCCAACAATTTGGAAAACCATCTGGACTCCCAAGTCCATCCCAAAGATAGATATGTTTGTATGGACTATGGCACATAGAGGTACCCTAACTGGAGAAAATCTAAGAAGAAGAGGTTGGGAAGGCCCTTAAAGATGTCCTCTTTGTTCTCAAGAGGAGGAAACCATAGACCATATGTTCCTAAGTTGCGTATACTCCAAGGAGGTTTGGAAGTTGGCCCTTTGACTGCCAGACACACTTGTTATACCTCAAGAGGCCACCACCATGCTCCAAAATTGGAATTCCCTTTGTCCCTTTCAGACAACAAAAAAGGGCCAACTCTCCACCCTCTGGAGAAAACTCCCCAAATTCATTCTTTGGAAGATTTGGCTGAAACACAATAACAGGCTATTCAGAGAGACTACAAGTAGCCCAACCCAAGTTGCAACAAAGATAAAGGCCTATTTCAGCGAGATTGCCCCCCACTTCTGCAAAGCAAAGAACTTAAAGCCTTTAGAGATGGAAGAGGAACATTGGATTGAATTCTTTAAACTCTGAGATCAACAACAACAAATAGGCAAAAATTCACTCCAGGAAGCGTGGGAAATTCAAAAGGAGGATCAGGAGTTCGAGGAATGGAAGAGTAAGGAAAATAATCATATTTTGTTCTTCGACGGGGCCTCCAAAGGAAATCCCAGGTTGGCAAGTGGAGGAGGGGTCTTGGTAAGCCCAACCGGACACCCAGAACTCAGATTTGCTTGGGAACTAGGAATAGAAACAAACAACATAGCATAAGATTTGGCCCTCTGGAAAGGGCTAAATCAAGATATTATACACAACGTTCAAGATCTGGTGATAATAGGGGACTCCCGGCTCATAATTCAAGCATTGATCCTCCGTAACAAAGTAAAAAACACAAAACTCCAACACATAATGGAGAAAATCCATCTACTCCTTGGAAGCCTACAAACATATAAACTATGCCATGTCCTCTGAAATATGAATGCATCAGCATATGCAAAGGCCAACAAAGGAGCCCTCTCAAGTATTGGAACCCTTCAAATAAATGGAACCACGACCAACTTGGCACTACTGTGAGCCTGGGGAAAATCGACTAGGAGATGACAGGGATGCTAGCTGGCAAGGAATATTGTCACATGTTCGGATAGTGTACAGGGGAAAATCCAATACAACCAAAGACAAGGTGATTGTTAGAAATGAGGGATTTATCCATCATTGGGTCGTTGAAACTCCAGAAAAGGCCAAGGCTCCAGCAATACACCCATGTTCTAACCCAGATCGCACGAATCGACTGGGTGCAATGAATCTGAAGGAATATGAAGTTAAAAGGAGAATCATGGAAGAGCTTTCTCATCCCTGGAGCATATGAAGGTTAGGAATACAACCATGAAGAGGCAGAGCGACCAGAGGCAGGAAACGACCAAGCAGTCATAGCGACACAGAAGAAGCAAGGAAGGAGATGGTGTCTAGTTTAAGAAGAAATCCCACGACGGAGGAAAGGTTGAAATCGTTGGAAGAATACCTATAGCATCTCAAGCACCCGCTGCACAATCAAGATGAATTTCTCTAGAACTTGGACATTGATGCAGGAAGACGGCTGGAAATGCTTGAAGCAGACATCACTACAACTAAATTTGGGCTCTCAGAGGAGCTGGGGAAACTTCGCAAAGACCTCAGGGATACAAAGAAGGAATTAGAAAACAAAATCAACAAACTAGAAGAGCAAATGGAACAACTGAACAAAAACTAGCAGCAGGAGTGGGACTTGTCCAAGAAGGGGGGTCCAAGGAATTTCGACCAGTAGTTCATAGGCCACGAAAGCATCTTTGCAAATAACTTTGCGAGGAAGGCATTTTGTAAAGAAGCCTCTGCATATGGAAAATCTATTAGCTTCAAATCTAGCACCAGGTAGGAAAGTAGAGCCTCTTGGTACTGTAACAATTTAGTCGATCTTGACTCAACTCATATGTAACAGCACCAGTGGCACCGCCACTGCTTTCCTATAATATAATTCCATTATCTGTTACTGTAAAAAAAACAATGCAATTTGTCTACTTAAGAACTTGACCTTTCATGAAAAGAAAAAACATATCGATATCCAATACCATATTTTGTTCAAGACATGGTAGAGGATGGAAAGGTGGCATTGAAGAAAGTTGACACTTTGTAGAATGTTGCATATGCATTGACAAAACAAATGAGCATGGGTAAATTCAAGTGGTGTTGTGCGTCTATAGGCCTTATGGCCCCTATCAATTACCTCACAATTTTATGCATTCTCCCTTAGACTCTTGCAAGGTATATGACAAGTGGGAGAATGTTACGATAAGTGTGTCATACACCTTGCATTTGTGTAGTAAAGAAGTAGATCAATTATCTCAATATATGTTGAGTAGTAACAAGAAATAAATGATGAGCATAACATGGAATGAATGCCTAAATGACGAGCAACAACAATTGTCCAATTAATTGATGGTGGTTTCCAATATGTAGAATTGGAAAACCATAAATGGTTTGTGGTTTTGTTATGCCTATTTATTGAGTGCTTGGGTTGGAGGTAGTGAGAGAGAGTTTTTAACTCATTGATATGATGCCAAAATTTCTCCAAAACTTTTATGTTCTTGAATACTACATTTGAGAGAACAGAGACTCTGTAATGTATTGTTACCATTTGTTTGTTGTTGAGTAATACATTGAACGTGCTTTGGAGTGTGGGATTTTTCTCCCAAAGGGTTTTCCCAATGAAATCATGTTGTTTAATGGTTGTATGTTTCTATGTTGTTTATTACCGCAACCATGTTTATTTAGTTTTTCTACACATTCTTCTCTCATTGATTAGTGTAGGAATCATGTTATTCACCTCTGCTTCCCTTCACCTATATTCCCTTCCATATCTATCATATTGTATGTAACTAGCACTAGAAACTTGTGAGCTTGAGAGATGAGTGAATTTATGGAAAACAAGAGGGGTTATTACTGGGAGGAAGAGGCATGGGTGGTGCAAAAGAACTAAACCTCCCTTTTGTTATTATAGTACAAACAACATATTGATATAATTATACTATCGTAAACATAGCCAGAACCTCAACAAGATTTATAAACAACACTTTAACTACTCATACATATGAATAATAAACTACTGCTACAACAAAAAACAACATTCATGCATTGCACAGAGGAGTTTAAGTAGAAACCCCAAAGGAAATAATCATTGTCTCAAGATCATTCTTTCTTTTGAATATTTTTTTTGCATAAATCTTTACAATCAATCATTACAAAACCTCGATGAGTTTCCAAGCTAAAGAACATGGCAACTCTTCTATCTCCATTTTCATTTTCATTTGTCTCATTCAATGTTGTTGTAACTTTCCTCATGGTTGGTTAGTCTTATACTTTCATATTCTCATTAGTTTCTTCAACTACCCAAAATTTTTGTTGGTTGAAATCCTCATTCCACCTTCTACTCCATGTCCACTCATCCATGTATTCCATGATTAATTTATTGATGTGGCTCCTTTCTCTTAAACAACACTATGCCTTGTTATTTGTTTTATTCCCAACTCAGCTTCCTAATTCACTAAATTTCCATGATATACTTGTTAGCCCTTGCTCCTAGTTGTTCTTTGCACCAAGGACTGAAGTCTAAGGTAAATCCAAGACTTAGTTTTTTTATTTATGGGTCCTACCATCTCATATGTCAAACTTAAAACATGATAAAGTCCTCCAATGTAGTGTGGCTTTGTAGGATCTCCCGATATCAAGTGGGTCCCATCTTAACATTTGAATATTTATGAGAAATATCCTAACATCTCAAGCATAAATTTGAATTACTAGTGTGGGTCTCACTACTAGACATTAGGCATTGAGGATTTGAACTACATTCAAGTTACATACTCTCAAAGCCTCCCAATTTTACTTCCACTCTTCAACCTCCAATATTAACTTTGACCTTTGAGGTATCTCGTCCCTTTCTACCTTTACTATAATAAACATCAACCTCTTCATCCCTAGAGTTTATCTAGCCAGCCAACCTCATTACTTGTTTGTCCTTTCTTGTATGCATCCTAAGTGTTATCCTTTCATCTTGATCTCTCAATCCTTCAAAGTATTAATTTTCCCACTGTCCTAACTAGGGTGCCATAATGGTCAACCTTAATATATTATTATTATTAAACTCCTCAAACCCTCTTAAGTGTTTAATCCTCCCTTGTGTCCTAATTTACAATGTCAAGGTGACATCACCCTCTATGGAATTATTTTCATTCAAGTGTTTTGGTGCTCAACTTGAATTCTACATGACCTTGGGCTCTCGAGACCTTTTCTCTTCCATTGACATGAATGCTACTTCTCTCCTTGATGCTCCAATATGTTATCAGACCATCGGGGTAACATAGTCTTTTATCCAAGTTTATTGCTTAGTATTGTCACTCTTATGGGTATTCTCTTTTCAATAAGGATTCTCCTACATCCAAATCCCAAGTTAATAAATGGAACATCCTCATCCTTATGAGGTTCAATCATGTATTATAATTTTTTTCCACCATCTTCTTCTGCACTTTTTTCACTATTATTGCATTGCAACCTTCTTCATTTATTAATACGTTGTACTCTTTACTACTATTGGTCTCTACATCACTATCTCACCTTCTCTAAGCTTTGTCTTTCATGCTCATAATCCCTTCTCAGAGTTTTAGTTACCAAAATTGGGCCATGTCCCCATAGAGACATCCTCAATTGCCCTCTTTCATGCAATATACTTTGGGTACTACGCAAGTGCGTTAGTGTAGCCAATGCCCTCAATGCTTGAAACCACACAACACAACATCCTTTTACTTCTACATGTTACACCTTCACTCACTCAACTATTCAAGCAAATTCCTCTCTACTTCATCAAACAAAACTCATAGAGACTCGCCGCTCTCTTGATAATTTAAGTCTTATTCTGCAACTTCTTTGATCTGGATTGGATCATTATATAATTTGTCATCTAGCTTGGTACTTTTTGGGTGGAAAAAATTGAAGGAATCAACTTGCAGATCCATTTTAGCAGTAGGTCCAAAAAATCATTTGAAATCTTTTTGAGCCATTTTGAGGCATCAAACAATATTTTTTGGGGGTCCAAACCTACTCTAGAGGAAGATGCCATATTCTACACACTGAGACCTTTCCAACAGTGCAAGAATAACCTCAATTGCAATTTGTATGCGAAATTTATGCCTCTCACAAGTTGACCTACCATGTTTACCACCATGGTACGAGTGGATGCCACGTCTGTAATGGCCCCTATCTTAACTAAGGAATAATACTACGTAGAAAACACATAAGAATAATTTTTTTCTACTAAATAAATTCCTATAGCTTACCAACTACTTAATCATACATATTTAACCATTATCTAAATACATCTACAACATGAGTTGAAATAACACATGAATGCAACTAATAACACATTATAACAACATATAAATCAGTCTCGTACACAAAGTTCATGCACAACAACTAAAACCCATAATGCAAGACAGAAAACAGAAAAATCACTTATTGTTTTAAAATAGTTGTGCAACCAGCTACTTGGGATGGGCGTTCCACTCAACCATAGACTTTTTGTTCCAAATCTCAATAGAAAGTCGCCCCCGAGCTAGGGCTAACGATCCACAAAAGAGGGTGGCCTCTCACTATCCACTAATAGCTCATAAAATCTCACAACCCACTAGCATTCTCCTACAACTATCCCAATTTTCCACCATCTCTCTTCCTCTTGACCTGCCCAGCCCAAGGAATGTACCCCTTCACTACTCTTATTCCATCAGGTGTCCCATTCATTTATCAAGGTGTCTCTAGCACAGGTAACCAAGAATATCACTACTGGGAAACTCAAGGGAGCTCATTTCTAGGAAAACTACCAAGAAACAACAACAACAACCACTTGATTCTCTAGTGAAACTCTCACAAGAATTCACTTATCAAACAACCTGGTTCTTCTGCAATCCTGACAACTTGCTTCTTCAGTCTTCCACTCCATGAATGCTCCAGAATTCGCCCTCCATTGTTTCTCTAGCTCCAATGCTCTTCTTTCTCATTTTCTACTTGTTGTTCATGCATAAACATGTTTGTCTAAAATTGCCTCCTTGGCCATACAAAATTTTGTTTCCTCTCTTTTGCTTTCTTTCTTGACTTACACTCTCCCCTAAGATGATTGTAATTCAGCCCCATGCTCCTAATAAATCTGGGATGTGACTCCTCACACCTACCCTCTTACATGCATTCAATGATTGGGTTTTGGGAACACTCAACAACAAAATAGAAGGTTCTCTCAAAACATTAAAATCTGGAAAAAGGATTTGGGAATCAACTCATGAATAAAACCCCCTTTCTAGACCCCTCCTCTCTTATGGATTAATCATCCCCCATCTATGTCCATTTCCCCTTAGCAACTGACACCACATTTTATTTATTAAGATTAATAAATACAATTCACATATATATCACTTGGCCACAACCATACATTTTATCTACATTAAGCATTAATTAAATTGGGATTATAGCGGGGACATTACAACGTCAACCCCCATTACTCAAAATGTGTGGGGATATCCATGTGTGGACTTTCAAAAATATTCTACAAGGTCCAAACCTTATCACTAATTGAGGATTGACGAAGTCAAAGCCCTAACCCTAGACGACTATCGGGCTATGTTAAATACCAGACTACTAGGAGGAGAAAGGGTTCCATTCTTTTGGATTGTATCTTGTTCCATACATAAGAAAAACATCTAAGAGTGATATTTTGTGGGCATAAAAAAAGGAGGAGGGGGATTATGTAGTGGTCATTCAAGCCACATTGTCAAAAGGTAACTCCATAATGAGTTCCTATTCCTTTGTATGTGCATTTTATAATTGAAGCAAAGAGAGCATAGCACAAGCCTTACCTTCTAGCTGGGTTTTCTCTCGTATTGGGTTTCCTAGGTCAAATCTTGGATTCATTTGTGTGGATGGTGTGTATTTTGTGCATGTTCTTTCATTTTTGTATTTAATCTATTTCTTAAATTCAAGTCATAAGCTAGAGATAATAAACCCGGGGTCTAAGAAAATAAATCGCATAAATACAAGATTTCATATATTATAAGATCTATTGTGACGAATTGTTCCAATGGAATATCCACAAAAGTTTACAAATCATATTGATATTAGAGCAGGTTTCTTTGGGGTATTTGTGGGAAGGTGCAGGGATCTAGGAATTAGTTTGAGAAGAAATTCGCAGAACCCAAGCCATGGCTAATGAGACTATTCAAACCCTCGAGATCTAACAGAGGAGAGATTTGTGAGGTTGGAAGAGAAAGTTGTTGGCATATCTTTCAATATGTCCATCCTCATGGAGGATCTGGAAATCAAGGTTGGACCATTCAGAGAGGATGGAGGCTCTAAATTTGAGATCAGGTTGGAAGGGAAATTAAGAGATAATGAAGACCCAAAAAAGGAGTCAAGGAAAAAACCCAAGAAAAAGCAACCCAGTTTGAGTGTTGCTAAATCTTCACAGTCCCTATTCAATATGGAAGAAAAAGTGGACATAAATCCATACCAAGGTGAGATCGATGCATTAAAAATGAATCATTGGTTGCAACAACTAGAATTTTATTTCAACGTTCACCATATAGATAAGGAGAAAAAGATACCATTTTCCAGACTGAAGTTAGAGGGCCATGCTTTACCATGGTGGGAAATTCACATGGAGACACTTAAGTTGGAGGGTGATCCACCAGTAACTAAGTGCGAGGATTTCAAAACTCTCATTAAGTCTCGGTTCTATCCTATTGGGTATGTAGAGGACCAATGGATCCATTGACATTACTTCAAGCAAAGGTAGGTGCAAAGTGTACATGATTATACCACCGAGTTTAGAAAATTTTCCATCATGTTTGGTATCTCTCCCAAGAACCTAGATGTACTCCTCAAGTATTTGGGGGGTCTACATAGTCATGTACAAAAGAAAGTGACGCTTTTCAAGCCAAGGGTATTGGACAAGGCATGTGTATAGGCTTAGTATCTGGAAAAACATGTTAGGATAAACTTGACTCAGAGAAAGAGTCAAAGTTGTTAGGTCAACAATGGTGGTTTCAAGAACATGGTATTGGTGACCTGTGGTATTGAGCTCATGGATTACAATCCTATAAAAGGTTGGTGATGCTCCATTGTAATGTGCTAAGAGTTTAATAGTGAAGCTCACTTGGCTGGGGCCAGGAGGTTGGACGACTTAATAAGGTTTGGTCAAGGAACTAATAGATCTATTAGTTGGTTTTTCCCACTTTAGGTTTTCCAAGATAAATCTTATGCATGATTTATGTGTTGTGTTGTTTCTAATTGATTATTTTATTTCTCTTGCATGTTTTTTTCCCTTTCATGTGGTATAAAAGCTTTGATGTGGTACCAGATATTTCATGTGGTATCAAAGAGAGGAAAACATGGACCCTCTCATGAGAGTGGTTTGATGATAGGAGCCATGGAGAGAGAGGAAAGGAACATGATTGAGTCTCGAGAAAGAGAATTCAACGGTAGAAAATGAAAATGCCTAGATCATAGTCATGCATGATGGTACTAGTCTTGGAGATGATAGTGCTAGTATTTTCTTGGGAGGCAAGGAAGTTGTTGAGGAAAAGATACGAAGTGATCTTACTCAAGCATTTTTAGATTCTTCTTGGCTAAAGAAAAATAGACGGGAATGTCACCCTAGGTTTATAGCCATCAAAAATAAAATCCTAACTCACAAGTATTAATTACAAGTGCTTAGGCTAGTCTTTTTCACAAATAAAAGCTTGCCGGAAAATTCATTTTAATATGATTTTCTGAATATAATAATTATTGAAAACAAGTGTAGAGACAGAAGTAAGACACCGATATGATAATCAAGACAGATGAGACATAAAGCAATCCTTTATTTCATTCAAATTCACCAAAGAGTCATTTTAGTTACAACATCTCATACAAAAATTTCGGACCAAAGTCAAACTTAGACATCTTCGATGGAACATACAAAAGGACCTTTGACATAAAATTGAAGCTAAACTCTAAAAGTTGGATCAGCTTGCCACAGATTGCTGCCCACTCGACTCTGCACAAAATCCTTTGTCAGTCATGAAAACTAATTCACATACAAACAAGTCTACACAGACTATCAAAGATAGATCAACACCTCTGAAAAACAAGGGTCTGAATGATGTAATTCAGCCCTTAATGTTACTATCTACAATAAGACCTTGCTATCATAAAAGAGAATTATGCTCGTGATAAATTAAGGAATGAATGAAAACTGAACTATCTCAACATAAACTCAAAGATCAAATCTTAGTATGCTTCTCCTTCTATCCTCCTCTTGTTCCTCCCTTTTTCCTTTAAGCAAATCAAAATTGGTTGAGGTAGTTGAACCACCTCATTAGTTAAGTTAACTAAAGACTCAAACAACTTTTTAGTTAGGGGGAAAAGTAATAATCATAATAAGGGTTTTAAATAAATAATAACTAGTAGGTGGGACCCCTTGTGACTCCCATTTACCTCTTAACAATTATAACATAACTAGTCAATTAAACAAGAACATCTCTCCTTGTGACTCCCATCATCACATGAACATTTGACAATTTATCTCATTTATATTTGACATTGTTTTCAAAAATGTTTTACTCATATATCCAAAAATAAAACATGTTGTCCAAAAACTTCTGAAGTCAACTGTCATCAACAATATATAAAATAAAAACTCAAAAGCCATATTTCCCACTCTGAGATGCAATCTTTCCTTGATTGCCACTGTCACCCTTTGATTTTTGGGAATTTGCCTTTGGCCATGTTGAGCCTTTAGGCCTAATCTCGTTGATCATGTGAGAACAATCATCCCTCAAATGCATTTAGGAAGACACAGATTTGTCAGAGCCATTGGAGAGCGAGGAAGGGGCAACAATGGATTTTCCTTTCTCAAGGGCATGGTGGGCCTCAGTTTTCAACCTTTTGCTAGCATCTCAGGATTGAACTAGTGAGTGAATAGGTGCAACTTGGACAATCGGCTTAATAGGCGGGGGAGTAGTTAAGGAAAAATTGGGCCAACCATGATATTGGGAGACTATCAGGTGGACAATCTCTTGCCATCCGTTGTTTTCAGGAACCTCGGGTTGCAATAAGACATGAGGGGGCATGAGAATACTAGGGGCTTGCCCAATCCTTGCACAATCCAATTGAAAAATATGGCTTGAAACAACTGGCCTAACTCTTGTGAGTCAACATCAAAGTGTATAGAGAACCTTTGCCTTCTTGGGCCTCTGTTCCAGTTACCTCTCCCTCAGTTGCCTCTGCCATGGCTACCTCGGCTGAAAAAGCTCATTTCTGCATGCATGATTGATTATAAAATAGTCCTTTTAACAACCATACATGATAACTCTTTAAAAATATGAAATATATTTTGGCTCAACAACATATCAGGCTCATGCAATCCAATCCACATAAATTGTTTAAGTGTTGTCGATGAGCAAGGGGTGAACAAAAGGTCCTGGGATATGTGAGAGGTTTGTATTTAGTGAAAAATGATAAAATGAGGGGGAAAAGAAACATGGTTACTTCTCAAAGACCACAACAATCAACTGCAATGCAAACCAAAGAAAACATCATTGTCATCCAACCAAGAAAATGTGACTCTAAAATGCTTCCATATAGAAGTCTTCTTGACTGCAATTAAATTTTAGAACAGGGAGTGAAAAATGAATGTGGGAAGGTGAGGGGGTTGTAATTAGCGGAAAGAAAAAAAAATGGTAGGGAAAGGGAGCGATTATTGTTCATAAAATTAATTAAGTGATCCATAACACCATTTTGCAAAATGAAACACACCAACCAAATGACCACTAAGACCCAAAACAATTACTGTGCATAGTTCAAGCAATCATGTGCATTAACTTCCTCCCTGCTTGTAATCAAATATCAAACACAGTGTCATCAAACAATACGGTATGTAGTCCACAACAACATGTAGGGGAGATCTATTAATCTCACTTATCCATTTAATATTTTAAAACACTTCCCACATGAATAAACATTAAACCATTTTGTTCAACATCAAAATCAACCACTGCCCATGAATTATTTCAATCATCAAATAAAAACTCAAAGGTCGTGCTCGATTTTGTGTTTTAATTCATTTAATAATTGAATTGCAATGAGGTTATACTGTCATAGACCCTGTGTTTGTTTCTTCTATGAAACATGATATTTATCAACGGACAACCACATACAATCATCAATATTTTAAATGCAAGATCTTGACTTGCCATTTAAACTCACAAACAACCATTACCATTCAACACATACTATGTTGTGGAATACACAAACATCCGACAAAACACAAGAGTATTCCATGAATATACAGGTTCAATTACTTTGAATCCAAACATCCACAATGCTGGGCTATCAATCCAATACAACGAGACATCAACAACATGCCCAATCTCACAACACAAGTCGATCAAATTGCAACAAAGCCATGTTTAAAAACCCGTGACCTTTTCTAATGGCTTAATCAAATAATATCAATAACAAGTATGATGGATAACCATGCCATAATTACCATGATGCAACATTTCCATTTTCCAATTTTAAAATGCACAGTCACAACATCATTAACTCAACCTATCGTGTCGAGCTATCAATCCAATACAAGGAGGTAGCAATAATATTGCTCAAATCAATCAAACTGAAACAAAACCATACTGTGTAAAAACTTGTGCTTATCCTTGATGACACAATCAAATAACCATAACATATATAGTGGATGGAAATTCAATAGTCATCCTGGTTACAATAACCATTTGGCCATTAAAAACACATAGTCACAGTAATCATTGACTCATGGTGTAGGAACGTCGCACATACCAATGCATCACAAACAAAACATCATTAATCAATTGTAAACTAATGCTGAGTTAACATTCTGATAACTTCAATGCAAAAGACAATGACTATGTATCAACCCCATTCTTTAATCAACCAATTTCAATGCCGAGTTTATCAATTAGACTGTCATAATAA
>ML782360.1:823205-841211 GCA_009831015.1 Picea engelmannii | reverse complement strand
TGAAATTACTTTAGTAATTTTAAGACCTGTAAAACTTTTTGTTCCTTAATACTTAATTCTGTTAGAAATCTTGTTTTTCTTTCATCATCGTTAATTGAAATATAAGATTCTTTCTTGATAAAAGCCTTATATTTCCCTGTAGTGTGTTTTGTTGTCTATAATTTCAAAATTGTTATGAAACCAGGAAACGGCCTTGAATGTGTTTTACATTACCGTTTTAGATTTTAAAAGTTGTTTTCATTAATCTCATCTCTGGAAATCTGAAGTAACCAATTGATTAAAAAAACCCATTTATAAACCTTTTAAAATTTATCATCCATGACTGTCCCTAGTAGCAGACAACCTAACGTAGAACCAGGCCTTCAGGACCAAGCCAGCATTGCCCTAAGCTTATTTATTACTATTTTACAAACAACGACTAATAGGGCTGAGTTAGAATGATCATGGGCTGCTATTGAGCGAGACATTAGCATCCAAGAGCAACAGGAAGCAAGACAGAGACAGTTGAGAAACTGAATCTGCTCTGATCTTTCTTTGGTTTCTTATTTCCAAATATTCTCTTTAAAAATCATTGACGAATGCCTTGACGGTATGTTTTATAGCCTTAAAACATAAACTTAGGAACAACACCCAACATCCACTTGTCGCACATAGAACCAACACATAATAAGCCCAATCCATCGCCAATAAGTTCTCATCAACCATGTAAGCAGTGTCAAACAATGGCACAAACATCAAATAAGAGTTATATATTATCTCCCAATCTACAATGGGGTCCCACCTACTAGTGTTATTTATCCTATTAGCTTATAATAATAGGCTTTAGCAATACTTTGCGGGAAAAAAACTTCCTTGCAATTTTTAATCGTCAACGAACTAGCGACTCCACAGGGAAATTTGTTTTCAACAGATTTAGAACTCATAACTCATGATTTCGTAGACCAAGAACAATAGGTCAAGAATATATAACCGGGAAGATTATGCAACAGGGGGAAGTGAACGGATTTAATGGAAAAATGACCGGGAATTTGGGAATAACTCATGAAAAGTGTTAAGTATGAGGGGTTTTACCACTGTATGCATAATCATTCAACCATAATTTTCTCCTAACTTTAAGGAGAAAATTTTTGGACTTGCACTTAAAAGTCTCAATGGATGAAGAAATGGCAAGAAGAAGTAGGATATAACCAATTCTTTATAAGACAACAATGAAAATATATAACAATTTCAAGGGTGTCTTTAGAGGAAACATCACGATAATTGTGTAAGCTTGATTGTTATTGACTAACAATGCTTTGCAAGAGCGTCATTGTGGCAGAATTGATCCAACATCCTATTTTGACCAAATTAACTAAAGGATGATAGGGAACAAAATCATGAAAGAAGTAAAATTGCTAAAATTAAAACAACAACAACAAAAGACAGAAATGAAAAAGCAGCAAGAAAAGCTTTAACACAGAAAGAAGAAGTCAAACTACTATAAAGCAGAAAAGAGAAGCACACAAATGAAAGCAGAGCTAGGCTACTAGTAGACATAATATCCAAACAACATTGGAAATTTTCACGTTGGTCCCTCGTAATGTTTCAAACGAGAACCGTTAGTGCTATAGGAAAATGATTGCTCTTGTAAATCCTTTAGAATGTAAGAGTTAGTATCCAAAATAAAATCAATTTTGAAAGGACCCAGAAACAACACTTGGAACTCTGAGGTAATTATTAGCCCTTTGACACACATAATTAAATCATTAAGATAGAGATGGATACTGAACAATTCATTGAAAGTTGTGTGTATAGGTATTTTAAAAGTGGTACTTGCATCGGGTAATCCAGAAAAAAACATTTATAAGTCATGGTACCCCAATCTGAGATAAGGGTGGTTTTGTAAGCATCTGCCACTTTTTCTTTGATTTTCCTACAACCCAAAAAACTATCAAGTAAGGGCCTCAACTGTGACTCTACAACCTACTGTAGAATTATTTCCATATTGAGAGGAGGAAAAAGATTTCTCATAAAAACCTGACTGAAAGTACAGAAATTAATGCAGGTTCTAATATGATCAGTGGTCTTCAAAACGAGTACCCAATTGGAAACCCATTCATGATGGACTGAAAAGATAATCCCAACCCTTAAGAAATTTTCCAACTCCCTTTGAAAATTTGCTTTGAATGCAGAGGTAATATGTCTTTGTTTTTGCCTAGTTGGTTTCATGCCTTCCTTGATGGGGATAGCATGTCATGTAAGACCATGATCAAAACCACGAAGATCCTTATAAGACCAATAAAAAACCTTTTGAAATCCACCAAGTAGCTTGGCAAACCTCGTTTCTTCTTTATCAGAACATTGGGTATTTATTTTAACATTCTTTGAGGATTTGAGTGCCCCAATATTCCAGGAGATGGTTTTACCCACCTTCCTTCGTAACTCCTCTTCTTTCTATTTTTCTTTATTTCCTACAACACTCGATGAAAACGAAGCCATAAGAGGAGTCAAGCCCTCAACAATCTTATTTTTTTTTATGGATATAATTTCCTCGAGCTTAAGTGGTTCATATTGAATGAAAGCACAAATGCTCTCATTGCTAGGGAGGGCCTGCCAAGATTCTACATTGTCAGGGATATATGGACAATATAGGGATTGAAAAGAACAATTAGGCCCATGAGGAAAAAGTCGCTGATTAGGAGAATCTACAAAGACAACTAACCGATCAGCCATTGAATTCAACTCCCTCTTAACATGAGTGATGTTGAAAGATAAAAGGTTCGAGATAAGCGCCCAAACAGTTTGGGTGTATCATTCCATCAACTTGTTGCTAGGAGAGCATGTCTTACGTGTCAGGTTCACAACAAGCTCAGAATCTCCAAAAATTGAAAGGTGACCACAACCAAGATTAAGGGCATTTTCAATGCCTAATAATAAAGCTTCAAATTCAGTGACATTGTTTGTACAAGCAAACTCTAACATGTAAGACAAATTATGAATTTTCCCTACAGGGGAAACCAAGATAATGCTAGCCCCATTACCTTCATTAGAGCGTGAACTGTCAAAGTGCATGTGCCACATATCATCATATAAATCGATTTGTTCCAAAGGAATATTATCCTCCTCAACAAAGATGGAATACACTCATAGGTCCTCTTCGATATAGTATACACTAGATTGGGGAACACTCTCTATATAGGGTGAAATCCTTCCCTCTCTAAGGACTATAATGTTCTTACCATTCCGAGGCTTAGATAAATGCATCCCATCGAGTGAGAGGTACCCACCTGTTAAGGCTTGCCAATATCTTCCCAAGATAATTGAGTAATTACTTACAGGCATATCAATTACATGAATGCTGAGGGTTGTCCTTATTTCAAGATGAGTGCATAAAACCAAGGTCACATCCTTAATCTTGCCTATGGTTGTTTTTTGTAGACTATTATAGGAGAGCATGCTTCTGGAATTTTCATTTGTACAAGACAAGCCTAGATCTTCCATAATAATATTCGACATCACACTTGGGCCCGAACCACCATCAATGAGGAAACAATGGGAAATCTTATCCATAATATTTATAAAAAGATAAAAAGGGGGATTTTTTACAGGATATCTAAATTTATGTACACCTACTTTATTTACAGAAGAATCCTCTTCATTTACCTCTTTGGAAAGATTGGTTAGAACATAATCTTTTCCTTCCATGAATTGTTTCAGATTCATTTGTTGTTTAGGGATGGCAACCATGTCTAGAAGGGTTTCATCTTCTTTGATGTTGGCCAACTGATTCAAGATATTGTATTTGGAAGAGGGGAGAGGGGGAGTCATTCCTTGACTCTCAGGAACTTTAGGAACCTGGATAGTAGCAGTGGGTGAGGATGAGCTCGGGCTAGAAGAGCTGCGGGGAGGCTCAAATTTTCCCTTGGGAGCATAGGCTTTGTTCCTAGTGTTGGTGACCATGATGTCTCCTGGCTCTGCAAAATATAAGACAACGATAGTAGCTTCTGGTCTCTTACCAAAGATCTTATCTCTGGCACTCTTCTTTACCTCACATGTGGTTTCCTCATGGTGTTCCTCACAGAAGTTACACCAACTTCGAGGCAAGATAGATTTAGGTTGAAAATTATTTTCAACTGGATTTCTAAAGGGGGGGACAGAAGAGGATGAAGCTCCACGAGTGAGAGGGGAGACCGTTCCTTTCCACTCATAATCTATCATACGATTGTTCATGTCTTGTACTAGCTGTAAAAGGGTGGACAAGTTTGTCTATCTAACCGATTCTCCCCGGGGAAGACCAATTCTCTCAAGATGTTCTTCATACTCTGAACAAGCATGCAGAGCAGAACCAAGATTATCAATAGATTTTTCCTTGAGCCTATGATGGTAGGGGGAAGGTAATGCATTGTAGTAATGCATGAAAGCGGCTTGGTTTCGAGGCTGAATAAGTTCTGGGATTTGATTGTATAACTTGATGAAACACAAGTTGAAGGACTTGATGGTCTCACCATCCTTATAGGTAACGTTATTATACTGTTGTAACTTCTTGGATGGGATTTTAGATTTTCCATAAGTCGATCTGAACCAATATATTAACTCCTCCCAAGTAGACAGAATCTTAGAAGGAAGTTCAAAGAAGTCGACTGTAGCCTTTCCTTCCAAGGAATTTATGAATAAGCGCATGGAAGTATCATTGTCATTAGCTCCTATGTTTTGAAAAGCATTAGAAAATGCCACTAGGTGTTTGTTTGTAGTGACAGTGTTATTTCCTGAAAACCTAGGAAGATGCTCTTTAAATTCAGGAAGTGGACGAGTAAGAGGTGCTAGGTTAAGAGGAGAGGACACATGCCACAGTGTGGTTGTGGCGTCTTCTTCAAATTGAAAAATCCCATACTTTTTAATGACTTTGATGGGATTTGTGGTAGATTGGATAGGGATATGGTGGCTATATAAGATACCAATCACTGATGAAGATGAAGACTGAGAAAATGGAGCACTTCCAGTGCCACCAGAGCCCCCACTAGATGTCATCTTGTGGATGATAGATGAGGGAAAGAAATATGAACTGGATGAATCAGATAAGGTTCTCTTTAGAGCACTTTGTTGGGCAGATAACACAACGTTCCTTCTTCCTATTTCAGAAATAGGATTGATTTTCGGTGATAAGCCTCTTCTTCTTCTAGAAGCACGAGAGTCTAAGGACATGAAAGAAAGGCCAAGACTGAAGAAACAAGAAAGCTATTGTTGATTCCTAGGTTGTCTATGTCTAGCTTCCCAACGTTCTCGTGCACTAATATCTCGTTCAATTGCTTCCCAAGAATGGTTAAGCCCAACATTGGTATTGGCAGTGTCCAAAATGGTGTTAAACAGGTTCAAAGCAATCATGGTTTGGTCTTGGAGACTAAGCTCAATATTGGGCTGCCTTGCAACATGCACAGTCATTAAAAAATAAAACAATCAAAGAATCAATATCATAAAAAAAAATGTATTGATTAAAATTGAGTATAAAAATTAACCAGAGAGATATCGAAGATCTCCCCAGTATGGTCGCCAAATAAATGTCGAGGAAAATATATGAAGTGATCTTACTCAAGAATTTTCAGATTCTGCTTGGCTAAAGAAAAATAGACGGGAATGTCACCCTAGGTTTATAGCCATAAAAAATAAAATCCTAACTCACAAGTATTAATTACAAGTGCTTAGGCTAGTCTTTTTCACAAATAAAAGCTTGTTGGAAAATTCATTTTAATATGATTTTCCGAATATAATAATTGATGAAAACAAGTGTACAGAAAAAATTAAGACACTAAGATGATAATCAAGCAGATGAGACATACAACAATCCTTTATTTCATTCCAATTCACCAAAGAGTCATTTTCTTTACAAAATATCATACAAAAATTTCGGACCAAAGTCAAACTTAGACATCCCCGATGGAACATACAAAAGGACCTCTGATAGAAAATCAAAACTGAACTCTAAAAGCTGGATCATCTTTCCACATATTGCTTCCCACTCAACTCTGCACAATAGCCTTTGTCAATCATGAAAATTAATTCACAAACATACAAGTCTACACAGACTATCAAAGATAGATCAACACCTCTGAAAAACAAGTATTTGAATCATGTAATTCAACCCTGAATGTTTTTGTCTACAATAAGACCCTACTATTATAAAAGAGAATTAGGCTCATGATAAATTAAGGAAAAAATGAAAACTAAACTATCTCAACATAAACTCAAAGAGAAACCCTTAGTATGCTTCCCCTTCTATCCTCCTCTTGTTCCTCCCTTTCCTTTTGCCTTTAAGTAAATCATAATGGGTTGAGGTAGTTGAACCACCTCATTAGTTAAGTTAACTAAAGACTCAACCAAATTTTTAGTTAGGGGGGAAAGTAATAATCATAATAAGGGTTTTAAATAAACAATAAATAGTAGGTAGGACCCCTTGTGACTCCCATTTAGATCTTAACAATTATAACATAACTAGTTAATTAAACAAGAACATCTCTCCTTGTGACTCCCATCATCACATGCACATTTGACAATTTATCTCATTTATATTTGAGATTGTTTTCAAAAATGCATTACTCATATATCCAAAAATCAAACATGCTGTCCAAAAACTTCTGAAGTCAACTTTCATCAACAATATATAAAATAAAAACTCAAAAGCCATATTTCCCACTCTGAGATGCAATCTTTCCTTGATTGCTACTGTCACCCTTTGATTTTATTGAATTTGCCTTTGGTTATGCTGAGCCTTTAGGCCTAATCTCGTTGATCACATGAGAACAATCGTCCCTCAAATGCATCCAGGAAGACACAGATTTGTCAGAGGCATTGGAGGGCGAGAAACGGGCATCAATGGCTTTTCCTTTGTCAAGAGCATGGTGGGCCTCCGTTTTCAACATTTTCCTAGCATGTGAGGACTGAATTAGTGAGTGAATAGGTGCATCTTGGACAATCGTGTTAATAGGTGGGGGAGCAAGTAAGGACAAATTGGGCCAGCCACGATGTTGGGAGACTGCCAGGTGGACAATCTCTTTCCATCCATCATTTTTGGGAACCTCGGGTTGCAATGAGACATGAGGGGGAACGAGAATACTAGGGGCTTGTGGAGCTTGGAAAGGAGGCCTTTAAGGCCTAGGTTGGACCACTCCTTGCCCAATCCAATTGCAAAATCCGGCCTGAAAAACCTGGCATGACTCTTGTGAGTCAACATCAAAGTGTATGGAGAACCTTGGCCTTCTTGGGCCTCTATTCCAGTTAACTCTCCCTTGGTTTCCTCTGCCATGGCTACCTTGGTTGAAAAATCTCATTCATACATGCATGATTGATTAGCAAATAGTCCTTTTAACAACCATACATGATAACTCTTTAAAAATATGAAATAGATTTTGGCTCAACAACATATCATGCTCATGCAATCCAATCCACATAAATTGTTTAAGTGTTTTCTATGAGAAGGGGGTGAACAAAAGGCCCTGGGATATGCGAGGGGCTTGTATTTAGCGAAAAATGATAAAATGAGGCGGAAAAGAAACATGGTTATTGCTCAAAGACCACAACAATCAATTGTAATGAAAACCAAAGAAAACATCACTGTAATCCAACCAAGAAAATGTGACTCTAAACTGCTTCAATAAAAAATTCTTCTTGACTATAATTAAATTTTAGAACAGGGAGTGAAAAATGAATGTGGGAAGGCGAGGGGGTTGTAATTAGCGGAAAGCAAAAAAAATGGTAGGGAAAGACAGCGATTACTATTCATAAAATTAATTAAGTGATCCATAACACTATTCTGTAAAAGGACACACACCAACCAAATGTCCACTGAGACCCAAAAAAATTACTGTGCATAGTTCAAACAATCATGTGCATTAACTTGCTCCTTGCTTGTAATCAAATATCAAACACAATGTCATCAAACAAGACAATATGTAGTCCACAACAACCTGTAGGGGAACACTATTCATCTCACTTATCCATTTAAAATTTTAAAACACTTCCCACATGAATAAACAGTAAACCATTATGTTCAACATCAAAATCAACCACTGCCCATGAATTATTTCAATCATCAAATACAAACTCAAAGGTTGTACTCGATTCTATGTTTTAATTCATTTAATAATTGAATTGCAATGAGGTTATACTGTCACAGACCCTGTGTTTGTTTCTTCTATGAAACATGATATTTATCAACGGACAACCACATACAACCATCAATATTTTAAATGCAAGATCTTGACTTGCCATTTAAACTCACAGACAACCATTACCATTCAACACATACTATGTTGTGGAATACACGGACATTCGACAAAATGCAAGAGTATTCCATGACTGTACAGGTTCAATCACTCTAAATCCAAACATCCACAATGCTAGGCTATCAATCCAATACGACGAGACAACAACAACATTCCCGATCTCACAATACAAGTCGATCAAATTGCAACAAAGCCATGTTTAAAAACCCATGACCTTCTATAATGGCGCAATCAAATAATATTGATAACAGGTACAATAGATAACCATGCCAAAATTACCACGATGCAACATTTCCATTTGCCAATTTTAAAACACACAGTCACAATATCATTAACTCAACCTATTGTGTCGAGCTATTAATCCAATACAAGGAGGTAGCAATAATATTGCTCAAATCAATCAAACTGCAACAAAACCATATTGTGTAAAAACTTGTGCTTATCCTTGATGACGCAATCAAATAACCATAAAATATACAATGGATGGAAATGCCATAGTCATCCCAGTTGCAATAACCATTTGGCCATTAAAAACACATAGTCACAATAATCATTGACTCATGGTGTAAGAACGCCACACATACCAATGCATCATGCACAAAACATCGTTAATCAATTGTAAACTAATGATGAGTTAACATTCTGATAACTTCAATGCAAAATACAGTGACTGTGTATCAACCCCATTCTTCAATCAACCAATTTCAATGATGAGTTTATCAATTAGATTGTCGTAATAACCAATTGTAGTGACTAAGTACTAATAAGTAAAACACCATAAGGATAATCAACAGATACGAGTTAACAATAGAACATTATCGACGCTATGTCAACAATTCTTAACCATCGACCATGTATTCAACATGACATAATGGGTTTCCTTTATCAAAACCAATCTTGGAGTAATCAAGGATTGCCCTTGTGGACCAACACAGGGAGACATGGAGGCGCCCCCCAACATCATGTGAGAACCTCCAAGACCAATGGTGCACGCACAAGCTATACCACAAATGGCTTCACAGATAGGGTAACAATCCCCGTGATAGAGGAGGCTATGAACAAAGGAGGAAGTCTCCATTTGGCCTTGTAACGATACTTAGCACACACAGGGTATAACCCTCGTGTCTCTCCCTATCAAATAACTAACAACGCTGAGGTGAACCTAAGCTAAGAATAAGCAATATGACCCATTGCGCGACCATTGGTAGCATGAAATAACCCAATACCCAAGTGAATAATGTGAAGTGACACAGGGTGTTTTAAACCCATTAAACCCCATAAAATCCAAGACCGGGCATGGTGATACAATGCATGAAGGCAGTCGTCCAGTCTAGAAAAAATGAAACCCTCCACTAAACCGGCAAGGATGATAGAGAGCCTTTATGGCTGCTAACACTCAGAACGACCCAATACACTATAACTTCAGACATTATCGTAGAGAAATCCACCAACGATTCATTCCAGAAAAATCACAATTTTACACAATTTCCATACTTAAGGAAAGCACAATGCATACATCCGAGCCAATATCTATTTCATAACCAAAGCAGACTCATGGATGGAAAAAAAAAGACATACCTATAATCAAAAGCACCTTAAACACAAATTGGCTAAGCGATTCTCCCTCAACTTGAAAGTCAGAGCATAACCACAACAAACATAGTTGAACAATAACCCGATTAGGGTGGCGGCCAATGGAAGGAGTAAGGGTGACGTGTAGTAAATGCACGTCGCCTCCATTCCCAGTCCATTAATTCCTTAGTACATACCAGCAAGCTTCCCATTAACTCAATTAATTAAACCATGTATCAAAACCATCACCCACTAAAACCAATAGTGCGACCCATATCAAACTTATGCCATAACATAAATCACCACTTCATATAACTCAATCAAATCACATAACTATTAGCTTATTGCTAGGGTTAACAACGACCATTTAAATTTCAATGCATGTAGAGTAGTATATAGCATAGTCTAATTCCTTCCCTTTGCATTTGTTTATATTTCTTTTTCCTTTTTCCAACTGCTCTTTAGTATTGTTACTAACATGTCTGTTGTGCAGGTGTCAAAGTAACGAGTCCAGGAACAGATAACAATAGTTTCAATGGATAACATAGGCAATCATAACATGCAATTAGAGCTCAGAACAAAACATAACATGCCTTACCCAACATCCACTTGTCGCACATAGAACCAACACATAATAATCCCAATCCATCGCCAATAAGATCTCATCAACCATGTAAGCAGTGTCAAACAATGGCACAAACATCAAATAAGAGCCATATATTATCTCCCAATATACAAGGGGTCCCACCTACTAGTATTATTTACCCTATTAGCTTATAATAATAGGATTTAGAAATACTTTGTGGGCAAAACACTTCGTTGCGATTTTTAATCGTCAATAGAAGTGTGGTTGTATGATGATATATAATGACTTGGTGCATAGTTGGGGTTTGGGTTTTATTTTCACCAGTGCATGGGTGACATGAAGACGAGCAATGGAAAGGTGAGAGGATGGTGGCATAGGTGCCCGGATAGCAATAATGATTTTATTATTATTAAATAATGGAGTTGAAAATATTTATTGAATGTAAATGGGCATACAACTATAAGAACTGGTTAGGCATGTGTACCCCTAGTAACTTATTGGTAAAGTATAGATGTAGACTTAGGTGATAGGGGGGAGCATGTAGGATTCTCAGATACCCTAGTTATAAAATTTGAAGGGGGGGTATGTCCTAGAGGTGAGCGGTGAAAACTCACTTGGCCAATTTGGATGGATTTGGTCATGGGAAATCCCAAGTCAAGTTTAAAAGGGGAGATGTTAGGTTAAACTTGACTCAGTGAAAGAGTCAAAGTTGTTAGGTGAACAATAGTATTTTTCGGAACATGGTTTTAGAGTCCATGGATTGCATATTATGAAAGCCTTTAAAAGACCGATGATACTCCAATGCAATGTGTCGAGAGTTGAGCGATGAAGGCTCACTCGGTCGGGTTTGGTCAAGGAAATAATAGATATATTAGTTGGTTTTTCCCAGTTTGGGTTTTCTAGGATAAATCATGTTTCTTATGTGTTGTTTTGGCTTGGTCAGGTTTGGTTAAGGAATCGATAGATCTATTGGTTTGTTTTTCTCGGTTTGGGTTTTCTAGGATAAATCATGTGTCTTATGTGTTTTTCCATCTTGGCCAGTTTTGGTCAAGGAACAAATAGATCTATTGGTTGTTTTTTCCCAGCTTGGGTTTGCTAGTATAAATCATGTGTCTTATTTGTTGTGTTGAGAATTGAGCGGTGAAGGATCACTTGGTTGGGGCTAGTAAATTGACCGGATTCGCCAGGTTTTTCCAATGGAAATAATATGTATATATTTACATACGACTGTAAGACATAGTTAGGCATGTGTACCCTAGGTTCAAAGTTTCACCGATAAAGTCTAGATGTAGACCTAGGTGATAGGGGGAGCATGCAAGATTCCTAGATACCTTGACTTTGAGGGAGGTTTGGTTGGATTTGGTCATGGGAAACCCCAAGTCAATTTTAAAGGGGGTAATGTTAGGATAACATTGACTCAGTGAAAGAGCCACCATTGTTAGGTCAGCAATGGTAGTTTTGGGCACATGGTATTGAGATAGTGGATTACATGTAATGAAAGTCTATAAATGGTTGGTGATGCTCCATTGTAATGTGCCAAGAGTTGAGAGGTGAAGGCTCAATTGACAGGGGCCAGAAGGTTGGTCAACTTGGCCAGATTTGGTCAAGGAGCTAATAGATCTATTAGCTAGTTTTTCCCGGTTTGGGTTTTCCAAGATAAATCTCGTGCATGATTTATGTGTTTTGTTGTTGTTGGTTGATTATTTTATTTCTCTCGCATGTTTATTTTCCTTTCATGTGGCATCAAAGATTTCAAACATAGGCCAAAATAAAGGGTATCCAAGCAGTTCCAAGTAGAAAGAGCACCAGGAAGTTTCCAATTAGGGGAAGAAGAAGTGGAAGGAGGGGAAGGATAAGAAGATGGAAGCCACTACACATTAGTGCAAGTATCCCAACAACCATTGTAACCATTGGAATATTGATGGTCACACTAAAGAAACGTGATAGAAACTACATCCAAATATTAACCCTAAGAACCGTAAGAAGGATGCAAAGAAAAATAATATTCTAGCCACAGATTCAAGCAATCAATTGAAAATGGCTTTGATGTGGATGAGAAGATTGTCTACACATTAGTACAGAAGGAGGTGAATCTGATTATCCTTCATCATTAGGACGAGAAGGAGATGACCAAACTCTTCCACATCAAGATCTAGGTCAATAAGACCAAGATAGACGCTCTATTTGAATCAAGTTCATAGGCTAATATCATAGCAACAAATATGGCCAACAAGCTTGGATTGGAGGTTTATGATCATCCTAGCCACTATCCGTTGGGTTGGGTAAAAAAGGATGCAGAGATCAAGGTAATGAAATAGTGTAAGATTAAATTTACTATAAGTGAAGACTTTATTGATGAAGTGATGTTGGATTTAACATCCTTGGATGTGTGTGGTATAGTGTTTGGGAGCCCCTACATGTATATGAGGGATGTGATCTTCATGTAGAGAGCCAACCAGTACCGCCTGATCAAGGATGGGAAGTCCTACATAATCAATGCACACAAAGGTAAATCGAATATGTCACTGGTAAGTGCCAACCAAGCCAATAAGTTGACTAGTTATAGTTATAAATGTGTTTTACATTTCTTAAAAGAAAATCAGTCTGATGATGAGTCGATGAGAGTAAAAGAATCCCTAGAGGGTTGTACTAAAAAGAAGAAAAAATAATTAGAGGAGTTTCTACAAGCATACATAGGAGTGTTCTAGGAGCCTAAAGGGCTACCACCCAAGAGGGAAGTGGAGCAAGAAATACAATCATTGCTAGACTCCCCATTGTTGAACTTTGGGCTATATATATAGTCCGTCCTAGAAGCAAATGAAGTGAAGAAGCAGTTGCAGTAGCTACTGGAGCAGGGCGTGATTTGACTGAGAACCTCACCTTGTGGTTCATCTATCATTATAGTGCCCAATAAGGATGGGACTTGGTGGATGTGTATCGATTATAGAGCTTTAAACAAGATTACACTCAAGAATGGATACTCTCTTCCTAGGATTAATGATTTTTTACTAGTTGCAACATGCCAAGTACTTCACCAAGTTAAATCTAAAATCAGGATACCACCGGGTACATATCAAAGAAGAAGACACCTAGAAGACCACCTTCAAGAAAAGTAAAAGTCTGTATGAATGGTTGGTCATGCCATTTGGCTTATGTAATGCATCGACTACATATATGAGACTGATGAATGATGTATTACACCCCTATTTAGATTAATTTGTTATAGCATATTTGGATGATATATTGATTTACAACTCTACCTGGTAAGATCACATCTCACATATTATGCAAGTGTTAGAGACCCCGAAAAAGCACCAGCTATTGGCTAACCTCAAGAAATGTGAGTTTGCTCAGCAATCATTGGTGTATTTTGGGTATGTGATTGGTGGAGGGGAACTCAAGATAGATCCCACAAATATGGAGGTCATAAAGAAATGGCTAGTTCCTACAATTTTCAATAAAGTTAGGTGAATTGTTGGGGTAAGATAGTACTTATGGAAGTTCATAGCTTCACTTTCAGCAGTAGCTACACCACTCCACACCATAAAAACGAATGGTAAGAGTTTCTAGTGGGGGAAGAATCAATAGAAGGATTTCGATGAGATGAAAATAAATATCAGTCAAGGACCAGTTATTGCATTACCAAACTTGCAAAATCCTTTCTAAGTGGAGATAGATGCAAGTGGCTATGCCATGGGAGAAGTTTTGATGCAAGGAGAAAGACATGTATGCTATCATTTTGAAATATTTCATGTAGTAGTTCTCAACTACCCTACCTATGAAAAGGAGTTATATGCCCTGGTTCAATATGTCAAGAAGTGGAAGCATTATATAATGGGAAAGGAGACCATCATCTACATATATCACCAACTACTATGGTATTTGCAGGCCCATAGAAATCTACGATAAACTAGACATTACAAGTGGATGGGGTTTTTACAACAACTTCATCTAGTCATCAAGTATAAGAAGGGAAACACAAACAGGTTGGCAGACATGCCTTCAAGGCCACTCACATACAATATTACAACTTTGGGAACTTTTATGCATAAGGAACCTTTTAACCATGATGCATACCGAGAGGCATACATAGAACACGAGGACTTCAAGAATGTGTTTCAACAGATATAGATCCAATTTGTATAGAAGAAGGTGATGGTAAGGATGTCTATCATATCCATAATGGGTTATTCTATAATCTAGGCAAGCTATGTGTTCCTAAATATGAAATATTGCAGTTGATCATAGAGGCTCACACCTCCAAGGTTGTAGGACATTTTGGTGTTGGGAAGACGATTGCTAACTTATAGAGGTATGCATACTGGACCAAAATGAAAGAAGATATAGCACAACATATTAGAGGATGCATACTTTTTTGTACCAACAAGTGCAATAACATGAAGCAAGGTCTATACCATCCCTTACTTGTACCCAATAGACCTTGGGAAATCATTTCCATGGATTTTGTGGGAGGTTTATCAACAACCATGAAGGGACATGATGATCTATTTGTGGTAGTTGAAAAGATCAACAAGATGTGCATTCTCATGCCTTATAAAAGGATAATCAAAGGACAAGAAGAAACAAATAAGTTCCTTTAGCAGGTCTAGGTGCACTTTGGGATACCAAGGAGCATCATCTCAGACAAGGATACTATATTTCTAAGTGCATTTTGGACTACATTGTGGGAGAAGATGGACACTAAGTTGAAGATATATATGACATTCCATCCACAAAAAAATAGACAAACATAAGTAGTCAACAAGACTTTAGTGCATCTTTTGATGGGTTACAATCAGAAGCATCTGAAGACCTAAGATGAAAATATGATATATATTTAGCACTCTTATAACAAAACAATATACACTTCTACTGATGAGTCCCATTTTGAAACTTGTTTTGGGTATTTGTCGTCTTTTCCCTTGGATGTTATTTATGGACAAAAAAGAGGAGTTAGGAAAGACACCATGGGAGAAGCAATAAAAGAAGAGAAGTTTGTTGAAAAGATTAGGCAGATCCAACCCAAGTACATGAGACACTGAAGAAGTCACAAGAAAGGTACAAGGCATGACATGATCATCATAGAACAAAAAGATCATTCAAAGTTGGAGACAAAGTTTGGTTACAACTAAAGATTAAAGAAATACTATAGGGTCCTGGTAGGAATATCAAGGCTCAATGATATGTCCCTTTTAAGGTATTTGAGAAGGTGGGAGATAACACCTATAGACTCAATATACCCCCATACATGCACATTTACTCAGTAGTGAATGTGGAGAATTTGAAACTCTATGAGCCTTCCATTTTGGATCAGGAGGAGGAGCAAGTCCTACCTACCATAGAGGAATTAACACCAGATGCTCAAGCAGAGTTGGCAGAGGACCTTGTTTTCCAGAAGAGGCCCAAAACTACACGACAAGGGTAGGATGACCTTCTGCAGAATGGGTTGAAAGGACAACTTCCAAGAAAGGAAAAATGGTACTCTAGGGAGAAGGTAGAAAAAAAGTTTCCTCACCTCATGCAGTAAATACTTTGGGGACCAAAAAGTCTCCCTAAATGGGGAGCTAGGATCCAGATTGGATCATTATATAATTTTTCATCTATCTCGATACTTTCTGGGTGGAAAAAATTGGAGTATTCAACGTGAAGATCCATTTTAGCGGCATGTCCCATTTTGGAAAATTGGATCCAAAAAACTATCTAAAATATTGTGGAGCCATTTTGAGGTATCAAACGACATTTTTTTTGGTTCCAAGCCTAAATAGTGGAATATTCCATATTCTACACACCGATACCTTTCCAATGGTGCAAAAATCATCTCAATTGAAGTTCATATGCAAAAGTTATGCTTCTTGCAAGTTGACTTACCGTGTTTACCACCATGGTACGAGTGGATGCCACATCAACCCCAATTACTAAAATCGTATGGGGCTAGCCACATGTGGAATTTCAAGAAGATTCTAGAAGGTCCAAACATTATCACTAATTGAGGGTTGACAAAGTCAAAGACCTAAACCCTAGATGACTATCAAGATATGTTAAATACCAAGCTATTAGGAGGAGAATGGGTTCCATTCTTTTTCATTGTATCTTGTTCCATAGATGAGAAAAACATATAAGAGTGGTATTTTGTGGGCATAACAGAGAAGGAGGAGGATTATGTAGTAGCCGTTCAGACCATAGTGTCAAAAGGTAACTACATAATGAGTTCTCATTCCTTTGTATGTGCATTTTATAACTGAAGCAAAGAGAGCAGGGTATATGGCTCACCTTCTAGCTGGGTTTTCTCTAGTATTGGGTTTCCTAAGTCAAATATTGTGTTCATTTGTGTAGATGGTGTGTATTTTGTGCCTATTCTTTCATTTTTGTATTTCAATTATTTCTTAAATTCAAGCCATAAGATAGAGATAATAAATCTAATATCTAAGGAAATAAACCACACAAATCTAAGATTTCATAATATTATAAGATCAGTTGTGACAAATTGTTCTAGTGGAATATCCAAGACAATTTACAAATCAATCTTTATCATCTCAAGTTTGGATTCTACAACGTCTTCTTTCTTTGGCATATTTGAATTTGTATTCCTCATCAACATATTCTCAATAGATTTAATCTCATCTCTATCTTGAAATCTCATCCTTCATGTGCTTTCTCTAGAATATTTATTCTTATGCATGTATCATCTTTTGTCTCTTGTTCTATTTTTTTTATCATATTCTCATGTTGTGTTCTTCTTTAGTCTTTGTTTCTATCCATCATATATTTTTCTCCTAGTATTGTTATCAGCTCTGATACCACTAAGCCCCCATTACATTATCAAAGTACACACAATGATATCAACAAACTCATACAACCATAAACACAAGTAGAATCTCAACAACATTTATAAACAACTCCTGAACTACTTAGAAGTATGAATAATAAACTACTATGACAACATGGAAAAACATTCATACATTGCATGGAGGAATTTAAGTGGAAATATATTAGGTTAACCTTGACTCAATCAAGGCTAGTTTTAGGTTAACCTTGATTAGGTCAATGATGAGTTTACTGTAGATAATGTACATGCCTATTGTATTAAATGTGATGAAGCCTATTTAAATGTTTGGCGTTCTCCAGTGTAAAGTGCTTCAAGTAGCTAGTATTGGTCTAACTTGGCTAGTTTGGCCAGATTGGTCAGATTGGCCATGGTAATAGGAAATATATCTTTGTTGTCGATTTTCTTAGAGAATGGTTTTCATGTTAAACCACCAATTTTTATTTTGTGGTTGTTTTTTGTTTATTTTACTTCTCTTGTTGTGCTTGGTTTTACATATGGTATCAGAGCACAGGTAGAATTGGAGTCTCTAGCAAGAGTGATCTAATATTGGGATCCACAAATAAAGGATGTGGAAATGCATGGATCTGTTATTAGTTTTACAGATCAACTACTTTACTACTTGGATATGTTGAGATCATGTGTATACATAACAAATCTATCACTATTGAGGTTTTGATATGTTTGTGGATCTGATATTTGTTGTGTAGAAGTGAACTTGAAAACCATTATAACTTGAATCAATGTGAAGGTTATTGAATATCCCAGAC
>ML782360.1:774197-800867 GCA_009831015.1 Picea engelmannii | reverse complement strand
TACAGACTTCCACGTGGCTGTACAGACTACCAATTGGCACATTTTTATTGGTCCATATAATGACCCGAAAAGGCCAAATATGAGTGACATGTAGCAGCCTCTGGTGCTTCCATGTCAACATGATGACATCAACATGACACATGTGCTACTTATGTTGTATGAATGTTGACGTCATCCATATTGATGCTGATGTCATCAGTTTGACTCATCCCCCTATTGACTGGGCTAGGTTAACCAAACTTTGACCGCAAATATATTTCAATCCGTAACTCCATTTGACAAGCCCTTTGCGTTGTTGGAAATATTGCGACGCGCTCCTCATGATGATGTCATTTTAACTGATTTTTGAGAACATTGAATGTTTTCCCTTTCTCTATCTGGTGAGGCCATTTTGAGCTTCTTGAGTTGCTTCTATGAGTTCTAAGTTGTCCTTAGTTTTCTATGGATCCTTTTTGGATCAAGCATGGTCCCATGATACTTTGCAAGATGCAAAGGGCATGAAGATATATGGAATTTATCAGCCATATCATAAGGAGGATCATATGGCTCCACTAGTGGTGAGGCAGGTGGTCCCATCAAGTGCCAGCTTAGAAGGAGCTAGAGTTTAGAGGGAGTCATCCCTCGATATCCAATAGGGAGGATCAATCTCTTAGTACAGTCCACAGGAGAGAAGAATTCATAAGAGGTTAGCAGATGTAGAGGGAGAATATGGCTCCATAGATTATATAGACTCAGAGGAAGTCAAGTTTCAAAGGGAGCATGCAGAATTAGAGTGAGCCTAAGATCAGAGAGAGTCAGTTGACTCAGAGGAAGACCACATCATTTAGAGGAAGTTCCCCCTTAGATTCAGGTGGGAGAGAGATACGTCTTCTAGGACTGACTGACAGGTGATAGATCAAATCTTGAGAGAATTTGAGGAGACATGAGACCTCCTGGAAGGATTCCCTTCTTTCAATAGCCTTTTCTACAGTGATAGAGGAGATAGCTAGTCAGAAGGACTGGGATATGTATTTTTCCTCAGTTCCAAAGAAAGAAAGAGACCACATAGGTTTTCCACGTATGTAGCGTCGATGAGAAATATCATTGATTCAAAACCTTCCACTTATGAGGAAGTTGCAAAGAAGCAAGTGTGGAAGGATGTTATGATGATGTGTGGAAAGTAGTTCCGGAGGGAAGTTAGCGGTGAATTCCAAGTGGATATACAAGATCAGTATGTTGCAGATGAAAACATAGAGAAATACAAAGCGAGATTTGTGGCTAGAATATTCTCCCATAAAGAAGGACAAGATAATGACGAGACACTTTCTCTAATATCCAAAAGAAGTGTACATAGAGAAACCATAAGATACATGAGAAGGAGTCTCATGTCTACAAATTGAAGAAAGATTTGTATAGGTTTAAGCAGGCACCCAAGGCATGGTATGACATAAAAAAAAATTATTTGATGAGCTTGGGAATGATTGTGCTTTGATATTGGATGACCTATTTCTTAAAGGGGATGAGAATATCACAAATGGGTGCAAGAAGGAACTCACTTTAGATTTCAAAATGAAGGATCTGGTTTGATAGGAATAGAGGTGTGGAAAAGGCCAGATGAGACTTTCCTTAGCCAAGGAAAATATACGGTTGAGATCCTCTAGATATTCAAGATGATGGACTGCAAGTCCACCGAAACTCTTATGGTTACAAATCTAAAGCTATTGAGTGATTCATATTTAGATTTGGTTGATGCCATGATGTACAAACAATTGATCGCATCCTTGATGTACCTGGTTAACACCGAGCTAGACATACGCTTTATAGTGAACACCTTGAGTCAGTACATGGTTGAGCCTGGACATGTACATTAGATAGAAACAAAGCATGTGTTGAGGTAACTACATGGTACAGTTGGATATGGACTTAGATATGTCTCAGACGGTGCGGTAAGATGCAAGGTTATACAGACTCTGATAGGGCGAAGAGTTCAGTGGATGGGAAAGTCACATCATGATGTTGCTTCAGGTTGGGATCAGGTATGATCTCATTGTTAAGAAGAAAATAGATGTCAGTGGCACTAAATACAACAAAGGTAGAGTATATTTTAGCCAATGTTGCAATCCATGATATAGTGTGGATTTAGAAGTTGCTTGCATGGTTATTTGATCTAGAGTTGGAACCGGATTTGATACATTTTGATAATCAAAGTTGCATAAAGATTTCAGAGAATCATGTCTTTAATGACAAGCCAAAGCATATAAAGATAAAATACCATTACATCTGAGACATGGTGCAGAGAGGAGATGTGGTGCTCCAACACATATCCACAGATGCCCAGATAACGAACATTCTCACCAATCCTCTGTCTAGAGTGAAGTATGAGTGCTTCAGAGACAAGCTTGGCTTGATGCAGAATTTCTGCCCTCATTGAGAGGGAGGTGTGATGTTTCTCCTCCAACAAGATTCCCCTTTGGCCAAGGGTTTCCCAGATCAATCATGTGAGGTGACTGGGGGATAAATGTACAACCTGGTACAAGTCTTTCCTATGCAATGTGAGGTGGATAGGTGTGAATAAGACTTGTAGTATAGCCTTACCTAAGCCATGAGAGGTGGCTAGGTGTGAATGGGGCCATGATCGTAATAATTCCTATGCCATGTGAGGTGACAAGGTGCAAATTAGACTACTGGGAGAGGAGAAACATCACAACCTGGTGCAAGCTTTCTTATGCCATGTGAGGTGGCTAAGTGTGAATAAGACTTGTAGCGTGGTCTTGGACCATGTCGTAGCCTTTCTTGAACCATGTGAGGTGGCTAGGTGTGAATGGGGCTATGGTGGTAGTCTTTCCCATGCCATGTGATATGGATGGGTGTGAATAAGACTATTGGTAGAGGAGAAACATCACACCATAGGCGTGAGGACTATAGCAATAATCGTGTACTGCTGGGTTGCATGGTAATATTTGTGTGCTACTAGTTGATCATAGTATACGACAGTATTTGTGTACTACTAGACAACATGATAGTAGTTGTGTGCTACTAGTTGATTGTTACATAGTCGTGGATACTATTGCAGTAGTTGTGTACTATTGGACAACATGGTAGTAGTTGTGTGCTACTAGTTGATTTCCACATAGTCATGGAGACTAGTGGATTGCACAGTAGTATTTGTGTGATACTAGTTGATTTCAGCTTAGTTTTAGAGACTATGGAAGAATATTTGAGCTATTGGTGGCATGGTGGTAGCCTGGGGCTACCAGTTGATTGCAAGGTAGTCATTGGACTACTAGAAGAAAAAATATTGGAAGAATACCTCCCTATCCAAGAGGGAGTGTTGATGTTTTGGTAGTTGCGAGAAATATTACCTCATAGACAAATTTTCTTAGAGAAGAAGAATATTCCAGAGGTCGAAGGAATACCATTGAACAGTTGAAGAATACCCCAAAAAATAATAAAGTGAAATTATAGAAGACTACATAAGAGAAGCCGATCCACATGAAATAATTAAAGTGGAAATATAATTTCCATGAAGAGAAGTTGGCCCACAAAAATAATAAAATAAATATGAAGACCCAGAATAAGAAGTCGGCCCCAGACATGCACCTAGATTAGTATAAATACAGGGCTGGATCATTTCATTTGTACAAACACACAATTCTCCTTCTGCAATGTGCACTAGGCAGTTGCAACAGTTTCATTATTTTTGGTTTATGGTTCTCTTGGAGAGTGTGCCCTACTTGGGAAAGGATATTCTTGGTGGATCTTGGTGGTTTCTCTTATGTGCTACCTATGGAAGAGTTGTGCTAATATTGTGTGGTGTTTCCCAGTTGATTCGTGTCAATTGCAATTGCAATAATGGTTGCAGTTGCAGTTACCAGTTGCCAATTGTGCCAATTCTGTGGTGCACTATCTTTCTCTAGTGATGCACCTATCTTGCGCTAGTTCTATGGTGCTACTCAATTTTCTACCCTCACTAGGGTTTGACAATTATTTGTTATCAAGGTTTCTTCATTGTTGGTTTGTGCTTGTGAATAGAGAGTGTTCATGGTTGTATTGGAAATATTCTCTCTAAGAAAAGTTGGATGGGTTTTTCCCAGGATAAATATTTGTGTCTTATTGGGCTTGATTATCTGTTGCTTATATATTTCAGTATATGCTTATTGAATGTTAAAAGAAGATAAAAACGCTATGGTTAATATAATATTAACAAAACTAATGAAAATCTAATAGTGAGAGGTGCCACATCAACATGCCATGTCAGAAGAAATGTCAATAGTATGTCACACTAGTAGGGCCATGATGGAAGGTCATGGACTGAGTGGTGGAACAATGTAGTGGAACTACAACATCCGAAAATATGGAAATCCAATGTTTCTTGTAAATGGATTTTTGTGAAATGTCCGATCCTGGATGCCATGTCAACAAGATAGGTCAGATGCCATATTAGTGAATTTTTAGAAGCCATGTTGAAAAGAAGGATCGTTAGTAAGATAAAATGGTAGGCCATGGGGTGGATGGCAGATGGTGGAACCGAGAGGTGGAACTCAAATCATTCGAAAATCTAGAAATCTGGAGATCCGTAAAAATGGCATTTTTTAAGAATATCAGATCCCAAATGCCACATCATCATGTCGTGTTGGGTGCGACATCTGTGCCCATGTAAAATGAAACATTAGTAGAGGATCTTCAATGGAGACACAATGTTAGTTTGTATGGCAGATGTTGGATAGTGGAACTAGGAGGAACCATAAGAAATCCAGAAATATGGAGATCCAGAAACTCTCATAAAAGGGATTTATGAAATGGCCATATTTAGGATGCCACATTGACAATGCCACATCATGCCACATAAGCACCAAATGTCATGCCACATCATCACAGTGACATGTTAGCAATTGGTTGAATTGTCGGTGGAGTTCAAGAATCATATCTCGAGGTAAAAGGGATGGTCAAGATCTTCCTTGGTAAGATTTGGATGGTGGAACCAAGACCATCTAAAAATATTGGGTTTCATTAAAAGGGGGAGTTAATAGAAAATACATATGGTGGAATGGTGCATTAGAACTCGAACCATTTGGATGTTTGAAAATTTAGGATTTTTGGAAAATGCTAGATGCTAGATGGTCGAATGTGGAACCTTGACACAACAAAACCCTAACATATCAAAGTGGTTGGGAGGATTTAAGGTAAGCGAGACATGTCATTTCAACATGGGTTCCACATATGATGAGATCCAAGTCCATGTGAGCCTCTAAGTCCAATGAGAAGGTTCCAAGTGGAGGGTGACACATGTAAGAGGACATGTGTCCTTCCATAGTGAAAATGGGATGAAGATAAAAGGTTATTGATCGATCACCTTCGAAGCCCAATATTAATATGTACTGTTAGATTGAATAGATATCAACCATTATATCTCTCAAGATCATGTGACCTCGTCAAAGTTTGAGCACCTTAAAATCCCATTAAATATCTAGACCATTGATCAATGTGATTCTTCACTGTCCAATATAGTGGACATGCAATTTATATATAGAGGTATAGAGGCAATGGGTGGGACCCAAACATTCCCATAAATTATGCTTGAGTGCCAAGTGGCAGTCAGTCATTGGAGACACACCAACAAAATTGAAAAATAGGGAAATTCCATGTGGAAGCCAGGTACATGTGGGACCTATATCATCAAGGGAAGACTAATCCAGAAATCTAAAAATCTAGGTTTCTAGTTAAACATACTTATTAGAACGTATGGATCCCAGATATAGAGGAACCTTGCAGTGGAACTAGGATATCCAAAAATATGAGGATTTGGGATTTCGTAAAAAGGGACTTTTCCAAAAGTTTGGATTCTGGATGAGCTGATATCCAGAAGGTTTGAGGATGTCAGATGGGTGGATAACTGGGAGTTTCGTATTGGGTTGTTATATTCTTTACAGTGAAAGTTGAAGGTCAAAGTGATCAACCATAAAATTTGAAATCAAAGTGATCGACATCAAGTTGAGAGGTTAGTCAACAAGATGTCGTCAGGCGCTCGTGTGGCAACCGACTAAATACCAAATGTCGGTCAAACAATAGTCGACTATAACATAATCTTGAGATTCATGGGATTTGTAGCCAATGATCTGCGTGGATTGGTAACCATTTTTAAGTGCCATTATTTAGGGATTTTCCTGCTGTAAATCTTATAAATAATGTTGGTTGTGGATTCTAATATCTTCTTGATTAAGAGGTCTTGTTTCAGTCGCGTTTGGACCCCATTACCTGACGAGGGGAGTGGGGGGGGGGTTTCCATCCCACTTCTCTCGCCAGGGCGGTTTAGGGGGGTGGGAAATAAATTTTGGAGCTCCCCCTACTGGCGGAGGATTCAGGGGAGCACCCCCAAAGAAAAAATTTGGGAAAAATTTCCTTGTAAAATATTGTAATTTTATAGTCGATTTGGACCGTTCATTATAAGGTCGCAAATATGACGATAGAAGTTATGCTAGGAATTTTTTTCCCCAAAAGGAAAACCTCTTTAATGTATGAGGTAATTATATTACGGTTGGGTGAGTGAGTGAATATTGTATTCTGAGAGAGAATAATTTGAGAGAAAGAATATGAAGTTACATTGGATATGTTGTAGGTTGTATCCCTTGATTTGTTGGATAATAATAAAGGAAGGACCTAGAAATTTCTCTGATGGATGTAGAACACACTAGGTGAGACATATATATGTGTGTCTCTATTGTATTGTGTATATTTTGTGTTTTATTTCCACATTTATTTTATTTTATTGCTTTGTGATCCATTTTTTCTAACAATTGGTATCAGAGCGAAAGGTAACTTGTAGGAAAAGAGGATTCTCGGTTTGAGTGGGAGCAATGACGAAAGATGGAAAGTTTAAGGTTAAGAAATTTAACGACCAAAAATATTAGTTATGGAAGATGCAGATGGAACATTATTTATATCAGAAGGAGATTTACCTACCGTTGGGCAGAAAATAAAAACAACAGACGTGTATGAAGGACGAAGAATGGGAGATTGTTGACATAAAGGCACTGGGAACAATACAATTGTGCTTGGAAGCATCGATGGATTTCAATATATCGAAAGAAAATACAATGGAGGATATGTTGTGCACATTGGATAAACTATATGAAAAACCCTCGACTTCCAACAAGGTATTTATAATGAAGCAGTTATTTAATATGAAGATGTCAGAAGATGGGTCCGTTGTCGATCATTTAAATGAATTCAAAATGATTACTAATAAGCTAAGTTCTATAAAAGTGGAATTTGATAATGAGGTTAAGGATATTTTAATATTATGCTCATTGCCAAAAAGCTGGAATGGCTTGGTCATGGTTGTAAGTAACTTTTTCTTTGGTTCAAACACTCTGAATTTTTATGATGTTGTTGGTGTTATCCTTAGCGAGGAAATGTGACGAAAAAACATAGGTGAGACATTAGGTAATGCATTGACTATGTAGAACAAGGGAAGACAAAGGGAAAGAGGAAAGAGTCCAAGAAACCATGGGAGGTCTAGGAAGGGTAGATCCAAATCCAAACTAGGAAAGATAGAGTGTTGGAATTGTGTGAAGAAAGGACATATGCAGAAAGATTGCATAGCTCCAAAGAAACAAAGAGATGGACAACAGGAGAAAAATCAGGAAGAAAATGTAGCAGGTGATGTGTTACAAGATGCTTTCATTCTTTCTTTAGATAATATTACCGAGTCTTGGGTAGTAGATTCAGAGGCTTCATTTCTTTCCACATCCCATAGGAAATATTTTCAAAATTATGTTCAAGGTGATTTTGGATAGGTTTATTTGGGTGATGATGAACCATGTCAAATTGTTGGAATGGGTAAGGTACAAAAAAATAAAATGAATGGAAACCAATGGTTATTGAAAGAGGCGAGACATATACCAGATCTAAAAAGAAATCTAATTTCAACATGAGAGTTGGCAAGGGAAGGTTGTATATCTAAATTTACAGATAAGACATGGAAGGTCACTAAAGGATTGTTAGTAATGGAAAAAGGAGAGAAGGTAGGTACATTGTATTTATGTATTGGTAATGTTGACTCTTCTATCTATTTAGATTCTACAGGAGTGGATACAACACTATGCCATCATAGACTTGGAAACATGAGTGAGAAGGGGATGCAAATACTTCACAAAAGGAATTTTTTTCCAGATCTTAAATAAGTTGTTTTGGATTTCTGTGAACACTATGTTTATGGAAAACATAAGAGAGTCAAATTTCTCAGGGCTGGAAAGGAAAATGATATTGAAAATTTAGATCTTGTGCATACATATGTATGAATACCAACTCATGTATCATCTCTTGGTGGCTCTCATTATTATGTTACTTTTATTCATGATGCAACTAGAAAAACTTGGGTTTATTGCATTCGACAAAAAAATGATGTTTTTGACACTTTTAAGAAATGGAAAGATTTGGTTGAGAATGAGACATTAAAAAGGTTGAAGTGTCTTAGATTAGAAAATGGAGCTGGATATTGCATCAAGGAGTTTGATAATTATTGTTCATACCATGGCATTCGTAGAGAGAAGATAGTTCTAGGAACACCACAAAAAAATGGTGTCTTAGAAAGGATGAACATGACAATCATGGAACATGCAAGGAGTATGAGATTGCATGCTGGGTTGCTCTTAAAGTTTTGGGAATATGTTGTAGATACTGATATTTAATTAATAAACAGAGGGCCTTCAAGCTCCTTGGATGGTGGCATTCCAAAGTATTCATGGACAGGTAAAAAGGTAAACTACTCATTTCTGAAGACTTTTGGTTGTGAAGCATTTGTCCATATGGATAAAGAAAATAGAACAAAGCTTGAGGAAAAATCCAAGAAGTGTACCTTTATTGGATATGGTATTAATGATTTTGGTTATCAGTTATGGGATTAAGAAAATCATAAAATCATTAGGAGTAGATATGTGATATTCAATGAAAAGGTCATGTACAAAGATTAGTTGCAGGGAAAGAAACATGAAAAGGAAAACACAAAATACATAGTGCTTGATGAAATCAAAGAAAATGAAATTCCAAAGGTATAAGAAAATTAAAATGTATAACAACAAGAGAAACAAGTACCTCAAACTCCTACAAGTGTTGTTAGAATATCTACCAGGTTAAGTACACCCTCTGAACAATACTCTCCTTCATTGTATTTTTATTGTTGATTGATTCTGGTGAACTAGAAAGTTATGAAGAGGAAATGCAGGTAGACACTAAAAATAAGTGGGAGCAAAGAATGAAAGAGAGAATGGATTCCTTGGTAAATAAATAGACTTGGGACTTGGTTCAATTTCCTGCAGGAAAAGAAGCATTGCAAAATAAAGGGGCTTACAGGTTCAAGGATGAATATGGAGGAAAAAAAATGGTACAAGGTTAGACTTGTTGTAAAGGGGTTTGCACAAAAGAAAGGTATAGAGTTTGATGAAATATTTTCTCCTCTTGTTAAAATGAATTCAATTAGGACTATTTTAATTCTTGTTGTAGTATAAGATTTGCATCTTGAACAATTATATGTAAAAACAACTTTTCTCTATGGGGATTTGGAGGAAGATATTTATATGCAACAACCATAGGGGTATGAGGTCAAAGGAAAAGAGAATTTGGTATGCAGATTGATGAAGGGATTGCATGGCATAAATAAAGATTCAACACAGTGGTATTTGAAGTTTCATAGGTTTGTGACAGAGCACGGTTATATTAGATGTCATTCTGATCATTGTGTTTATTTTAAGAGGATAGAAAATGGAATCTATACTATCTTGCTATTGTATGTAGATGACATGATTATTGCAGGGTCTAACATGCAAGATATAAATGTGCTCAAAAGGAAATTAGCTAATTCATTTGTGATGAAGGATTTGGGTTCTACAAAGGAAATCCTTGGTACAAGAATAACAAGAGACATGCAAAATCACAAATTGACATTGTCTTAGGGTGAGTACATAGAGAAGGTGTTGGAGAGGTTTAGAATGTAGAATGCAAAACTAGTTAGTACACCTTTGGCTATCCATTTCAAATTAACCAAGGAAATGTGTCCCAAGACACAAGAGAATATATAATACATGTCAATGGTCCCTTATTCATCAGTAGTTGACAACTTGATGTATGCTATGCATAAGACCATATATTTCACATGCAATGGGAGTTGTGAGAAGGTATATGAATAATCCAGGTAAATAACATTGGGAGGCAGTAAAGTGGATTCACAGGTGTTTGTGAGGCACTAATACTCATACATTATGTTTTGGAGGTTCAAACATTGTTCTATAGGGATATGTTGATTCATATATGGAAGGTGATAAAGATAGCAAGAGAAACACTACATGGTATGTTTTTACTATAGGTGGAACTGCAGTAAGTTGGATTTCTAAACTGAAAAAAGTTGCCACACTTTCAACAACAAAAGCTTAGTATGTTGTTTCCACAGAGGCTAGTAAAGATATGATTTGGTTACATAGGTTTATGGAGGAATTAGGAAATAAGTAGGAGAATAGTAGGTTGTACTGTGAAAACCAAAGTGCCATTCATATTGCAAAGAACTCAAACTTCCATTATAATACTAAACATATACATCTTAGGTAACATTTCATACAATCTGTTTTGGAAGATGGACAATTGAAGTTGGAAAAAATACATACTAGCTAGAATCATGCAGACATGTTAACAAAGGTAGTAAAAAGGGAGAAAATGAGTTCCTAATCAGTTTCAATTGGTATTCAAGCATCAAGGTGAAGTTGAGAAATTTTCCAGGTCCAAGGTGGATCATAGTCCAATAGGTACAACAACAATGAAGTTGTTTAGATTAGTATATGAGTGGGAGATTGTTGGTTATGGAGTCTAATTATCAAAGGTCTTGTTTCAATCGCATTTGGACCCCATTACCTCACTAGGGGGTGTGGGGGGGAATCCACCCCCCATGTCTCTCGCTAGGGGGGTTTGGGGAGGATGAGAAATTTTGGAGCCCCCTTGGAAGGTAAATTTTTGGGAAAAATTGCCTTTTAAAATATTGTAATTTCATAGTCAATTTGGACCATTCATTATAAGGTCTCAAATTTGATGGTAGAAGTTATGTTAGGGATTTTTCCCCTAGAAGGAAACCCTCTTTAATGTATGAGGAAATTGTATTGTGGCTAGGTGAATAAGTGAATATTGTATTATGAGAGAGGATATTTTGAGAGAAAGAAGAGGATGTTACAACGAGTATGTTGTAGGTTGTATCCCTTCATTTGCTAGATAATAATAAAGGAAGGACCAAAAAATTTCTCTTGTGGATGTATCCCACACTGGGTGAACCATGTATATCTGTGTCTCTATTGTATTGCATATCTTCTGTGTTTTATTTATGCATTTGTTTTATTTTATTTCTCTGTGATTCTATATTTCTAACAAATAAGGCATTTTGTAACACTATAAAAGATAATATTTAGATCAATCTTAAATGTTCCTGCTAATCTTTAGCATAGGTTGTTGGTCAAGTAGATGCAATCCGAATTGGACACATGGTTTTTCTTATGTAAAGCAAGAGAGTATGATGGAAATTTTGTCTTAGGTGTAGACCAAGGTTAGTCATGTAACCCTTTATTCTGAATGAATAAGACAACAAGAGAGAAATATGCTCAAGGAATGTTGGTTTTCCTGTTTAGGTTTCTAGGGTAAAATATTTGTGTACTGTGTGATTACTTTGTCATTTAATTTCTTGTTTAAATATTTATTCTTCTCTTCTAGCAGGTTTAGTGTGGAAGTCTGTTTCCCAACATGTGGTATCAGAGCATGGATTGTCGATATAGGACTTGAGCTTAACCCTAGGTCTCGTAAGCTTCACAAGTCAAATATCTTTAAAGGTTCTCTTGAAACAATGACAAATAGTTCGAGGATAGATATCAAAAAATTCAATGGAAAAAATTTTGAGCTTTGGAAGCTTAAAATTGAATATTTCATTGTAGATTGAGAACAATGGGTAACAATTTGTCAAGGTACCATTCCGATAGGTATGTCAAGGGAAGAATGGGAGAAACATGAAACAAGGGCAAGGAGTATGATTTGACTGTGTCTTGCATATTCGGTGTTGTTGAATGTCTCAGGTGAATACTCAACCAATAACTTATGGGACAATTTGGGAAGCTTGTACATATTGAAATCCCTAGTAAATAATCTATTCCTTAGAAAGAAATTGTATCTTCTGAGGATGAGTGATGATAGTTCAGTAGATGAGAATTTGAAGGCATTGAATACTATAATTATCCAATTATCATTTGTAGATATCAAAATCACTGAGGAGGAGAAATGTATTAGCCTATTGTGTTATTTTCCATATTCTTGGGATAACTTAGTCGTGGCTATAAGGAGTAATTCAACCAAATTAGTGCTAGAATATGTGGTTGCATCTCTACTGTCAGAAGAAATGATACAGAAGAACATGGAAGGATTAGACAAAGATGATTTAACGGTGAGAGGTCAACTGGTTGATAGAGATAAGGGAAAATTATTCGGTATAAATTCTAAGTCAAAGGGTAGATATAAATCCCTAGTTCAGTCGACAAGAAGATGCTAGAAATGTGATAAAGTTGAGAATTATAAAAGGGACTGCAAGTCGAAGGTGATAGAATTCGGTATAGGATATGATGAGAAGAAATCGACTTAGAGAAAGACTACTCTAGATAAAGGAGATGATGTGTATTTGGCGTTGACCAATACACAATCAGAATAAGATGTTTGGATGATCAACTCAGGAGAATCCTATCATATGACACCTCATAGAGAATGGTTATGTGAATATGAGAGATATGAAGGAGGATATGTGGTCTTGAGGGATGTCTCGACAACCAAAATTGTTGTATGCGGAAGAGTCTGAATGATACTACAATATGGGAGGAGCATAACCCTTCTAGGTGTGCTACATATTCCAGGTTTGGTAAGAAACCTGATATCTGTTAGAAATATGAGTGATGAAAGAGTGCATACTCTATTTTGGAAGGACACGTGAAAAATGGTTAGGGGAGAAATGGTTTTAATGAAAGGAGTTCAGATTGGAACCCTATACAAGTTATTAGAGAATGTCGACTCGATTGGATGCAACAACATTGTTGTTTCTGAAGTTGAATTGACTCAACTCATTTTGGGCTAAGTCAATTCAAATTGATTTGACAAGTATTCATCAAGTCGACCCGACCATGTTATTGCATGAAAGGATGGGGCACATCAAAGAAAAAGGACTTCAAGTCATGTGTAACAAAGGTATGGTCGAAGGTTTTCTTGAACGTAATTTAGAAATAATTTTTTTTGAACATTGCATATATGGAAAAAAAATTGGGTTGGGTTCTCATCTGGAGCGCAAGGGTAAAGGAGATTATAGAATTGGTTCATAGTGATATGTTTGGGCCTGTAACAGTCCCTTCACTTGGTGGATCCCTATATTTTGTGTCCTTCATAGATTATTTTTCTAGGAATACATGGATATATTTCTTGAGGAATAAATCAAAGGTTTTCGAGAAATTCAAAGAGTTTAAATATCTTGTGGAAAACTAAAAAAATAAGAATATCAAGGTGCTAAGAATTCACAATGGTGGTGAATTCTATCGTAAGTATTTTGAGCAGTTCTGCAAGCAGTGTGGCATAACATGCCAAAATACCACACCATATACCCCACAAAAACATGGATTTTCCAAAAGAATGAACACAACATTGATGGACATGGAAAGGATCATGCTTAGTGGTGTTGGGATCACATAATAATTTTGGGTGGAAGAAGTTGACACTACAAAATATTTGGTGAATATGTCTTCTTCATTAGTTCTATTCAACACGAATCCACATGAGGTATGGTTTGGTAAGAATCACTTTCACATCTCAATTTATTTGGATGTGATGCATTTCTGCATGTTCCCAAGTAAAAGAGGATAAATCTAGACAAGAAGGAGGTCAAGTGTATTTTCATTGGATACAAAGAAGGAATGAAAGGATATAAGCTTTTGGATCATGCATCAAGGAGAACAATGTAAAATATAGATGTGGTATTCAGATAATTTGGAGGTAAGTCCGAGTCTGAAATGGTTCAAATAGAGAAAGATCCAGAGAAGGTGAGGTTTGAATAGAGGAACAAAGAAAATGATTTAGACGAGTCAATTGAATTAGATGAAGGGGTGGGCCAACCAACCCCAATTGTAAGGAGGTTAGAACGAGTAAGAAAAATAGTTGAAAGGTACATTCCGCTTGAATTCTAATTTGCATTTGTGTTAACTACCATTGACGAGGAGCCCAATTTGGCCAGGGAGGCAGTCGACTCGATAGAGGGTAAACATTGGAAGGAATCCATGGTCAAAGAGCTGGAATCCTTGCATAAGATTGAGAGGTGGGATTTGGTCAAACTACCTATTGGAAGAAATCTGATCGGTAGCAAGTGGGTGTTCAAGAAAAATATGAATGTGGTAGGTCAAGTCGAGAAATTCAAAGCTCGATTGGTAGTGAAGGGATATTCCCAAGTCGAAGGAGTCGAATTCGGTGATATTTTTTTCCATTTTGAAAAATTAAATTTCATTAGAGTCCTAATATCTTTGGCTACAACATTTGATCTTGAAATAGAGAAAATGGACATGAAGAAAATGTTCATACATGGGGACATGGAAGGATAAATCTACATGAAACAAACTGAAGGATTTGCAATAAAGGGAAAGAAAGAGCTAGTGTGCAAATTTAAAAGATCCCTTTATGGTCTAAAGCATTTACCAAGGATGTGGTACCAAAATTTTGACACATTAATCCTTATTTTTGGATTTGTGAGAAGCAAAGTTGATTACTRCATATATTCGAAGGAAGAAGGTGGGTGTTTCAYATATGTAKCATTGTATGTCGACGACATGTTACTAATTGGAAACAACATGGATGCAATAAAGGAGGTGAAGAAGCAAATACCCTCCCAGTTTGACATGAAGGATCTTAATGAAACAAACTTCATTCTGGGAATGGGGATCAAGAGAGATCACGCAGTTAGAAATTTGTGGTTGAACTAGAAGAAATATATTGAAACAATCTTGAAGCATTTCAACATGCAGTATTACAAACCTGTAAGGGTGCCAATTCCTATGGAAGAAAGGCTAATTGCTAAACAATTTATGAATACACAAGAAGAAATAGAGGACATGGCACATGCTCCCTATGAAAGTTCTATTGTTAGTCTAATGTATGTGATGTTTTGCACTCATATAGACATTGCCCATGTAGTGGGAGTGTTGAGAAGAAACACATCAACACTTGGAAAATAACATTGAAAAACTGTCAAGAGAGAATTAAAGTATTTTGTGGCACAAAAGATTATGCTATATGCTACCAAGGGAAACCTGGAGCTAATAGTGAAGTAAATGTACATGGCTTTGTCGACGTTGAATGGGCTGGAGATTTGGATCGACTAAGGTCAACTAGTGGATATGTGTTCAAGTTGTTTGGTGGAGAAATCAATTGGATGAATAAGAGATAAGAAGTTGTAGCCTTATCAACAACATAAGATGAATACATGGAAACCACTCATGGAAGTTGTTGGTCCTAAAGTATGCACCTAACTACTAAGGGTAGATCTAGGCCACCTCAATTATTGGAATGATTGGTTTTTATAAGTTTAGTTTATTTGTTTTGATGGTTAGCTGATAAGTGAGGTTCAAGGGCATGGGTCTAGTTGGACTATTCCAAAATATTCACCACAATATTTCCCTTAGCCAGTGGTATGCATTCTGGTGTAGCATATACAAGATATAAAATTAGAACATAAACACTGACAAACATACAATTTGTCACTTGCAACTATAAATTTTAGATCTAACACATTGCATTAAACCTAAAACAATATTTGGAATACACTTCTCAATAGGTTGTAAGCACATTAGCTGAAAGAAAGAGAATATTTTATTTGCAAAAAAATCAACATGCATCCAAATAAGAAGAAAAGACAAGAAATATTGAGAAAAATAAAGTCTATTCACCGGAAATTATATTCACTTAGTAGAAAACTTTGCAAATCTCACACTTCATAAGCCTAGTATATATCCTGTTAGCTTGATACACCCAAAGAATTTGAACCCCTTTACATTCTCATATTCTTCTATTTATCCACTAAAGGGATTCGAATACCTATCTTAGATCCTAAATCATAGGGTTAATTTCTTCATTACATTCAAATCCATAGATATCAAACTTCACCATTAAATTATGATTACTATCCAATAACACTTCATTACATTGAGTGAAGTAGAGTTTAAGTGATAATTTGTAGGGATAACTCCCCTTTTCTGGGCCAACAATCTTGACCTAATCAAAACATTGTTTTTATCAAAAATGTATTTATTACAACTATTTGTAATATCTCAAACTAAAACAAAAAGATTCTATCACTGAAACTAGAGTCACTGTTGATAACGAAAGTGTAGGAGTTGCACAACAAAAGTATTCAAAAGCTGTAACTTTTTTTTGACTTCGCTTGGATCCCCATGCATGCCTCTAACTAGAGAAAAACCTTCAACAATGGAGAAAAACTTGCACATGCTTCGAATTTTCTTACTTGTTGACACCACACCCTTAGATGATTTCCTTTAGGAACATGCAAGTCTTTTGGTGTTTTTTCTGCAACGTTTGGTACTTTTTCTGTAATTTTGAATGTTTCACCTCCAATGTTTGATTTGGTTGCTGTAGCTCTTGAATATTTTTCCTCATGCTATCATTCTTCCATTTGAGGGTTTCCACCTGCTACTTACTTTCCTCCATTTTCTTGTCACCTTCAAATTTAGGCTTGATCTATATTTTCACTCTATTCCCATTTTTAAGTTCATGCTCTTCCTCAATAGCAGGCCTATTGAAATCAATGGAGAGCTTAGTTTTCCCATGTTTCATATCATACCTTTAATTCTTCTAAAGTTTGCCTCTAATGATGTCTTCCACAGGTTCATGTACCATCATCATTCCCCCCCTTGCCTTTGGTTTGGTCTCTTCTAAAAACTTCTCTGGGACATGCTCTCTTTCTGGACCAGTTTCTTCAAAATATTTCTCTGGGTTTGGGCCTGTGTATTCTAAATATTGCTCTGGGTCTGGACCAGTAGTGTACTCTATTTCCAAATCAACAGGTTTAATACATGAGCTCTATCCCTTGTTTTACTTCTTTCTGGTCTTTCTTACTGACATTTCCTTTAATGTGTGGATAGTCATTTCCTCCATGTTGGTAAACCTAAAGGGCTCTTCATCAGTGTATTGCTCTTCTATTACAATAGGATTTTTCTTCTTGAGGTATGGATCGAACAAGGTTTTGTATTTTATCCTCATTTGGTTGGTCAACCTGGTCTTCTAATTTTGTTTACTTGTCATTTATGGGACCTATTTCCCATTTTTATTTCTGCCCAATTTTTCCTCATGAGGCTCCTCAATTTGTGTGTCCAATTGCTCAAATTCAACTGTAACTACTTCATGACTAGCCCACTTATTTCATTGTTGTTTGCTTTCTTTCAATTTAGGAGTTTTTCTACCTGCATACTAGTGGGAACATGTTCAACCTCAAGATGCTCAGGGGATGGTTAGACTACCAGACATACCTATTTTTTACCCTTTTTGACATATACTTTATTCTCTTCCCTGGCCCTCTGTTTCACTATGGATGACCTCAATTGACTCTAAGGTATTTCTTCTTTTTCTGGAGTGATGGATCTCCCTTTGACTGATATGTTCCTTCTTTTTGTAGGTAGGGTTTTTTCCTTGGAATGTTGGGTGGCGTTTGATGAACTTCCTGGCTTTGTGGAAACCCTAGCTACATAGGGAACTTCAATCTTTTGCCCCGATGGTTGTTGTTCAATTTCCTAATCTGATGGTTGCTGAGTGTGTGGTTCTTCATCCTGTAAACCTAGAGATTCTATAAGTTCTACCCAAGACATTCCCAATTCAATGAGAGCAAAAAGAACTAGTATTTTTATAAATCCTTGATGCTAGAGGCTTATGTGAGCATTTTGTGGATAGTTCTGGACTCGTTTGGAAATCTTGGTTAGGATTTTGAGAAGGTAGAATGGGAGGTTCATCTCCTTATCAACATTTAAATGCATGAGAAATATGAGATGATAGTAATGAACAATAAAAAACCTACCTTCTCCAGTGATGTACCTCTATATTGCCAACATGATTCCCCTCCATTCCTCTCTCAGCCAATGGATTGGTATGCCCTGGCTCCAATCTAGGCTCTGATGATCTACTACCAGGAACTCGTTTCACACCTCATCCAATAATTTTCCTTTCTTGAATCACCTGTCGACACTGATAGGGAGAGCACATGTTCCTGCTATAAAATGATCTATTATGTGGATGGTTATATCCCCAATTTATGTTTGGAATCCATCAAATTTATATGAAAATATTAGAGTGATTTATGTATGGTGTCCATTGAAATGACAAATGAAATTATACCACTCACCTATAATGAATATATCCTTGATTTCTGGTATGGCTTCAAACAGCTCGAGCCCTGCTGACTCTGCCTTGCTTATCTTCCATCATTCTCGTGAAGGTATCATTGTGCCCTAGCTTCCCTCTAATAAAAATGATGGCCAAGACCATATGCCACTTAGGGATCGCTCAAAACATACAATGAAAACTACACAAGGAACAATACACATGATTTTGAGAGTAATAGGAACATATTATCATGATTTGGGTGCAAATGCACTTTATTCAAACTTTGAAATATTTTTTAAACCATTAAAACTCATAAAAACAGAGTCTGTCTGTTGATTGCAAGAATGTTGGCATTCTTGCAATCAATGCTTTTACACATGTAGGCCTAGGATAATTCTTTTTTGATCCATCAATGATATAAAACATGGTGACAAGACTTGTCCAAACTCAAATCAAGACTTAAATCAACCTTATAAAAATAAATACAACTAATCGTTGAGAAAAGAAGGGATGACATGAAACAAAATGACCAAACACATAGTGGAGAAGAAAAACTAACTAAGAGCTAGGTTGGAATATAGATAAGCTGGTTTGATGAGTAGAAGGAAGAGGTGTAGGCCTAGGATCTAACATCAACTCCAACTGGGGGTAGAACTTCCCTGTGAGGTTTTAAGAACAACAAACTTGTGTGCCTTATTTCTTTATTTCTTCCACCATCCACTTTATTCCTTTTACCATCCCTGACATTTGTCTTATTTCAACTAAAAACCAAATCTGCAACTATACCCCAGGGCCTTTATTGGGCTATGAAGTCTTTTATTCACACTAAACTATTGAATCATAATGAAAATCAAAACAATTATGTATAAACTGAACCACCTCTAGTTCATCAGGTAAAATAATGTTTCAGGAAGCACCCATTGACTAGACTTCCAAAGTTATCAATGTCATCCAGATTTTGCAATACAAAGGTATTGTTATTCAGAACATTGGCTACTTTAAAGGGGCCAAACCAAAGGTTATCAAACTTACCATGCTTGGGCTTGTCCTCCCTCCAGGAATCCCATCTCAGAACTAGGTCACCTACTTGAAAAGTATCCTTTTTTGTTTTCCTATCAAAGAATGCCTTGACCTTGCTCTGGTAAGCCTCAACTTTCTCATTTAATATTTCTCTTGTTTGCTAAACTTGAATAATCTGAAAAATCCTCCTCTAAATGTCATTAGGATCCTCCACTCCTTCCTTCAAAAATTTCAACACTGGTAGACCAAGTTGGGTTAGAAAAAAATCACCCACCCCATAGAATAGCTGAAATGGGGAGGTACCCAATGAATTTTTGGTGCTGATCCTATGAGCCCATAGGGCATACTTTAATTTGGAATCCCAAGATTTTTTTTTTAATTTTCAGCCAATAGTTTTTTAATAATCCTGATGAGGGTTTTATTTGATGACTCTGCCAACCCATTCCCCCATGGTTAATATGGTGTAGAATGTGTCAGGATAATGTTGTAATTCCCACAAAAATCAATCATGGCCTTGGACTTGAATGCCTGAGCATTTTCTATCACTAGTTTCCTGGGGCATCCAAACCGAGAAAAGATGTTTGTTTCTAGAAAGTTCATGATCACTTTGTCAGTGGCATTCCTTGTAGGAATAGCCTCAATCCATTTTGTAAAGTAATCAGTAGCAGTTAGGATCCACTTGTGTTTTCCACTGGAGGGTGGGTTTATCTCCCTGATGAAATCTAGGCCCCATTGTTGAAATGGGTCATTTGCAATAATTGGCTTCAGGGGCAGCGAGAGAAATTTATGCTTTCCAATAAACTTTTGACACTCTTCACATGTTTTGAACATGACAAATACATCAAAAAATATTGTGGGCCAGTAGTATCCATCCCTTATAACTTTGAAGGATGTAGATTTCCAGTGTTTTTTCCCTCCACGAACTCCTTTATGAATATTAGTTATAACCTGTTTTGACTCATCTTCATCCACACACTTCAACAAAATACCAACAAGGTCTTTCCAATATAAATTTTGGTTTAAAATGCAATATTTCACAACCTTTAATTTAAGAGATCTGGTTTTGGATTTATCCAACTCTATTGGGCATTCTAGGTGTTGTAAACAATAAATGATGTCTTTATACCAAGGTGAAAGAGAATATTTATCCATTACATGCAATGTCTTCTTTTCATCCTGTATAAGTGGAGCATCCGATTGGTTGAAGATATGGTGCAATTCAAGCGCTTTGCAATTTGAATCAGATAATAGTTTTGCAAGGCCCTTTCCCTTGATAAGTTTAGTGGGCCTTATGTGCAAATCATATTCCAAAAGTTTGACTATCCATCTTCCTCTCTTCCCATCACTGTCTGGCTAGACAACGATCTCCTTTATACTGCTGCTAGGGACATAAGTGATTATCTTACACTACAAAACATAAAACCTAAAGGATTTCAAGGCCTTTCCCAAGGCATAATCCTAATTTTCCATGATGTCATATTTCAATTCTGCATCCCCAAGTGATTTTCTGAAAAAGGAAATGGGATGTTCATACCCGTGTTCATAGCTTTGCAAGAGTACAACAAGAATAGTCTCCTCAGAGGAAAAAGAGAAAATTAGGAATTCTTTGGAATAATCTGGACTAACTAGAACATGGGCCTCAATTAGAGATTTCTTTATCATTTGAAAGGATGACCTTGCTTCCCATGTCCACTTAATGTCATCATATTTTCTCAACATGTTTGTAATGGGCCTAATGATCTCAACAAAATTTGGTACAAATTGTCTCAAGAAATTTATTTTTCCTATGAAAGACTGTATGACCTGATTTCTGCTAATGTTAATTTTCTGAATAGCATCTACCCTTTCTGGGTCTATATTTATCCCTCTTGTATATATAATGTGACCTAGGAGCTTGCCTTATAACATATAAAAATGGAATTTCTTGGGATTCAATGAGATTCCATACCTTCTACATTTTTGAAATATTTTCTTCAGGTGTTGTAGATGTTCATCATCAGATTTTGAAAAGATGGTGATGTCATCAAGGTATATCACCATGAACTTGTCCTTTTCACCCACAAATTCAATGTCCATGGCCCTTTTAAAGGTGGCCCTTGCATTCATCAAGCCAAAGGACATTTTATCATACATGAAGGTTTCCCATGGGGTAGTGAAGGCAATTTTGTCTTTGTCTTCTTTGAGCACTGCTATCTAATTGTACCAAGAATAACCATCCATCATGGAAATTATATGGGCACCTACCACCCTTTGAAAAATGTGATATATCTTTGGAAATGTGTAGTTTTCTTTCAACGAACACCTGTTCAAGTTTTTGAAGTCCACACATAACCGTATTTCACCATTCTTTTTCCTGATTGGCACCAAGTTGGTGTAGATTTTAACCTTGTACAATATTTACTGCAAACAAATTTTCAGTAAAAGAACAGAAAATATACAATGGCAAATACAAACATTACACATAGATTTTTCCCCTAGAAACCCAAACCGAGAAAAACAACATATTCTATATTCATTCATTGTGATACATTGTTTACAATACAATATACATATAGGAACCAACAACATCCAAAAAACTAACCCAATGACCTAGATTAGTCAACAACCCTAATTCCTTAACCAGAAATAGAAAACCATGTTCTGAAATACCGCCCAACAATGGACATGAAAATCGAGGCAACACAAAAAACGAGGAAAAAATGTGACACATTTCCCCCTCAAACCCCCCTACGCACCCGGAACAACATAGACACTACTACTCCTACAAATAATATAACACATACCCAACATTCTCCCACTTGTAGTTTTCTTTGCATACAGGGGGTTACAAGGTTACATAGTCAACAATCTAGGGCAACAATGCCCATGGATCCTCTACACCAAGAGAACTTCTCAGTGCTCACATATTTTGTTAATGAATCTGCAACATTCTTCAAAGTGTCCACCTTCATTAGAAACACTTTCTTTTCTTCAACAATGTCTCTCACAAAGTGATATTGAATATCAATATGATTTGTATTTGAATGATAAGTTGGGTTCTTCGCCAGAAAAATTGCACTCTGGATGTCATAATCTATATTGATAGCTTGTTGTACCAACCCAATACCTGAACAAAACCTTTGTAACCACACTTCTTCCTTACTTTCATGAGTGGCTTCCATGTATTCAACTTCTGTAGTTGAAAGTGCCACTACAACCTGTCTTTTTACCATCCAACTTATTTCTCCTCCAAACAGGTTAAACACATACCCACTTGTAGAACTCCTATGATCTATATCTTCAGCCCAGTCTGCATCCAAAAATCCATGTATATCCAACACTTTGTCCAATCCTGGTCTTCCTTGGTAGCACAATCCATATCTAGAAGTGCCACACAAATACCTGAAAACGCTTTTTACTGTTGTCCAATGCTCCTTCCCTGGTTTGACATATACCTACTCAAAACTCCCATTGCATGTGCAATGTCGGGTCTAGTATAGACCATTGCATACATCAAACTTCCAAGTGCACCCAGATATGGAACATGAGACATGTCCTCCTCCTTCACATGTCTTCAGACACTGATCCACAAATAACTTTACACAAACAAGAATAGGAACCTTGACCGATTTACATTCTTGCATATTAAACCTCTGCAATATTGTCTCGATATATTTTCTTTGATTTAACCAGAGTTTCCTTTTTTTCCAATCTCTTTTAATTTCCATGCCCAAAATGAAATTTGAAGCACCGATATCCTTCATGTCAAATTTAGAGGACACCTCATTTTTCAAATCCTGGATAATCTCCTTGTTGTTTCCTATCAACAACATGTCATCCACATACAAGACCAAATAAATCAAATGATCACCAATTAATTTAAAATACACACAATGATCCTCTTTGCTTCTTGTGAAGCTGAGTCCCAACATATAAGTATCAAAATTTTGATACCACATCCTTGGTGACTTCTTTAAAATTGTTTTAAACCATACATGGACTTTTTCAGCTTGCATACCAACTCCTTCTTTCCCTTCACAACAAATCCTTCTGGATGCTTCATATATATTTCTTCTTCCAGATCCCCATGTAGGAATGTTGTCTTCACATCCATCTATTCTACTTTAAAATCAAATTCAAAAACAACATATAACATAAATATTATAGAAGTTAACTTGGCTATAGGAGAAAAAATATCACCAAAATCAATTCTCTCAACCTGGGAATAACCCTTTGCTACTAACCGAGATTTTTATTTCTCCACTTTTTCTTTTGCATTCAACTTCCTTTTAAATACCCATTTTCTACCAATGGGATTTCTTCCAGTCAAAAACTCCCCTAGATCCCAAGCCTCATTCTTATCCAAGGCTTTCATTTCTTCATCCATGGCCTTTTTCCAGAGCTTTCCATCCTTTGAATCCATTGCCTCCTTGACAGTTCTAGGATCATCATCGGTAATAGACAAAGAAAAATTTGAACGAAAATCAGATGGACTATACCTTTTTGGTATCCTTATTTCTTGAACTAATCTCATCAATACTGGAGTATGAGGATCTTCTTCTTCTGAATCACGTTCTTCTGTAGAGTCTGATTCATCATCCTTTAAATCAAACTCTATTTTATCTGGTTCTTCCTTGGTAGGAATTCTTGTTTAACAACATCCTTCATTTCTCTAAATTTGACATCTCGTCTATACACTACCATCTTAATTTCTAGGTTCCAAAGATTATAACGTTTGAGGCCATCTTTATACCTAATAAAGATACACTTTTCATTCTTCTTATATAGCTTACTCTTGTTTTCCTTTGGAACATGAACATATGCCTCACAACCAAATACCTTGAGATGTGTGAGAGAAGGTTTCTTACCAGTCCATACCTCTTGTGGAGTCTTTTCATACAACGTTGATGAGGGTGATATGTTGACCAAAATTCTTTCCCTAACCCGACACCACTGAGCATGCACCTTGATTTTTCCATCAACGTCATGTTCATCCTTTCTGCAAATTCATTCTACTGAGGTGTATATGGATTAGTATTCTACTTTTCTATACCAAACTTCTTACAAAATTCTTCAAATTCATTCCTGTAGAACTCTCCGCTATTATCTATCCTCAACACCTTAATTATTTTCTCAGTTTGATTCTCAACAAGAGCCTTAAACTCCTTAAACCTGTCAAAGACTTCAAATTTCCTCCCGAGGAAATATATCCAAGTATTTGTAGAGAAGTCATCTATAAATGAGGAATAGTACACATATTTTCCCAATGATGGGACCAACATGGGTCCAAAAACATCACTATGAATAAGTTGTAAAATTCCTTTTGCCCTTGTTGCACCAGAGAGGAATCTTACCTGACTTTGCTTTCCATATACACATTGTTCAAAGAAATCAAAATCCAGAGAGAAGTTAGACATACCTTCAACCATACCTTTACCGTGTAGTAGTCGAAGACCCTTCTCTCCGATATGCCCCAATCTTTGATGCCACATCATAACCTTTTATCCAGAGATTGTAGGAGTTCTTTCTTCTTCAAATCCAATATCATAAATAATGGACCTATTACACCCATCGCTAATAGTTCTTCCTTGCAGCTTATAAAAAGTTCCAAACCAAACTCCCTTCAAGAACACCATTGCTCCTCGAACCGTCCTGTAGGTTTCCTTTTCAAATATTTTTTTTACCCTTGCATCGTCCATTTTTCTTACAAAAATCAAATTTCTTGCCAATATTGGGATCTGCAGAACACTAGGTAGTGTTCTAATCCTTCCATATAGGAGCCTCAACTTGAATTTTCCTCGACCTATGATTCTGGTTGTCGAGTTGTCTTCTAGGAAAACATTACCTCCATCATACCTTTCATATTCACAGAACCACTCCCTGTGGGGAGTCATATGAAAGGATGCACCTAATTCAACCAACCATTCCTCATGATCTTCATGTGAGTTGGAAGAAGCCAAGTACACATCCCCTCCTTCTTCCTTAGAGGTCTTTTCTTCTGTAGAAGGATATTCTTCAAATCCCTTCTTTTTCTCAACTTTGGATCTACACTTCTTCTTATAGTGCCCTTGTTTTCGACATCTCCAACATACCTTTACAAACTTTCCAAGAGATTTAGATCTACCCTTAGACTTAGATCTCCCACTTGAGAACTTAGATCTATTTCTTTCCTGGGAGCATCCTCTTTCAAATAATGCGTCTGTGCTCTATCCTTCCATATTCTTCTGTCTCATCTCCTCTGACAACAAGGATGAGACCACTTCATCAAACTTCAAGAAAGTTGTATTACTACCTATGGCCACAACCAGACTATCCCACGAGTCTAATAAAGAACACAATAAACTGATACACTTATCTTCATATAAAATTTTAATCTCAACATATACTAACTGACTTACCATAGTATTGAAGGTGTTCAAATGATCTACCACCGAGTCTCCATATCTCATCCTCGGGTTATACAGCTTCTTTCTCAGGAATAGTTTTTTTACTATGGACTTAGACTGATACAACTTCCCCAAATTATCCCATAAATCCTTGTCTGTAGCTTCCTATAACACATTCAGTACTATTGAATCTGAGAGACAGTTGGATTTTTATCTTCGCCTTCCAATCCAACTTTTTCCAGTCATTTGCTAAAGTTCTTGTATCTACCACGATCCACTGATCTCTGTCCACCAACTTATATTCCATCTTGAGCTTCCACAACTCAAACATTTTCCCATTAAACTTCTCAATCTCCATTTTTGAATTGCTCACCATTTCTTTTCACCTAAAAAAATCAATACCACAGATCTCCCACTATAACAAGGCTTATCACAGTCCTGAGCCAAACCCTTGACCACAAAGGTGTCCCCCTTAAGCCAACAAAGCTCTGAAACCAAATGTAAATTTTAAACTTATACAATATTTACTGCAAACATATTTTCAATAAAAGAACAAAAAATATACAATGGAAAATACAAACTTTCCACATATATTTTTGCCCTAGAAACCCAAACTGGGAAAACCAACATATTTTATATTCATTCATTGTGATACATTTTTTACAATAAAATATACATATAGGATCCAACGACATCCAAAACCCTAAAAAAATGACCTGGATTAGTCAGCAACCCTAATTCCTTAACCGAAAATAGAAAACCATTGGCAAAAACCATGTGCCGAAAAACTTCCTAACAATGGAAATGAAAATCGAGGAAACACAAAAAATGAGGCAAAATGCTACACATTTCCCGAGGTTTTTTTTTTTTTTTTTTT
>ML782360.1:750693-774147 GCA_009831015.1 Picea engelmannii | reverse complement strand
TTTTCTCAACTTTGGATCTACACTTCTTCTTATAGTGCCCTTGTTTTCGACATCTCCAACATACCTTTACAAACTTTCCAAGAGATTTAGATCTACCCTTAGACTTAGATCTCCCACTTGAGAACTTAGATCTATTTCTTTCCCGGGAGCATCCTCTTTCAAATAATGCGTCTGTGCTCTGTCCTTCCATATTCTTCTGTCTCATCTCCTCTGACAACAAGGATGAGACCACTTCATCAAACTTCAAGAAAGTTGTATTACTACCTATGGCCACAACCAAACTATCCAACGAGTCTAATAAAGAACACAATAAACTAATACACTTATCTTCATCTAAAATTTTAATCTCAACATATACTAACTGACTTACCATAGTATTGAAGGTGTTCAAATGATCTACCACCGAGTCTCCATATCTCATCCTCGGGTTATACAACTTCTTTCTCAGGAATAGTTTTTTTACTATGGACTTAGACTGATACAACTTCCCCAAATTATCCCATAAATCCTTGTCCGTAGCTTCCTATAACACATTCAGTACTACTGAATCTGAGAGACAGTTGGATTTTTATCTTCGCCTTCCAATCCAACTTTTTCCAGTCATTTGCTAAAGTTCTTGTATCTACCATGATCCACTGATCTCTGTCCACCAACTTATATTCCATCTTGAGCTTCCACAACTCAAACATTTTCCCATTAAACTTCTCAATCTCCATTTTTTAATTGCTCACCATTTCTTTTCACCTAAAAAAATCAATACCACAGATCTCCCACTATAACAAGGCTTATCACAGTCCCGAGCCAAACCCTTGACCACAAAGGCGTCCCCCTTAAGCCAACAAAGCTCTGAAACCAAATGTAAATTTTAAACTTATACAATATTTACTGCAAACATATTTTCAATAAAAGAACAAAAAATATACAATGGAAAATACAAACTTTACACATATATTTTTGCCCTAGAAACCCAAACTGGGAAAACCAACATATTTTATATTCATTCATTGTGATACATTTTTTACAATAAAATATACATATAGGATCCAACGACATCCAAAACCCTAAAAAAATGACGTCGATTAGTCAACAACCCTAATTCCTTAACCGAAAATAGAAAACCATTGGCAAAAACCATGTGCCGAAAAACTTCCTAACAATGGAAATGAAAATCGAGGAAACACAAAAAATGAGGCAAAATGCTACACGTTTCTCGAGGTTTTTTTTCTTTTTCTTGAGGGTGTTGCCCTTGCACCCCTAAGGGGGGTCTAGCACCCCCCCTCAAACCCCCCTATGTGCCCGATGTAACGTAGACACTACTACTTGTGAAAATAATATAACACATACCCAAAAGTTGGCCACCCAATCTGAACATCTCAAAGGCACAATAATCTTGACATCAAACATCCTTTTCAATTCCTTTTCAATAATAAACATTGAAAAAGGGTCATACTGTCTAATTTTATGCCTAAATGGATTACAACCCTCTTTCAGAGGAATTTTATGCTGAATGATTTCAGTATCAAATGTTTTCAGGTCTTCATAAGACCATGCAAAAATGTCAACAATTTTTTTTATAAGGCTGACATACCTATATCTCTACTCATCTAGAAGTGATTTGGATATATTGATGGTATTGGGATCTACAACTGTCCCAATATTACAATTTAGAACCTCTTATTCTTGACTTTTAGCTACAACTTTCCTGGAGACACCATTGTTGTCAAAAAGTCTCTCCAGTGGGACTAAGCCCTTTGGAATATGATTTGTTTTCAGTTCCACAATGTTGTGACCAATCACCTTATTCATAAAAGGAGATGCCTGATAATTTTCTGTTTCATCATTCTCATTTTCTTGGTCAATAGAGATATTTGAAAATTCATCAATGGTTTGCATAAATCTCTTGAGCTCTAGATCGTTACTGAAAACCTACTAGTGTTTGACATTGTCTGGTATGGTTGTTCTGTGTCTAACCTCCACTTCACATTTAAGATTTGGACCAATGGTGTTGAAGCTAGGGTTCAAAATTTTCACCTCTAAAACTAAAACTTTTTCTCTACCGGGATTCGGCTTTCCATAAGGTATAATCCTCACTATCAGTCCAAAAGACTGGTACTGAAGTCCCAAAATGATTTCTTTTCTCCATTATAATTAAAGACAAGAAGCTCAAGTGTTTTTAAAGTCTAGACGCACGTTCTATAAAGTACTTTAAATTGTGATAGTTTAAAACCCTAAAGGAGTTAATTAACCATCTTTTTAGCCTTTCGGGATTCAGGGTTTACTCAGAACAATATCTTTTCAATACATTTTGAATCGTAAAATCCTGATTCCCGATTTCCCAAAAGAGGTGAAAGTCAGTCTTAATCATGATTAATTTAAAACTATACTCAATCGCGATTTCAGGATTCGGGGCTTAGTGGTGACATACCTCATGTAATCACGATCCCTGAAACACGAAGTCACGATTCAATATTGAAGTTAAGGCTTAAAACTATTCTCATCGCGATTTTAGGATTCGGGTTTTAGTGGTGACATACCTCATGTAACCTTGATCCCTGAAACCTTGAAACATGAAGTTGTGATTCAATACTGAAGTTAAGGCTTAAAACTATTCTCATCGTGATTTCTTGATTCAGGTTTTAGTGGTGACATACCTCATGTAACCGCGATCCCTGAAACCCGATCCTCGAAACCCTGAAACATGAAGTTGCAACTCAATACTGAAATTTAAAAGGAACTAACTTCATTTAAAAAATACATTTAATGGTAATTAAACTTCACATGTACTTTCTTTTCGGTCTCCGTCAAAAGAGATTTTTTGAATTTTGATTTTAGAATTGTTAAAATACGGCCACATTAATAACAGATAGATTGTGATGTTTGCAACACAAATACGTATCTTAGAAATATTCTCTGCATTAAAGGTATTAAATTCTTGACAGCTGCGTTAGTACTTTCACATAAAACGAGTTAAAAAGAAAACTAGAGGTTTGTGTTTTGAAACTTATTCCCGCTTTTTTTTATCAGAAGTAAGACGCATCTAGCCGAGATTTCATGCCTCTCTTTTGTGACAGGTTTTCGTTCCAATACAAAAGTCATGGCACCAAAGAAGGGGCCCAAGAAGAGTGAAGATACAACTGAGTTTTCCAGCCCAGAGGGAGATGTCATATCAGACACCACACCACATGCTATCGACTCAATTAAATCATGGAGACAAATTTATGAAAATTTGGACTGTGAGATGAAAAATTCTCCTGACAATTCCGAGAATCACCTTCGTTACATAGCAGAATCAGAACTTCACAACATTGCAACACACCCACGGCTCATGGAATACAATGACATGATCAGTTGGGCTTTGGACAAGGCTGATATTCCGATGAGAAGCATTTTAAATGATCAAGGAATCATTATTGGCTCATTCAGACCTGAACATATCCAAGTTATGTACAAAATCTCACCCAATCCTAATTTCATTTACAATGCCAAATTTATAGCTGAATTCCAGAGAAAGGAATGCACTGAGGCAGACCAAACTTACATTGATTTAATCAAAGGTTGGTGGAGATGTCCATCAAAATTTAGGGCTGATACCCACAGAATTTATGCCACAGCCTCTTTGAATGAGTACATGGTTTATGTAGCCATGATGCTGTGTAGACTCTTCAGCAAAAAGAATCCCTGTCATTTCCTGGCAGAATGGGTGCCCTTTTTAGAAGAAGGATCAGAAGGATTCAATTTCAACTGGGACAAGATTTCATCTGATAATATAACCAAAGAGGTTTCAGATTACAGAGCTACAAGAGCCCGAGGTCAACCAGGGGCCTTTTACATGTCAACATACATCATGGATGCAATTTTTTTTATGACTCCATTCCCCCTAATGAATTGGAGTTGGAACACAAACTGCCTTGAACCTATTCACGAATATCACTCTGAGCTATGGGAAGAAAATGAAAAAAATTCATTTTACGAAATTTTCCATTTTGTGGTGATACCAATGCATAAAATGGTTTTTAGCTGTGACCCTCCTCGCATTTCTGAAGCAGTTTCAAACAACCTCAAGCCAATAGCAGACTAGTTCATTGAAGAAAGCTTCTCCTACATTAGGGTTTATGGGTGCTCAACCCCTCCTCACGTGCTCCCAAAATTCCTCCCGGATAGACTGGTGTGTAGGGAAGTAGCACACCAAATAGTAAAGGGTGGTATTGGAATAGAGCTAAAGGCAGATCAAAAGAAGTCTTGGCTCTTCTTCCTTGTTCGCATCAGGAAATTTTCATTACTAAATTTGGGACATTCTAGGGTGGAAGCAAAAGCACTCGAAGAAGTTAAACTGATAAATATTGAGTACAAAAGGCATGGCCCTTATCAATTAGTGAACAAACACTTGATACACTGCAACATGAAAGCCTATGAACATGAGGAGTCCCCTTGGGACAACATGTCCAAAGGAACCAAGTCTTATATAGAAGTGTTGGAAAGAGTACGGACACTGTCGTCAGACCTGCAAGTCAGCTTTTAGACCTTTCAAAAGCATCGACGGAGTGGTCTGCCCCAAGTACTTCAAGGGGAAGAAATTACCCTCCCCCAGGAGTAGGAAAGAGTTCCACCAGGGTTCTAGCAGGAACCACACAAAAAGGGAAATCCCAAAAAATCCCTACAAGATGCAGAAAGGCCTCCACCAAGCAAAAAGACCGAAGCAAAGAAAAGGTCAGGGAGACCTCCCAAGTCTGGTAAGCCTACTCCCATTTCATCACCAAGGGTTGATGTCAACACGCCTAAGGCAGTAGGAGGGAAAGGATCTATGGAGCTAGGGAGTCCCATAGCCTCCTTAACCCCCTTACAGTCCACTTTTGGACTACCATAGATGGGAACTCTTTTTGTTGATGACCTTAACTCCATTACCATAGATGAGATTCCTCCTTCCGATTATTTTTTCAGTAGAAAAAGGAGGGTCGTCCTGAAACAAGAGATGCATAAGAGGGAGGGGAACATGGTTAAAATAAATAAAGTCCTGATAGACAGACAAAATTTAGAGGAAGAAGATTTCGCTACAGAGGTAGTAGGTTCCATGGGAGCCATGGAAACAACAAACTTTTTTACCGTGGGAAAAATCATAACAAGGATAAAGAAGAGTGATAAGATCATAGCACAATTGCGAGAGAAATTAAAGAATTCTAAGGAGAGCATTAGAGAAGAAATGAGTAAAATCTTGGAGCAGACAAGGGCGACTTAAAGGTTAGAGGTTCAATCACTCAAAACGAGTTTGGACGACATGATCCGGGAAATACAAACAAATCAGCTACAAATTACTTAGCAAAAGGAGCACGCAGAACAATTGCAGGCTAGATTAATATCAATGGAAGATCAGATTATAGACTTAAAATCTTTCCAGGCCCAGTCACTGGAAGTGCAGTCAAAAATAGAAATTGAACAACAGAAATTGATTTCCAAAATAGAAATTGTTCAGAATTACTTTCAAGAGGTAGATAATGCCTTTGAAAATATTATCCTAAGAGAAAAAGAAGCCAAAGCAGTGAGGATTACTCTCCAAAAGGAAATTATATATTCGATAGGTGATGAGGTATCCCAAACTACGAAAGTATCAGCCACAGAGAAAATCAGAGGTGGCATCATGCTCAAGCTATGGGAAACCAACATAACTGAAAGCAAAAGAATAGCCAAAGAAATCAGAGATGTCTGTGAAGAATTTTTTGATCTTCTAGACAAAGGGTCATTAAATATTGGAAAAGGCTAGTGTACAGGACTTTTGGGACAGATCAATATTGTAAGACATCAATTAAATTTTAGGGAAAATTTGAATGAAATCCAAATGGAAATTTCACAACTAAGAAAAATTGATGTCACCCTAATGAACAGGTTGTTAGTTGAGCCTAACTTAAAGCTACAGTCAATAAAGTTTACAGATAGAGGAGTCGACGATTGTCTTTCTAAGATTCAGAGAAAGGGTTATCTGTTCGAGGCAAGAGATTTTCTAGAACCCCCCATAAATTTTACACAATTCCTGGAGAAATGCATTAAATGTATCGAATCAAAAGAAGGAGAGTCACCAGCAAAGTAAAAGTATTATTTGGAAGGGCTTTACTTCGAAGAAAATGGAAAAATGGAGAAGATCATGAAAACAGTTTTGGATCTATTTTTTAACAAATAGTTAGTCTCTATGAATTAGGAAATCACCAACCGTCCTAAGATTGGTGGTGTTGTATAAATGTAATTTTTCAAGACTAAGAAAAGGTTTTTTTTTTTTTTTCAAGACTAAGAAAAGGAGGAATTGTAAAGAGAAAACTTCATTTTTCCTGAATTAATACAATATAAATTGAAGATTCCAGATCTGGTCAAACCTGAGTTATGTGTTTCTCTGTCATTCTATTTTTATTTCATACTTTCGTTTGAAGTGTTTCATGTGGTAATTTCTATTATAGTAATTGAAACAGTTAGATTATCTAATCGTTTGCAGTTTTTCCTTTGTATCAGCTTTCAACGGATATAAGACCTATGAACATTTTAGAACTCTGAAACTGTATTCTTCTGTAAAGTTATCATCCCTCTTTCTTGTATTATCTTAAAATGAGATTCCTCTTAAATTGATGCCTCATTTTTTGTTATGTGACTACATATTCCCTTTTCTTTCTTCATTCAGTGCATCTTATTCATTAAAATTAACTCAGATACCAGAAGTGGCCTTTATTTTGGTTATATTATTAATTCATAATTTGAAAGTTATATTTTCATTAATTCAAACGAGAAATTTGCGACCCTTGGAAATATTTTTGATTTACAAAAAAGAAACCCTCAGCTTTCATGATTGTTCCAGTTACCAGACAACCTAATATAGAACCCGATCTATCATATCAGATGAGCATTGCGTTAAACCTATTCAATACCATCTTACAAACAACAAATACACGGGTAGAACTTGAGCGTTCATGGGCTGCAATTGAAAGGGATATTAGCATTCAAGAACAGTGGGAAACTAGGCATAGACAGTTAAGGAACCAACTGTGATCTCGATTCCTTTTAAACTAGTCTTTTTACCCACGTTTTATTTCTACCTTTTTGGATGCTTTGACAGTATACTTTAGAGCCTTAAAGTATAATCTTAGGAACAACATCTTTTTGGTGCCGTTGTCGGGGAATGAAGAAACGAATCTTTTCCCTAGGAAGAACGACATTGACACTTTCTTTCTTTGATAGTGAACAAAGATAAAAAAAAAAAACTTCTAAGGATACTTTTATCTTTCACTTGGCGACCCCACACTTTTTAAACTATATTCTAGATGAAAGAACACCAGAAAGAACCTGGACGACAAGCACACTTCGCTATTTTCTAATTCATAAAATATTTTAAAATCAAGAAGATCTCTTAGACAAATTATTTCACCGACACATGTCATCTGTCAACCAAATTATTCACAGTTGAACGTTAGAGGAACAATTGAGAGATCCCTCTCCCTCCCCCTATTGATTGATACGCGCTCTTTTCCCAAATTCCACACTCCTACTACCGAACGCTTCAACGAATTTCCTATGTATCCTGATTTAACCCCCATCAATTTTCCGATATATTCGTCTTTCAAGCCTGGAGAAACACGTTCTCTTCATATGGGGCCTTCTTTTTCCAGTTTCCTGTGCCTTGATGATCAGTTCCCCACAACCTTTCTATCATATTCAAGTACAACCCCAGTTTCAATCTCAAATCTATCAATGGCTGCACACGGAGGTGCGGGGGCTGGAGGCGGTGCTATAGGTGGTGCTGCAGGTGGCCAAGTACTGCCCCCTGGAATTTTTTCTAAGGTGGCTGCTAGATATGCCCTTCTTATCCTCTTGGTTCCCCTACATGACCTTCCAGAAAATTACATGAAAAATCTCCCTAAATTTACAGGGGAAGGTGATTTAATTGCACAAGAACACATAAATTTCTTTGACCAGTTCGTCGATATCCTAGGACTCGAACACGAAGATGTCTACTCCAAACTCTTAGTACAAAATTTAGAAGGGCAGGTTAGAACCTGGTTCTGAGGCTTAGTAGCAGGATCTTTAAGGTCATACGATGAACTTGAAAGTGCTTTCATCAGGCAATAGGGAGAAAGAAAAGATCACCTCTATTATCTAACTGAATTCGAGGCTCTTAGAAATAAAAATTCTGAATCAGTTCTCAAGTTCACCCAAAGATTTAATAAATTGTACAATAAAATTCCCATCAAGGTCAAACCTTCTCAGCTTGCAGCAAAAGTAACTTTCGTTGGAGCTTTCGACCCCGATTTCGCCTTACTATTGAGAGAGAGGAGATCAGTAGACCTCACCAAGATGCAAGACGATGTCCTAGAAATCAAATCAAACATGATGGCTTCAGGAAAGCTAAAAGCCAAAACAGAGGTTGGGAACAAAGAAACCAGAAGATACAGAGAACAAGGAGGATTTTCAGGGTCAGGAAGATCTTCGGGAGACAAAATGGATGACATGGCTAGGATAATTAAAGAACTATCTAATAAGATTTAAAAAATGGAATTAGAGAAGACTAAAAATGACCATTTTCCCAGAAAGGATTTCAGAAGGAATCCCAATCCTCAAGTCCCACAAAGACAGATTAAGAATGAGGATCAGAAAATCCCAACCCCCTTCAAGAGTGAAAACTTCATTGGAGAGGAAGATTTAGAAGATTTTGAGGAATTAGAGGAAGATATAAACAATCTGGGTGATGACGAGCCACGACCCTATTTATCAAGAGAAGATTATGAAAAATTCTTAAATAAAGAAAATAGATTGGAAAATGACCTAAACAATAGTACTTCTGAAGATTTGACCTACCAGGTTATTGCTGATGGTATAATGGATGAGATTTAACAGAAATACAATCTAAGGCCTAGAAACAAGAGTGTTACAATCTCCCAAAAGTAAAAGATCTTGCCGAGGAGCGAGACAGACGAGATAGTTTCAAAAAATGTTGAAAAATAGATTGTAAAAACTGACATAACGGACACACAACCTACCAAGACTAAGGTAGCTGAAACACTCACAGTCAAAACACAGAGAGCGAGAGCTCCTGCAATTGAAACAAAACCTTCACCAAAAAAGAAAGCTGATAAGAAGGGAGTCGAAGCCCAAAATGTTGAGAATGACAAAATTGTTGGAAATTTCAATCTGGAAAATGAAATCAATAAAATCAAGATCCCCATACCTCTTGTCGAGCTGGAAAAAAACCCAATGTATCGAAAACAAATTGCTAAGTTGATTAGTTTTTTGGAAGATGAAATCCAAGACGACGTCATTAACCTAGAAGACGACAAGCCGAACATAGTTTTTGGCCCTCATTTTGAAGGTGCCAAAGACACCGTTGCTCCCTTCTATATCACATTAACCTTGTTTGACCAACTACTCCATAACTGTATGCTTGATTTTGGAGCATCCCACAATGTAATGCCTAAAGCTATTATGGATAAATTGGGTCCCGAAATTATTAGGCCTTATGGAGACTTATATTCTTTCGATTCTAGAAAAGTTAAATGTATAGGCATGATTAAAGACTTGGTGGTAAGTCTAGCTCAAATACCTGTGAAAAACATTCTGATGGACGTAGTGGTCACCGATATCCCTCCGAAATATGGTATGCTGTTATCTAGATCATGGGGTGATAAGCTTGGGGGCTCCCTCCAGCTTGATATGACATATGCTACAATCTCAGTTTTTGGAGGACAATTCACATGCCTGTATAGAGAGATCGGGTTAGCGTTCACGGTAAGTGATCCACGCAACCCAAATAATCAACCTGTATATATTGCTGATCAGGATCTAGGTAATTGTATATTATCCATTGACGATGATATTGTTTTAGGTATAGATGAAAGTTGTACAGAAGAAAAAACAGAAAAAGAAAAAAATAAACAAAATGTATATAGCACTGGTGTGTGGAAGATGTTTTTTGACGGTGCTTCATCTTACCTTGGAGTCGGAGCAGGGGCACTCCTTCTGGCCCCTGATAATCAATTCGTAATCCCTTTTTCTTATAGATTTCAGTGGAATGTGGACCACATTAATAACATATGCGAGTATGAAGCCTTAGTATTAGGGTTGGAAGATGCTAGGAGAATGAAAATAAAAAACCTCGAAATCTTTGGTGATGCCGAGCTAATCGTAAAATAGGTAAGACGACAGTACCAGGCCAAACATCCTAGGTTGAGGTCTTATAGGAATTGCGTCTGGGATCTGGTCGAAAATTTCTTCTCCTCTGTAAAAGTCCACTACATTTCGAGAACTGAAAACCAACAGGCGGATGCGTTGGCCAAAGAAACCTCAACCTTCACACCTCCCACTATTTTCAAATTAAAATATCATATACAAATGAGACATCGAACTTATATACCCAATAACATACAACACTGACAAGTTTTTGAGGATGATGAACAACTGCGTAAATTTTTAGAATTGATAGACTCGTTTGCCGAAAATAATGTCGACCAAGAAAACCAAAATGATCCTGTTTGGATCATGCAGGAAGGGGAAGACCCCCAAGAATTTCATGATAAAATCGCCAATCATTGTATGATTGTTCTAAAAAATAATTAGATCCCAAAGGGCCTGATTCCCTTGGAAAGGTTATTTAATCAAGATGATATCCCATTAAAATCTACCCTACAACCGCAACCTGAAGAGGTTGAGGACTGTGACATAAGTACCAAAGAAAACCCTCGGTTGGTGAAACTGTCCAAATACCTGTCCCCAGAAACCAAAAGTAAATATGCTGAGTTCCTTAGAAAATATAAGGACGTTTTCGCCTAGTCTTACGAAGAATTGATAACTTATGATACTTCTATAATCGAACATAAAATTCCTTTGAAACTGGGTGTCAAGCCTTTCAAACAGAAGCTCAGACAGATAAACCCTATCCTGCTACCAATAATTGAAAAAGAAGTCAAAAAAATCTTGGACGCCAAAATCATCGTCCCACTAAAGATATTCTGAGTGGGTGGCTAATTTAGTCCCAGTAAGAAAGAAAAATGGTGAAATCAGGCTGTGTGTTGATTTTAGAAACTTGAACCAATCATCACTTAAAGACAATAATCCATTGCCTAAAATGGACCATGTTTTAGAGAGAGTAGTTGGAGCAAATAGAATGTCAATGATTGATGGTTTTTCAGGTTACAGTCATATCGCAGTACACCATGATGATAAGGAGAAAACAACTTTCACTACCCCTTGGGGTACCTTCATGTATGATAAAATGCCTTTCGGCTTGATGAATGTAGGCAACCTTCTAGCGAGCCATGGACATCGCCTTCGTGGGTGAGAAAGATAAATTTGTTGTTATCTATCTCGATGATCTGACTGTTTTTTTGAAAATCCGATACGGAACATCTAGTGCACCTAAAGCAAACTTTTGAGAAATGTCGTAAGTTTGGTTTGTCCCTCAATCCCAAAAAGTCTCATTTCTCTATGCAAGAAGGTAAACTATTAGGTCATGTAGTGTTAAAAGACGGAAGAAAAATTGATCCTAAAATAATTGAGGCTATAGATACTATAAATATCCCTAGAAATGTAAAAGAAATCCAATCCTTCCTAGGTAAAATAAATTTCTTAAGAAGATTTATCCCTAACTTCGCTTAAAATGTGAAGCTAATCACAGATATGTTGAAAAAGAACAGTGAGATGAAGTGGACAAGTGAAGCCAAAGCATCTTTTCAATGAATCAAAAAAGTTATCAGCGAAGTGCCAATCTTAGTAAGTCCTGATTACACAAAATAATTTTTGATTTTTTCCTTCACTTCTGAACACACTATCACATTTGTATTGTTACAAAAAAGTGAAGAAGGCTTTGAACAACCCATTGTTTTTTCAGTAAAAGTATGAGAGGCGCTGAGTTGAAATATAATATATTAGAAAAACAAGTTTACGCAATGGTAAAGGCTCTCAAGGCTTTCAGAACATACGTATTACATTCAAAGATCATAGCCTATGTTGTTACAAGCTCAGTCAAAGACATACTGGTTCAGCCAGATAGTGATGGGAGAAGAGGCATATGGTTAGCTAAGATTTAGGAGCTCGATCTTGAAGTTAAACCAAAAAAACTCATTAAAGGTCAAGGTCTGGCTAAATTGTTGGCCAAATCCAACTTGTAGGCACTTGGAATGAATCAACTACAAGAAGATGAGAGTTCTCTAGAGATAAATGAACTCAATTTCACTACTCATACGGTTGAGATTGAAGACAGGTTTTCTTCTTTAGTCTGGTATCATGATATTGTTTCCTATATATTGACTCTTCAATGTCCTAGTGAATTAACCCCTTATAAATCCAGGACACTGAAGCTGCATGCTATAAAGTATTGTATTATAGATGGAAAACTATTTTGGAAGGACCCCCTAGGTTTCTTGCTGAGCTGCTTAGTCGAGACCGAAACTGAAAAGGTTATAAATGAGTTCCATGAAGGAGTGCATGGAGGACACCACGCTTGGCGAGCCACAACTTATAAAATCTTAAGAGCTGGATATTACTGGCCCAAAATTTTCATAGATGTAAATACTAAAGTCCGATCTTGTATTCCATGTCAGTTGTTTATAGGTAAACAGAAAGTGCCAGCTTTGCCTCTAATTCCAGTTAAAATCGAAGCCTCTTTTTAGTAGTGGGGTCTTGATTTTATCGGAGAGATTCACCCACATTCCAACGCTCAACATAGGTGGACTCTAATCACAACAGACTATTTTACTAAGTGGATGGAAGCTATTCCCATGAGAAATGCAACTGACATAGTTGTAATCAACTTTCTGGAAGAAAACATTTTATCCAGATTCGGCTATCCCCGAAAAATAGTCATCGACAATGCACAAGCGTTCAAATCGATGGCTATGATAAGATTTTGCAAAAAATTCAACATCATATTAGGAAACTCCATAGCTTATTATCCACAGGGCAATGATTTAGCTGAGCCATCTAACAAAAGTCTTACAATTGTGATTAAAAAAATATTGACTGAAAACAAGAAGACATGGCATATCCATTTGAAATACGCTCTATGGGCCAACAAGATAAGTACCAAAAGGCCAATTGGAATGTCCCCTTTCCAGATAGTATATGGCACTGACGTTATCTTACCAATCAATCTTTCTCTACCAGTAATGAAAATTTGGCAAGATTTGAACGAAGAACCTAACGACATTACCATAAGAGAAAACCAACTGGTCGAAGTTCAACAAAATAGAGCGGAAGTAAATGAAAAGTTGCAGAGATATCAAGATAAGATGAAGGCTTTATTTGATCAAAAGGCTAAGGATAGAGGTTTCCTCCCCAGAGACATGGTACTAAAATGGGAAACCAGAAGAGAAGACACTGACAAACATGGCAAATTTGACTCGATCTGGTCCGACCCTTATAGAATCTCGGTCTCAAAAGGAGAAAATGTTTTTTCATTAGAAAATCTAAATGGAGATATTCTAAGCGCCCCTATAAATGAGAAATATCTTAAACACTACATGTAGTAATATGTTTTTGAACTTTCATTGTATATACCGGTTTGTTTTCACATTTTCTTTATAGTCACATTGCTTTCGATAGATTCCCCCCAAAAAAAAAAATAAAAAAAAATTAGATTTTTCAGAGGATGCAAATACAAAGCAGTTCAAATCTAGCAGTTCACAGAGTTAGTATGAGTGTGTCTGATAGTTTCAGTTGTTCACAGGAAAAGCGTCAGGACTCAAGAGACCAATTATACTATAGGGGTAATCTGCATGGATAATCATGATAAATACTTACCCAAAGGATAATGAGTAAATAATATTTTGGCTGTAAGTACGATGAACTTTTAAGGTATGAACTCTGACCCAAGAACTCGAGTTAAAAATATCCTAAGAGGTACAGGTGAACGAGATGTGGATTTTATTTAAAAATAAAAAGAATAAAAATAAAAAAAATTATATAAATAAATGATTAATACTCGTCATCACTCCGAAGTTTTTGATGTTCTCTTACCTTTCCACTTCGTTCTCTATCAAGCTTACTCTTCACCCAACCTTGTTTTTCTCCCTTTAAGTCTCAGCTTAATTTTGGAAATGTTCAAACTAATTTTCAAAGCAAAAATAGGTAAAATCCTATGTTTTTCCTGAGCCTTGGCTGAACCGGAAGTATGTCTGGGCTAATCTTAACCTTTTTAGTCTTTCTACCATAAATAAAAATATCATTTTCATTCAAGTAAAGTCCTGAATAATAATAATAATAATAATAATAAGGGGTTAATAAATTTTTCTTGAGATTCTCCATAAAGTTAGAGTGTCTGAGGGACAAAAGTAGATCAATCCAAAGATTTTTAATAAGTTGACAAACCTTTGTAAAAAAAAAAAAAAATTCCCTGAGTATGTTACATATTTATTGATTGCCCCCACTTCATAACAAATATATATAAAAAGAGATGGTGAAAGGAAATTCGTTATCGATTTCCCCCATCTAACATAAAGAGGGGGTGAAAGGAAATCCGTTATCGATTGCCCCCATCTAATATAAAGAGATGATGAAAGGAAATTCATTATATGATTTCCCTCATCTCAGCATTTAAATGCTAAAATTATTGTAGTGGTGAAAGGAAATTCAATGTGGAAAATCCGATAACTTCACCGGGGTACCGAACAGGCTCCCTGGCAGTGAAACAATGTCTCCATAATGGACAAGGTTGTTATACTCAAATTGCAAGATTCTCTGGTATTTTTCTTCTCTTAGCCAGATTACACTCTAATATTATGGGATTCCAGATTACACTCTAAGAGTCTCTTGATGCGAATACGATCAAATAAAAACTGGTAGAACCACTAATCTTGTTTTGATTATCTTGCACAAGTCTGAGGTCGGTTTTAGGAAGAGAAACTAAGTGATCCTATTTTGAGATTGTCGAATGCTTTAGTTTGGAAAGTTTTCTAAAGTTAAGGTTGAAATCTTTATCCTCTTAGTAGTTTTTGTAGCTATGTCTCACAGACCGAAATAACTGACCCCATTTACCCAATAAAAGGCACTAAGTCTTCCCATTCTCCTCATCCCACAAGGAGAAGAGGTCCCCAATTGGAGCCTATGTTGAAGCTAGGGTTGAAAATTTTCACCTCTAAAACTAAAACTTTTTCTCTACCGGGATTCGACTTTCCATAAGGTATAATCCTCACTATCAATCCAAAGGACTGGTACTGAAGTCTCGAAATGAATTCTTTTCTCCGTTATAATTAAATACAAGAAGCTCAAGTGTTTTTAAAGTCTAGACGCACGTTCTGTAAAGTACTTTAAATCACGATAATTTAAATCCCTAAAGGAGTTAATTAATCATCTTTTTAGCCTTTCAGGATTCAGGGTTTACTCAGAACAATATCTTTTCAATACATTTTGAATCGCGAAATCTTGATTCCTGATTTCCCGAAAGAGATGAAAGTCAGTCTTTATCATGATTAATTTGAAACTATTCTCAATCACGATTTCAGGATTTGGGGTTTAGTGGTGACATACCTCATGTAATTGCGATCCCTGAAACCCCAAAATGCGAAGTTGCGATTCAATACTGATGTTAAGGCTTAAAACTATTCTCATCATGATTTTAGGATTCAGGTTTTAGTGGTGACATACCTCATCTAACCGTAATCCACGAAACCCTGAAACATGAAGTCGCGATTCAATACTAAAGTTAAGGCTTAAAACTATTCTCATCGCGATTTCAGGATTCGTGTTTTAGTGGTGACATACCTCATGTAACCGCGATCCAGAAAACCCCAAAACGCAAAGTCGCGACTCAATACCGAAATTTAAAAGGAACTAACTTCATTTAAAAAATACATTTAATGGTAATTAAACTTCGCAGGTACTTTCTTTTCGGTCTCCGTCAAAAGAGATTTTTTGAATTTTGATTTTAGAATTGCCGAAATATGGCCACATTAATAACAGATAGATTGTGATGTCTGCGACACAAATGCGTATCTCATAAATATTCTCTGCATTAAAGGTATTAAATTCTTGACAGTCACGTTAGTAATTTCACATAAAACGAGTTAAAAATAAAACTAGAGGTTTGTGTTTTGAAACTTATTCTCATTTTTTTTTATCAGATGTAAGACACATCTAACTAAGATTTCACGCCTCTCTTCTGTGACAAGTGTTCATTCCAATACAAAAGTCATGGAACCAAAAAAGGGACCCAAGAAGAGTGAAGATAGAGCTAAGTTTTACAGCCTAGAGGGAGATGTCATATTAGACACCACACCACATGCTATCGACTCAATTAAATCATGGAGACAAATTTATGAAAATCTGGATTGCGAGATGCAAAATTCTCCTGACGATTCCGAGAATCACCTTCGGGACATAGAAGAATAAAAACTTCACAACATTGCAACATGCCCACGACTCATGGCGTACAACGACATGATCAGTTGGGCTTTGGACAAGGTTGATATTCCGACGAGAAGCATTTTAAATGATCAAGGAGCCATTATTGGCTCATTCAGACCTGAACATATCTAGGTTATGTACAAACTCTCACCTAATCCAAATTTCATTTACAATGTTGAATTTATAGCTGAATTCTAGAGAAAGGAATGCACCGAGGCAGACCAAAATCACCCTGATTTAATCAAAGGTTGGTGGAGATGTCCATCAAAATTTAGGGCTGATACCCACAGAATTTATGCCACAACCTCTTTGAATGAGTACATGGTATATGTAGCCATGATGTTGTGCAGACTCTTTGGCAAAAAGAATCCCTATCATTTCCCAACAGAATGGGTGCCCTTTTTAGAAGAAGCATCAGAAGGATTTAGTTTCAACTGGGACAAGATTTTATCTGATAATATAACCAAAGAGGTTTTGGATTACAGAGCTGCAAGAGCCTGAGGTCAACTAGGGGCCTTTTACATGTCAGCATACATCATGGACACAATTTGTTTTATGACTCCATTCCACCTGATGAATTGGAGTTGGAACACAACCTGCCTTGAACCTATTCACGAATATCACTCTGAGCTGTGGGAAGAAAATGCAAAAAATTCGTTTTACGAAATTTTTCATTTTGTGGTGATACCAATGCATAAAATGTTTTTCGGTTGTGACCCTCCTCGCATTTCTGAAGCAGTTTCAAACAACCTCAAGCCAATAGCATACTGGTTCATTGAAGAAAGCTTCTCCTACATCAGGGTTTATGGGTGCTCAATCCCCCCTCACGCGCTCCCAAAATTCCTTTCGGATAGACTGGTGTGTAGGGAAGTAGCACACCAAATAGTAAAAGGTGGTATTGGAATAGAGCTAAAGGAAACTCAAAAGAATTCCTGGCCCATCTTCCCTGTGCACATCGGGAAATTTTCATTACTAAATTTGGGACATTCTAGGGTGGAAGCAGAAGCACTCGAAGAAGTTAAACTGATAAATATTGAGTAAAAAAGGCATGACCCTTATCAATTAGTGAAAAAAAACTTGATACATTGCAACATGAAAGCCTATGAACACGAGGAGTCCCCTTGGGACGACATGTTCAAAGGAACCAAGTCTTATACAGAAGTGTTGGAAAGAGTACAGACACTGTCGTCTGACCTGCAAGTCAGTTTAAGGACCTTTCAAAAGCATCAACGGAATGGTCTGCCCCAAGTAATTCAAGGGGAAAAAATTACCCTCCCCCAAGAGTAGGAAAGAGTTCCACCAGGGTTCTAGCAGGAAGCACAAAAGAAGGGAAATCCCAAAAAATCCCTACAAGATGCGGAAAGGCCTCCACCAAGCAAAAAGACCGAAGCAAAGAAAAGGTCAGGGAGACCTCCCAAGTCCGGTAAGCCTACTCCCACTTCATCACCAAGGGTTTATGTCAACATGCCTAAGGTAGCAGGAGGGAAAGGATCTACAGAGATAGGGAGTCCCATAGCCTCCTTAACCCCCTTATAGTCCACTTTTGGACTACCACAAATGAGAGATCTTTTTGTTGATGACCTTACCTCCATTCCCATAGATGAGATTCCTCCTTTCGATTATTTTTTCAATAGAAAAAGGTAGGCCGTCCTGAAATAGGATATGACTAAGAGGGAGAGGAACATGGTTAAAAAAAATAAAGTCCTGATAGACGAACAAAATTTGGAAGAAGAAGATTTTGCTACAGAGGTAGTTGGTTCCATGGGAGCCATGGCAACGAAATTTTTTTTTATCATGGGAAAAATCATAACAAGGATAAATAAGAGTGATAAGATCATAAAACAATTGTGAGAGAAATTAAAGAATTCTGAGGAGAGAATTAGAGAAGAAATGAGTAAAATCTTGGAGCAGACAAGGGCGACCGAAAGGTTAGAGGTTCAATCACTCAAAACGAGTTTGGACGACATGAGCCAGGAAATACAAACAAATCAACTACATATTACTCAACAAAAGGAGAATGCAGAACAATTGCAGGCTAGATTAATATCAATTATAGACTTAAAATCTTTCCAAGCCCAGTCACTGGAAGTGCATTCAAAAATAGAATTTGAACAACAAAAATTGATTTCCAAAATAGAAATTGTTCATAATTACTTTCAAGAGGTAGATAATGCCTTTGAAAATATTATCCTAAGAGAAAAATAAGCCAAAGCAGTGAGGATTACTCTCCAAAAGGAAATTATATATACAATAGGTGATGAGGTATCCCAAACTATGAAATTATCAGCCACAGAGAAAATCAGAGGTGACATCATGCTCAAGCTATGGGAAACCAACATAACTGAAAGCAAAAAAATAGCCAAAGAAATCAGAGATGATTGTGAAGAATTTTTTGATCTTGTAGACAAAGGGTCATTAACTATTGGAAAAGGCCAGTGTACAGGACTTTTGGGACAGATCAATATTGTAAGACATCAATTAAATTTTAGGGAAAATTTGAGTGAAATCCAAATGGAAATTTTAGAACTAAGAAAAAATGATGTCACCCTAATGAACAGGTTGTTATTTGAGCCTAACTTAAAGCTGCAGTCAATAAAGTTTACAGATAGAGGAGTCGATGACCGTCTTTTTAAGATTCAGAGAAAGGTTTATCTGTTCGAGGCAAGAGATTTTCCAGAACCCCCCAGAAATTTTACACAATTCTTGGAGAAACGCATTAAATGTATCTAATCAAAAGAAGGAGAGTCATAAGCAAAGTAAAATTATTATTTGGAAGGGCTTTACTTCCAAGAAAATGGAAAAATGGAGAAGATCATGAAAACAGTTTTGGATCTATTTTTTAACAAATACTTAGTCTCTAACAATTAGGAAATCACCAACCGTCCTAAGATTGGTGGTTTTGTATAAATGTAATTTTTCAAGACTAAGAAAAGTCTCTTTTTTTTTTTTTGGAGGAATTGTAAAGAGAAAACTTCATTTTGCCTAAATTAATACAATATAGATTGAAGATTCCATATCTGGTCAAGCCTGAGTTATGTGTTTCTTTGTCATTCTATTTTTATTTCATACTTTCCTTTGAAGTGTTTCATGTGGTAATTTCTATTATAGTAATTGAAACAGTCAGATTATCTAATCGTTTGCAGTTTTTCCTTTGTATCAACTTTCAGTGGATATAAGACCTATGAATGTTTTAGAACTCTAAAACTGTATGCTTCTGCAAAGTTATCATCCCTCTTTCTTGTATTATCTTAAAATGAGATTCCTCTTAAATCGATGCCTCATTTTTTGTTATGTGACTACATATTCCCTTTTATTTCTTCATTCAGTGCATCTTATTCATTAAAATTAAGTCAGATACCAGAAGTGGCCTTTATTTCAGTTATACTATTAATTCATAATTTGAAAGTTATATTTTTATTAATTCAAACCAGAAATTTGCGACCCTTGGAAATATTTTTGATTTACAAAAAAGAAACCCTCAACTTTCATGACTGTTCCAGTTACCAGACAACCTAATATAGAACTCGGTCTATCAGATCAGATGAGCATTGCGTTAAAACTATTCAATACCATCTTACAAACAACAAATACATGGGTAGAACTTGAGCGTTCATGGGCTGCAATTGAAAGGGATATTAGCATTCAAGAACAATGGGAAGCTAGACAGAGACAGTTAAGGAACCAACTGTGATCTTGATTCCTTTTAAACTAGTCTTTTTACCCATGTTTTATTTCTACCTTTTCGGATGCCTTGACGGTATACTTTAGAGCCTTAAAGTATAAACTCAGGAACAACAAATGGAACGCCTGAAAGTACTAGTATCCAAAGCTAAAGAGTTTTCCCCTTGATTAACATCTCTAGGGACAAAATAAATATTGAAAGCAAGAAATAAATTGTCAACTATGTCCCATACCTCATTCTGGTATTGTGTCAGCCTCAACGGTTTTGTTTGTTAAATGTTCTTTACCTGGTTAACACCTAATTTAGAATCATTGAAGACTGCCAATTTGTCAATGGCCATATCTTTTGCAGCTCTCAACCCCAACACTAAGGCTTCATATTGTGATATGTTGTTGGTTGTTTCAAATTCTAATTTGTATGAGAGTGATACCACTTCATTTGAAGGGGAAATAAGGACTATGCCAGCACCAGAGCCCTCCTTTGAAGATGAACCATAAAAATACATCTTCTATATTCCATTTCCTTGGTCTACCTCTCATTGGATGTTGAATTTGCTAACTAAAAATTATGGAGCATAATCAATGATGTGAAGAACAGATGACCTAATTTCATCTTCTACATCATAGATAGGATGATTACCTAGATTATGATGATCACTCACAATGTAATCCAATTTGAATTCTCTGTAAAATCTTCTATGTTCTCCTCCAAAAATAAGGATGGTTTCATATGCAAGATCCATCTGTAGAGACCCTCCCACTTTATTGGCCCAAGACCTAGATAAAAGCATGCCAAACTTGGGAGGTATATCAACGACAACAATATCCATAACAATGATTTTCATGGGCAACTAATATAGAGAAACAACAAGATCCTTAACTACTCCCAAACATCTAACCCTTTTAGAAAGAAATGAGTAAAGGTCCTGATATGGCTTGGTGATTTCTAACCCTAGCTCATCCATGAAAACCTTAGGCATGACATTGTGTGAGGCCCCAAATTACATGAGGCATTTGTGCAGAATTTTGTCATGGACATTCAAGGATATGAAAAAAGGTGGGGACGCATCAGACCCATATTCAATGTGTGGGCCAAATGTGATAGCAGGATTCACATATTGCAGGTTTATCACAATAGATGAGGTGGAAAAAAAAGGTGGCTGAAAAACCTTCATGATAGACCTTTTGAAAGGCTCATTTTTCATTAACTATGTCAAAGGTACATGAATCTTGATTTTACTTAACTCATGCTCTATATTAAGAGAATTTACTTGTCTGTCCACTCCTTTCACCTATGGAAAAATAGGTTTAGTTGGTTGTTGTTGTTGATCATCTTTGTTTGGACACTGCTTGGGAGGAATATCCGATTTCTTATTCTGAGTTGGAACATTTTTTTGGGACCCCCTGGCCTAGGTCTTAGATCATACTTATTTTGAGTTTGAATTTGAAAAAAATCATCTCCTTTTTGTGATCATCAAATAGGTTTGACAATTGAGAAATTTCATACTCTTGTTGAGTTAGGTGACTAGAATGGAGGTCAATTTCATTAAAAAAGACTGCAAAATCATCTCCAACATCATTACTTTCCTCCATCTCTTCAACGTCATTGTTTTGAAAAGGGGGTACAATCCTCTGATCTTGAACATTCCTTCTTTCCCTCTCCATGATTTGAGGGGAATTATTAGGTCTTATGAACTAGTTAGGGTTCCTGTTTCCATCTTCCTGATAAGGTATGTTTGGTTGTTTGGCTTCTCATTTTAATTTGGCTATCTCTGAAGTCAGAGCCTTCAATGTTTTGGTAATCTCATCAAGTTTTGGGTCACATTCTGCTAGGTTAGAAGAATAATAAGGAACTTCTTCTCTCTGTTTCTTTTTGTCCCTGTCATATTTGGTCTTTAATTTTTCTGATGCTAGAATATTAGACTCAACCTTAAGGGATGCATCTTACATAGATAGTAAATTGGTGGGCCTTCTCTCGCTTAACATGAGAGAAAATTCAGCATCACATGCATTTGCAAATGTGATCTTGGCTAAGGTGTCATTTGGATTGATCTCATCATATATTTTGTTGTACATATTATTAAACCTCTTAGTGAAATCTGAAACAGACTCACCATTCTTCCTTCTCAAATCCTCAAACTTAGTGATGTAGTACATATAATCCCTCCTATCTCCCAATTGTTTTATAAATGTTTCATACAATGTGTTGATACCCATAATAGAGTCTGGGAGAAGACCACGAAACCATTTTCTTACCTCTCCATCTAGGCTCTGCAAAAACAATCGCATCCAAACGTTTGCATGCTCAATGTTACAATTGTCTGCAAAGATGCAAAATGCTACCAGAGTAGTGACATATCCTTCACCATTGTACCTAGGTAGATATTTCATGTAGTCTCCTGTTGGAAATGAATGTAGGTTTTGAGGCAACACTAATGGTGCATACCTGGCTATAACAATGGCCTCCATCCGATTTACAACCATCTTTGGGAAAATTAGGTTTTGAGTCTTATGAGGAGATACTGGGGTGGTTGCTTGAGGTGATGATGAGGTAGAAGTTGAAGGTGGAGATATCTGAGGACTTAATACAAGGGGATTTTAAAAAATTGTAATCTTAGGCTGCTTATTGTTGAGGATAGGGGCAACCTTTTTAGATGCAGGCTTGCCTTTGGAGGATAAAAAATGTCTCTGAGAAATTGTATATTTTCTTAGTTGTCTCTCTGGATCAAAAGATGTTGTGTCACAATTAGGATTAAGGTTGGATTTTGAGGCTTTAATATGCTCAGAGTTTGATCCATTAGATCCTTTCTCGGGAGTCAGAGTTCCTTTAGTGGCTTTGCATTTAGTGGAGTTTCTAGGTGCAAGATGGAAGTCGATTTTGTGCCTAATATTTGTTCACCATCAAAGATCAGATATGATCATTTTCGTTCTCCCTAGGAAAGATGCTTCATGACTCTGTTCCCCGACAATGGTGCTAGAATATGTTGGTCCTAAGGTCTGCACTTGAATGCTAAGGGAAACACTAGGATACGTTTGATTTATTTGTTTTGATGGTCAAATAATAGGTGAGTTTCAAGGGTAGGGGTCTAGTTGGACTATTCCACAATATTCATCACAATGTTTCCCTTATCCATTGGCATGCATTTTGTTGTAGCAGTTACAAGATATAAACGTATAACAGAAACACTGACAAGCATACAATTTTTCACTTGGAGCTAGACATTTTAGATCTAACACATTGAATTAAACCTAAAACAAGATTTGGAATACACTTCTCAATAGTTTGTAAGAACATTATCCGAAAGAAAGAGAATATTTTATTTGCAAAACATTCAACATGCATCCAAATAAGAAGAAAAACAAAGCAATATTGAGAAAAAGACAGTTTGTTCACCATAAATTATATTCACT
>ML782360.1:708916-720394 GCA_009831015.1 Picea engelmannii | reverse complement strand
AGACCTAGGTTTTCAATTCACTAGGCTTGGTGACAGTTCTTAAGGGAAAAATTAGTTATTAAACTTTATTTATCACATCATTCATTTTAAGGTCGACCAGGTCCTAAGGAGGCATAGTTTTCTAGGCACTAGGTTTATTTACTTACCAATTGAAATTGTGACGTTCCCTTCAGGATGCACCACGTGCTCCAAGGGTGCCACTCACCTCTTTCTGTTTTCTTTGCGTGATGTGCCCTTCAAGACGCACTACATGCTCCAAGGGTGCCACTCGCCTCTTGACTGAATTTGGTAGACCTCAAACCCCTGGAGTCAATACTCCGTCAGGTGATCTTGTGCCCCTTAGAATCATTGTGAGCGACTATCATAGTCTTCCCTCACGACATCTTGGGTCTTCTTGAGCTAGGTAATCGTTAACCTATAGTTTGAGTCATGACGAGAGTGCTAGTAGGCTATGGCAGGGATGCTACCACACCTCTCCCTCAATGTCCTTGGTTGTCGTGCGTGACCCTTTTCTCCAATTGTGAGTTTGGTCAACAAGTTATCGTCAACCTACATCCTTCAATGAATCATGTTAGAAAAAATAATCATTATCATAATATCTAATCATATGTACATATGTCACATCAAAAACATTTAAACCCTAACAGTCCACTCCCTAACTCGATATGGAGTCCAAGGGGTTTCATCGATGCCTCAACATCCTCAACGTCCAGTGTCCTGCACACTCAGGAGAACCTAATCAATAACACTTGTCTATGTAAATACAACAAAATAACGTATCATCAAATCCACAATATCCCATAATCATAATAAAAAAAACAAATAGTATAATGACCCGGATCACTTGCATGCAAGTGTCCTCAAAGAATAAGTTCACTTAGTGTGCACAAGAGTGGGATGTTACACACATTCCAAGTTTGGAACAAAACCTACTATCAATAAGCAAACTTAATGATGCAGGGTACATGTTGTTTTCTTTGACAGAGGGTGTAAGATGATTATAGGAGCTATGATACTCACTAAGGGTGTTTGTGTTGGCACTTTGTTCTAGCTTGACACATGCACCATTTAATGTAGCAGTTCTTTAGTTTTTGTAGCGAAGATATCTGTAGAAATATTTGTAGAATCTACACCTTCACAATTAGATCCTGTATCTACTTATGATGGTCATGCTTTCTAGGTACCTAAATGATCTCTAACTTCAAAAAGCAAGTTATATGTAGATAAGACAATGCCATGACACTAGATATTGGGCCATATAGCTGAGAAGGGCCTATGAGCCTTGAAAAACAAAAAAAAAATTGATGGATTGAATGATTGTGCTCTTGAATTTGATTTTTGTGAGAATTTCATATATGGAAAATAGAACCATGTTCAACTTTATTCTAGTTCTCACAACTCTTCAAAGTTGTTGGACTTAATTCATTTTGATGTATTTGGTCCTGTTATAGTTCCTTCAATTTATCAGGGTTTTTATTATGTATCATTCATTGGTGATTTTTCTAGAAGGAAATGGGTATATTTTCTCAAAACTAAATTTGAGAGCTTTAGTCTATTTAAGGAGTTTAAATCTATCTTGGAAAATTATATTGGTAGGAAGATTAAGGTGTGAGTTTTGTTCTGCAGATTTTGATAATTTTTGTAAGGAGAATGGCATTGAAAGATATAAGACAACTCCATATACCCCTTAACAGAATGAATCAACAATATGTTGATGGAGAGAGTTAGGAGTATTCTTAGTGGAACTGACTTAGAGAAGAATTTTTGGGCAGAATCAATTTCTTCTACATGTTACCTAATTAACAAGTCTCCCACATCGATTCTTGTGGATAAGACCCCTATGGAGGTTTGAATGAGAAATAATCCCTCACTTGAACATATTCGTGTTTTTGGTTGTAATATATATGTTCATGTGATTAAGGAGATGTAGTCGGAGTTGGATAGAAAGGTAGTGAAATGTATCTTCATCAACTATGTTGCTGATGTGAAAGGGTGCAAGATTTGGGATATTGTGGCTCAGAAAGTTTTGTATAAAAAAAAAAATATTTTCATAGAATTTAAGTCTTCTCCCATAGTAGTGTAGCTAGAAGAGGATGATAAGAAGTTGATTGTTTAGCTACCACTAAAGACCGAGAACGTTGAACAAGAAAATTAACAAGAAGTTCATGATGGACTTGATGAGGACGAGGATTTAGAGAGTTCAAAAGAGGAGGAATGAACTCCACCTCAAACTTTAAGGAGTTCCACTTAATAAAGAAGGAAAACAAACATGTATAATTATAGTTCATCTAATTTAAGATGTATGTTTTCTTTATCTATGAACATTGATGAAACTAGAATTGTGAAAGAGACAATGAATACAGAAGATAAGGACTCCTAGATTTTTTCCATGGATGAGGAGATGGTTTCACTTATAAATATTGACACATGGGACTTCGTATTATTTCCTAATGGATGGAAACCCACTGGATGTAAATGGGTGTTCAAAAAGAAGATGGGTTTAGATGGTAGTGTTAAAAAGTACAAGGCAAGGTTGGTTGCAAAAGAGTATTCTTAGGTTGAGGGGATAGGCTTTGGTGAGTTCTTTTTCCCAATTGTTAACATCTATCATGGTTCCATTATTTATAACAACAAATTTTGATTTAGAGATAGGATAAATGGATGCAAAAACAACATTCCTATATGGTCACTTGAAGGAGGATAGTTATATGACACAATGAGAGCACTACATTGAAAAAGGTAAAGAGTCATTAGTTTGCAAATTACAAACTTCTTTATATGGTCTCAAGCAATCTGCTAGAATGTGGTACCAAAAGTTTGATTATTTTGTGTTGGTATTTGGATTTTTGAGATCCAAATAAGATCATTGTGTGTATTTACAAATAAGGTCATTTCCTTTTTATCACTTTTTATGTAGATGACATGTTATTTCTTGGTAAAAATAAAGATGTGATTCATGATTTGAAGTCTCATTAGATAATTTTTTACGTCTAAAATGGGCTTCCTAAGGAAAATAGTAAAATAAGAGTTATGAATTTTCAAAGGAAAAGAAATAAAACTACTTTTTTTTTTTAATTGTATTTTTGACTTATATCCTTATAGGTTTATTTAAATTTTAAGTGTGGGAACTTGTTGGATGTAGAATTAAATTCTGCATCCAACGAATATGCACTCAACATGCTTTTGATAGACCCATGGTGAGATAAATTGGAAATACATGAATACAAACACATTTTTCATGTATTTTTGATTTATCTCACCGTGGGCCTATAAATCGAAAATTAATTGAGTGGGTACTCATTGGATGCAGAATTTAATTGTGCATCCAATGAGTGTCTACACTTGAAATTTGAGTAAACTTGTAAGGAGATAAGTCGAAAATATGATTAAAAGGGTATTTTTCTTTCTTTCCCTCCAAAACTATTTACCCCTATGGCTGACATCATCATCTTGAATCCTACTCATTCTTTTAAAGTTGATGTCAATAGCACATTTTGTTTTTGAGGCCCATTTTTTACCTCAAAAATTCTTTAATACAACTTTCAACACAAATTGACATGAAGGACTTGGGGGTTGAGGAGTGGAGAATAGGAGAGATAGAACTAATATAAATACTTGGTTGAGGAAAAGTAAGTATGTGGAATATGTGTTGAAATAGTTTCACATGGTAGATTGTAGACCATTGAATATTCCAATTTTTGCGGGAACTAAGCTTTTAGTTAAGTAGTATCCTACAATACCTACAGAGATGGAAAATATGGCTTTTGTTCCTTCTACTAGTGAAATTGGTAGTTTAATGTTTTCTATGGTTTGCACTAGACTAGAGATTGCTCAAGAAACATGATTCTTGAGTCGATTCGTGGCTAATATTAAATGTGAACATTATGCTATAATGAAGATGGTCTTTAGGTATTTATGATGTGCTTCTAAATATTCATTTTTTTTTTAACCATAGTGATGTTTCATGGGACTAACACTTAGTGGATATACATGGTTATGTGGATTTTGATTGGGCAGGGGATGTAGATAGAAGAAGATGTACCAACAAATATGCATTTCCACTATTTAGTGGAGAAAATGAGTTGGATGACCAAACAATACATTATGTTTTCTCTATCTATTGAATAGGCATATAATATGGTAGCTACTCATGCATGCAAGGATGCCATTTGGATTTTGAAACTATATTTATACGTAGGGATAAGTTAGAGAGATATTATAGTTTAGTGTGATAGTAATAGTGTCATTTGTCTGGCTAAAAATACAACCTTTCATGCAAAGACAAAGAATATTGATATCCATCACCATTTTGTTTGAGACAAGGTAGAGGATGGAAAGTTGATACTGGACAAAGATGACACTTTGCATAATGTTGTTGCAGATGCATTAACAAAGTAGTGAGCACGTGTAAATTAAAGTGGTGAAGTGAGTCTATGGGCCTTATGGCCCCCAATATTTAGCACATAGTTTGGTGCATTCTCCCTTAGACTTCAAAGCATATGGAGAATGTGAGAATATTGTGACATGTGTTTCATACACTTTGCAGTTATGTAGTAGAGTAGTTATCTCAATGAATGTTGAGTAGTAGTGAGCAACAATAAATGCTAATCAATAGTTGAAAATGAAAGTTGAGTAGCAATAGTTAGCCAATTAATTGTTGGTAGTTTTCAATATGTATAATTGGAAAACCATAAATGGTTTATGGTTTCATTATTCCTATTTATTGAGTGCTTGGGTTGGAGGTAAGGTGAGAGTTTTTTAACTCATTGTTATGTTGCCAAAATTTGTTTGAAACCTTTATGTTGTTGAATAATCTTATTGAGAGCATGGAGACATTTAATTTGTAATGTATTGTAACCATTTGTTAGTTGTTGAATAATATACTGAGTGTGCTTTTGAGTGTGGGGTTTTTGTACTCAAGGGGTTTTCCTTGGGAAATCATTGTTTAATGGTTGTATAATTATATATTGTTTATTATTGCAACTGTGTTTATTTAGTGTTTTACACATTCATTTCACATTTATTATTCTTGGAAGCGTATGTTTCACCTCTACTTCCTTTGATAGATGGTTGGTTGAGCTATATAATTACTATGGCCTTTTTCCTTGACAATTATTCACATCTTTGGGAATAACCAACCTCAATCATATGTCATTACCAATGGTGTAGCAAGCACCACACTATGTCCAAGGAGTCATCAAAGTTCATTATGAATTTTAGTGTAAATTTTCCAATATAAAAATTTTCTATTACATGTTCCTTTAAAGGTGCTAAGTTAGCTTTGGTACAATTGTGACTTGTGCCTAAAAGAACACCTCTGTGTTGATTATTTTACTGCACTTGTAGAGACTTTGGTTGATTCTTGCAATTGATTGATATCAAGTGGGTTCAGTTCCATGCATGATTAACCTAGAACCACCTACACCTATATCATGTTTCATATCCCACATGCATGGAAGTAAGGTTGTTGATGGACAAAGAGGGTATCTCTCAAAACATGAATGAAAATTGCATTCATCCTTCTACCACTGTTGTGAATGCAATCTACATAAAACAATGACATTTATTGGAGTATTGTAATGTCTATTTATAAAAACCCTCAGTCTTTGAATACTATGATCATTAATGGTGTTTTTTTGTCCCTCAACCCTCCTTGAGAGATTATTAATGAACTAAGCACCTTTACTTTAACCCTTCTACAACATGGGGCATAGTGATGTTGATATTATATGATTTCCATGAACACATTTTCCAGATAGCAACTCAACTCGACTAGAAAGACAAAAGTTTGAAACGTTGAAAAATCATATCTAATATGCAAGAATGAACTCCATGACAATGTTGGTAATTTCCATTACTTATTGAAATAGATGGTTTTAAAGTGCCATTGTGTTCCATTGGAGAGCTATGTGGCTGACATGATAATATCAAACTCAAAAAACCTGCACAACCTAGATATATTAGCTATGAAACCATCTTACAAATCCATCATTATTGTCCATTGGAGGTTCTCTCATTTCTAGTTACCATTGTCATCCAGTGGAAGCAACCAAGCATGGCTAAAAATTCATCTAAGCAATTTTTTTCTCAAAATAATGGCTTGCCTTGATTTAACGATAGAAATGAATTATTACATACACATGTTGATTAAGACACACCTCCTTTGCTAGTTGTCATCTTCATGTTTCCACCATGGCCTCATTTCTCCTCCTTATTAGTCCCTACCTTTACTCTATAGGGACTCTAGTAATCGACTTGTTGATCTTCTATCAATTTGCATGTAACTATATGCTTTTAATTTTTCATCTAGTCTAAGTTTTAGGTTGATATTCAATACAATACTTTTTCTTGAACAATAAAATACCTAGAAAAAAACAAATAAACTTTTAAGTCTTCTTTGGCCTCATATCAAGGCCATTTTCATTTATCAAAATTTTTGTCATGTTTCAAGTTAGGAATTGCTATATGTTTAATGTTAAACATTGAGAGATGCATTAATGTTATCTTTAAGTTAACATTATTTCTCAGACATTTTTTGTTATGAGGATTTTTCATACAATCGACTTAAGAAATTCTTGCATGTTATCACTATCACATGTTGTTGCTATGATAGTGGTATTGTGTGGCTATGTCAATTGGTGAGTTGTCCATGTGCCATCATTATGCACCATGATGAAGGAAATGTCATCACTTGAAAACTATAGGCATGTAATCCTTCCTCTCGATCTAGCGTTAGGTATTAAAGGAATCCTATACTACTTCTCCATCTAGTCCAAGTTTTAGGTTGATACTCAATATGATACTTTTTCTTTGAATAATCAAATACTTGAAACATTTTTTTCACCAATAAATAAACTTTGAGGTCTTATTTGGCCTCATATCAAGGTCATTTTCATTTGTCAAAAGTTTTGTTATGTTTCAAGTTAGGAATTGAAATATTTTTAATGTTAAACATTGAGAGATGCATTAATGCTATCTTTGAGTTAACATTAATTCTCATACATTTTTTGATATGATGTTTTTTCATACAATCGACTTACAATTTTTTCGAAGAGTTCACAGTCAACTTTGTTTTTCTTTGCATTCTATCGCTGTCACACATTGTTGTTGTGATAGTGGTAGTGTGTGACTATGTCAATTGGCATGTTGGCCATGTGCCATAGTTCTACACCATAGTGAAGGAAATACCATCACCTAAAAACTATAGGTAGGTAAGCCTTCCTCTCGAGCTAGTGTTAGGTCTGAAAGGGATCCTCTACTATTGCTCCATCTTTTGATACATTGCTCCTTATCGAGAATGCATATGAGGCATCCTCCCCACCTATAGGCTAATGATTTCCCCTCTTTAACTTGCTTTGTTTGGGTTGGTTCTTAGCTTGGGCTCACACCTTCAAGAATGAAAATGATACACATAAGTATCGTAGTGATACATGGGTGGACATGAGTTTCTTAGTTTTCTTTTGTATGACATTACTCAACTTGGGGCCACCTTCCATTTCTCCATATCTATTGCAGTTGTTAGCCTTCTATCCGTCTTATTAATGAAACAATGATTTGCTTTCTCCTACCTTGGTCAGGTATCTTTGATCTTTCATCACATTGTTGTGTTTTTCCTTGGTCACTTGGAATATCTTATACTAAATTGGTTCTTTGCTTTTGTTGTCACTCGAGAAGTAGAAACACTGAGAAAAGTATGTAGCCATTTGTCTTTGAAGCCAACCAAAAATAAAGATTTACCTGGGCACTAGATCTTATTGAGGACAAGGTTTGGTTGTCTTGCTCGAGTAGCACTATCTTATCTAGTAACTTATTTTAGTGTTGATTTCAAAGGCGTTGTTTTTGTGTTCTATCACTCTCATCTAGCATATAATGCAATTTTATATTGTTGTAGTGGCTAATTCCCTTTGCCTGTAATTATTCCATTCTCACCCTATATTTGTGCATGCATGTAGAGTATTTTGTTTCCTTGTGATTGAATAAATACCACTTTGTTTGTTACTTAGAACATACCTTTCATTTCTCTATATATTCACGTGAAAATAACAAAATCATATTTGGATAATATCGGAAACACATTGCATAATGGATTGTGACTTTCATTGTTTAATGTATGGACACTACAAATTCAATATAGATATTGTGTGGAATTGAAATACCTTGGAGATACCAAGTATCAATCTTGTAAAGTTCAATGTCCTTGATGATGTCCAAGTCCATCCTTTTAGCCACAATTTTTTTCTAAGATAATAATCTACAAGTTCTTCATTGATGGGGTAGAATCCAAAACCTAGAGGAATGTGAGATAACATGTTCATTGTAATAATATAGTTATTTCTATACAAAATAATTTTTGGAGTTAGACCAATATGAAGAAATCAACTACAAATGCATTCAATAATGTCAAAAACCTAACTATATAAATACATGAAATGAAACACATGGAATTAATCATGTTAAGGAAAAAAGAGTTTAAAATCAGAGATAAAATTATGTCCCATTAGATAACCCAAGATATATTTTTAGTAATAACAAAATCTTGTGTAGTTTATTTGGAAGTTGTTATAGTCACAACGAAATAGATGAAAATGCTTTGAAACTAGGAAATGAAATTGCAAATACGAGTTTGATTTTTTCATCACAAAAGATAAGCTTATATGATAATGCCCATTTTCTATGGTCTTAGATTGCAAGTTATTATAGATCCATTTTAAACCGAATATAAATGCAAGTTGAAATATTACAAACCAATTGTAAATGACAAAGTGATTTGAAAACAAAAACAAAAAAATAATGATAACATAATTCATTCTACTTCAAAATCTAGTCATGAACATTCAAACCAATTTCTACAATGTCTCTATATAGATAAAGGTCATCTAAAAATAATTAATTAGGTAAAATTTTATGCGCACATCAAGTTGTTTGAATGCTAGATATGCTGACATTGAAGAGTACCTCAATATCTACTAGGAAAACTAATTATTATTTCTCATTCCTAACCTTTCCTCTTGTTTTGCAATGGTTGCATTGTGTATCTTATATAACATTGCTTTCCAAAGAACAAGATAGCAAGCCAAATAGGTTTTCTAGAGCTCAATTCAGGATTGATTCTAGCATATCCAATGGTTGGTTGATTACCCACCCATCATCGTGTCTGCTCTGTTATCCCTTAGTTTTAGGCACCTTGATTCATCTTAATGTGGTAAAGTGATCACATTGATAAGGGGATAGACAATAGATGTTATAAGTGAAATATGTTTTGTTGGTTCTCCTCTCGTGGATACCTTTTCCACTCAGCTGGGATGAAAGCCTATCGATATGATGGCCATATGAATTAACTCAACTAGATTCTTTCTTACTGGGGGTTGGGGCAAGGGAGTACTACATGGGTGTATGGAATATCATTTGGGATCACAATGGTGATGGCATGGCATGGCATTGAAGCTAGATAAATCAAGTTCTTCATAGTTATACAAAGAGAGCATTCTTTCTTAAACAATATTGAGAGCTTAGGTTGGGCATGTTTCAACAACTACTCCCATCAATGCAATGATTGGATTTTTATTCTCAATTATATGATTGAAAACCCTTCCCTTTAAGTGCACACTTTGATCTATCTCACCTTCCATATCCCAACTTTACTCTTTCTGCCCTTTTATGTACTCTACTATCACGAGGTGTTAAAAATACTCTTACAGGGCTAAAGGAGCCACACCTTGTTACACACCAAATTCCCACACTACTAAATGTGGATTTGTCACACTTTAGTGAGGGAGTGTTTGTCATAATCCCTAAACATGTTGGAGGAGAAATTTATCATATGAAGGTCAAAATACTATGTGCACATGTATTATTCATTATTATTGCAAAAAAGGAAATTAGTTTAGTGTGAGAATCCACCTCACTTTTAGTTTCCTAATCTCAAGGAGAAATTGAGAGTCTCATGGATGGTTGAGAGATTTTCTCAAACCAAAATCCTAATTTAATGGATCTTGAGAGATATTTCCTCCTTAAAATCCTTGAGAGATATTTTCTCCCTAAAAGCCTTGAGAGATATTCTTTCCCTAAAAATCTTGGAGATCCCAATTTAGTGGATCTAGTGAGTGATATTCTCCATGGTGGTTAAGCCTCCAAATCCTATATAATGAGAGAAATCCAAAGTGCGGGGGGGGGGCAGTAAGGAATCCATTTGAAGCATCATCATTTTGATCTCAAGGAATTTATGCAAGGGGATAGATAGGAGGAGAAATGGAGGAAGCTTGCATCAAATCACATGATTGTAAGTGTTGTCCATTGTTTCTCATTAATAATAGCTTGGCCTATTCTCATACCTATGTCTTGTTTACTTTACACATGGATGTTTATGCTTGTTTCATTTATTTAGATTTTCTTTCATATAACTTTGTACAAGTAGTACAAGAGAAGGATCGTTCTATCTCTTTTCAGGTAGACTATGTTTCGAGATGGAATGGATCCAACCCTGGAATGATGAGGAGAAACGAGGACAACCGATGCAAAAAGGTACCTCATTATCTTCCTCCTTCTCTCTTATTTCATGTGTAAATGGGTGGAAACAAGGAATGTTAGTGTTGTGAGAAATATCACCCTATGGATAGGTTAAGCTCCCCTTAGTCAAGTTTCTTCGGCTAAGACATAATAGAGAAAGTGAAAACTAACATCCTTTGCTCCTATCTATTCACAGATGAAAACAATAAGAGATAAAGGAAATTAGAGTGCACATTTTTTAGAGATTTTCCTCGTTGGTCCCTATTGCTCCGACATTAGATCTAGTCCTAGCTCGAATACAATCTCCCTACACTTAGACAAAATGATATTCCTCTTCTACTTGTACAAAGTTAGATGAAAGCATATATAACTAAATGAAACAAGCATAAACATCCATGTGTAAAGTAAAAGAGACAAAAGTATGGGAATAAACCATGCTATTATTAATGAGAAACAATGGACAACACTTACAATCATGTGGTGTGATGCAAGCTTCTTCCAATTCTCCTTCTATCCATCCCCTTGCATGAATGCCTTGATATCAAAATGATGATGCTTCAAATGGATTCCTTCCCCCCCCCTTCACCTTGGAATTCCCTCATTATATAGGATTTGGAGGCTTAACCACCATGGATAATATCACTCACTAGATCCACAAAATTGCGATCTCCAAGATTTTTAGGGAGCAAATATCTCTCAAGGATTTTAGGGAGAAAATATCTCTCAAGATCCATTAAATTAGGATTTTGTTTTTAGAAAATATCTCAACCATCCATAAGACTCTCAACTTCTCCTTGATATTAGGAAACTAAATGTGAGGTGAATTCTCACACTAAATTAATTTCCCTTTTTCAATAATAATGAATAATACATGTTCACATAGTATTTTGACCTTCATATGATAAATGTCTCCTTGAACATGTTTAGAGATTATTAAAAACACTCCCTCACTAAAGTGTGACAAATCCATAC
>ML782360.1:665311-689805 GCA_009831015.1 Picea engelmannii | reverse complement strand
CAGGTTTGAATCTTTGAGCACTGAAGTGGAATGTTACAAATGTAACAATTTTGGACACGTGGCCAAAGATTGCAGAATGACAGTCCCTCCTAAAGAACCTCAACAGAATAACAATATTCATAGACAAGAACCTCAAAAAATGACATGGATAAGAAAGAAAGATCAGTATAGCAATGAAGAATGCATAGTCACTCTACAAGCTAAGAAGAAGAAATACGGTTGGTATGTTGACAATGGGTGTTCAAAACACATGGCAGGTGATAGAGACAAATTTCTTACATTGTGAAAGGAAATAAATGGATCAGTCTCCTTCGAAAATGATAATTCAACCAAAATCATTGGAGAAGGCATAGTCCGAATTGGGAACAAGAATAAAAAGGCACAAAATGTTCTACTGGTAGAAGATATGAAACGTAATCTTCTAAGTGTGAGTCAAGTGTGTGACCAAGGTCATAAAGTTACTTTCAATCCACAAAAGTGTGAGATAAGAAGAGAAGTTTCAGGAAAATTGGTCAGTACAGCTGCAAGAACTTCAAACAACATATATGTGTTAAGTGAATTTGGAAATGAAAAGTGTTTTCTAGGAAATGAAGATGAAAGTTGGCTATGGCACTAAATAATGGGTCACATGCAATTTGATAACCTTGTCAAAGTCAGCAAAAGAGAAGCAGTCAGAGAAATGCCCCAGATCATGAAACCAACCAACACTTTATGCAAGCATTGTCAACAAGGAAAGCAAACAAAGACTAGGTTCAAATCAAATTAATATTCAACAACAAGACCACTGGAAATTGCGCATACTGATCTAGTTGGACCAACTACAACAAAGGGCTTAAAAGGTGAGTGATACTTTATGTTATTAGTTGATGATTATACAAGAATGACTGTAGTTTGATTTCTCAAGAACAAGTCAGAAGCTTTTGAAAACTTCAATATCTACAAGGAAATGGTTGAAAATGAGATGGATTCAAGAATCAAATGCTTGAGATATGATAATGGAGGAGAGTTCACTTCAAAGGAATTTACTGACTACTGCAACAGTCATGGAATAAAAAGACAATTCTTCGTTGCTAGGACACCTCAACATAATGGAGTTGTTGAAAGAAAGAACAAGACACTACAAGAAATGGCTCGAATAATGCTAATGGATTCCAAATTGACAGATATATTTTGGACACAGACAATATATACAATAGTTCACATTCAAAACATAGTAATTGTCGGAAACAACACTGATAAAACTCCCTACGCGCTATGGAAAGAAAGACCAAAAAATGTGAATAACTTCAGAGTTTTTGGAAGAAAATGCTACATTAAAAGAGAAGATGGAAGAATGGGAAATTTTGACTCTCATGTGGACAAAGGAGTACTTGTTGGTTACTCAAGTACAAGGAAAGCATACAAGTGTTACAATATAAGATTGAACAAAGTTGTGGAAAGCATCAATGTAACAATTGATGAAAGAGGCAGACCGGAATCAAAGGAAGAAGAAAACAAATCAATGGGACAATTTTTCAAAGAAGAAGAAGCAGAAAAAGAAGTAGAAGAGGAAGATGAAAAGAATCCGACAGAAGCAGAAGAGAAAGTTCAGCAAGTGTCTCCAAAGACACCCAGTAAATGAGTACAGAAGAATCATCATTCAGATCAAATTATCGAGAACAAAGATGCAGGAGTTGAGACTAGAAGAAGAATCCATTCACCAGAACAAACACACCTGGCACTCTTATCTATAATTGAACCAAACTGTTTTGAAGAAGCTAGCAAGGATGAATTTTGGAATAAGGCCATGGATGAAGAATTGGATCAAATAGAGAAAAACGACACTTGGGAATTGGGCTTTGAGGACAAAGAAAAAATTAAGAGAAAGACAATGTTACAATAAATAAATAATATAAAGACATTAAAATAATAAATATATTAAATTAAACATTAATGTAATAAAAGGGTCATGACTAAAAAAGTCACGACTCTTCATAAAAACCATAAAGAGAATCTCTCTCTCTCTCTCTCTCTCTCTCTCTCTCTCTCTATATATATATATATATATCTCTATATATATATATATATATATATATATATATATATATATATATATATATATATATGCAGGCCCTATCCTTGTAATATCATCATATTTTTACAATCAAATATTATTATATATTTATTATGGATTCAAAGTGAAGTTGTTCATTAAGAACCCCTTGTGTTCTTAACATGAAATCGTACACTCCTTATCATGCCCTTCATTTGAAAATGAATGTAAAAGGTTCAAAGATTAGATCAAAGCACAAACAACTGTAGATCATAGGATTTGAAAATGGCAATAGAAGAGTCTAGGTACATCATATGTTTTTTTTTAACAAAAACAGGTAAAGATTTATATTAAAATAAGGGTGTAGCAGAGCTAAAACTAGCCATCGAGTACATCATAGTTACATCAGTCATCTTGTCCAAAATAGGAGGAAGTGAATTCCTCATATTCTTGAGCAGTACTTTTAAAAGCATGATCATCAGAGTGTTTATGAGCTTAAAAAAGGACAATTACAACAATAACTAAGAACGTGGATAATTTAATTTGAGTTATGTATCCACTTGGCCTTGTATTTCGTTCTGGAGGTTCACTGCGAGTTATTGATAAACCGATTGCTCCACTTCACAAGACACGTGGGAGCCAACTAAGGGGATGGGAGCCTATCGATTCTGGATGAAGTTTTGTTGTCCTTGTCTTTCCCTTTCCATTCTGCGAATTTGTTGGGTTTTCCTGTTGAGCCTCTTGAGTATAATTATTTGTTCACGATCGTGTCACTCCTCTTTATCCTGCAACAATTGTTTGAGTTTTGCTTGAGTGGTTTTGAGAGCTTTAATTTCATCTTGTTGCTACTCATCTTTCATTTTTGTCGCTTCAAGTTCACAGGGGATGCAATTACATTCAATTCTTTCACCGCGCTGCATTTTTCTTGAACCCGATGATACAAATGCTAGAAGGAAACAATGATGTGGGAAATTATAAACTATTAGGCATCTAGGATATACCATAGTTGGTTATTTGTATTTGACGAACTCCAGCCTTCGTGTGAAGTCTCACGCCATCCTCAGGAATGATGGTATCCTTTGCAATTTCATAAGTGAATGTATGACTTGATTAACCTGATTGATTAGATTCTCCATCATGAATTTATATGGATTGCTCGTCCCATTTGAGAGGAGGAGTTAGCATATGATGAGAAATAGAAGCTTGTTGATGGGAGTTTGATTTCCGCTGCCAAATGGATGGGTGATTTCGAAAGCTGGCATGGGGAAATATCTTGTGTTTAATGTGAAGATGATGCAGCTGGGTGAGTTGAGGGATGTCACTTCACACCCTTTAGAAAAATATTTATGTGTGTAATATGTCCTCTGCTAATGTCGAGGTTCATCTTGCTATTTTTCCCATGTGAGTTAGAATGTGGTTCTTTTTTGATACGCTTGGAGGGGGTCGTTGAATTCTTTTCATTCATTTTGCTAAGGGAGGTAGCTCATGAGGGTTACCTAATTGTTTTTTAGCTCTCCTTATTCATGAGGTTGGCTTCCTTGGCCAGTCGATCTGCTTCCTGGTTGTGTTGTCTCAGAATATGGAAGTAGTCTATGTTTCTAAATTTTCTTTCTTCTTGTTTTATTTTTTGTATATTCCTTGCAAATTGGATTTTTTTTGTCGACTGATGCCTCACAGACTTTTGATCACTATCTCAGAGTCTCCTAACACGATGATTCTCTAGGTACATCATATATTGGAGGTAATAATTAACACAATTAATACTGGTTTTCCTTGTGTTTTTTCTCGGATTCATACCCTGTTTTTCTTGATTTTGTTATATCGACCTTTCTCTCTTAGTGGTATCAAGCAATATATGTGTTTCAACTTATATGGCTAGTATCTCCATAACACTAAGTTCTTGATCGACACCATAGTGGGCATCAACACAACAAGTAGCAATAACGCCAACTCCAACTTCAAAGGGTTGGTAAATGAAATAATCTTCAGACATAAAAGTGCCACAACATCTTCTAGAGCATGTAGAGGATAGGAAAGTGACGACAACTGCAGGGCAGGTGACAAGGGGTTGACGAGAAGATGAAGAAAACCGATGGGGCACAAAATGTTTGACAAGTAGAGGTGTATCTAATACAAGGTGATTTGTTTGATAGATTTTACCCGATTAGTAGGTTCCTCGAAGCATTAATTATGCGGTTGCCATAAGTAAACGTGGCACAAATGTAAATCTAATACTGTAAAATGATAAAAAGTTAATAGTGGAGTAAATTTGTAATTTCAATTAAGTTTGTTAATCATTTGACTGTGACAATTAGATGGTCACACACTAATTTCTTAAGCATATTAAGTAAATGTTAAAAAGTAAGCAGGTTAGATTGAAATTTATGGTTAAAAGATCATGTAATTAAATAAAAGAGATGTATTAAATATTCCTATTTTTAATTTATTAAAAAATTTAAATAAAAAATAAATATCTTTGTATATTCATTATGACATTCATTATGACGAGAAAGTTAATTATTACCTTAAATTCACATATTTTAAATGAAAATTTTGGTAGTGACCATGAAAGCAATGGAATCCCGAGGTGCCAATTCCATCACATAAAGATGAACTCTGTCCCACTATCGTTGTCTTAATGTGCAATAAATTACACTACTACATCTCATAACATCACTATATATATATATATATATATAGGGTTTGAGAAAAAAGGTTTGAAATAAGAAACTGATAAGAAGAATCCTCGGCTCTTTTGGCAATCAGTGGTCACTGGGAGCAAGCGATCAATGGCTTAGTTTAATGGGTTTCCTGAGCGATGCATCGTGCCTGTGTGGGCAGTTGTGTAAAAAAGCCTGGTTGTTTAGATAAATCAGAGAAACCGTTTTGTTCAACAAAGGAGTCATTGTAAATAAACTCCACCAGGTACCTGGATTGTAAATAAACTCCACCAGGTCAGGGATTCCGATTCACGAAGTATTAGTGCTCACTAATCATGGAGCTCTTCCATTTATAACTGTTACAGAGAATCTGATATCCTGCTGACCAAAATAAGCATTGCAGCAGATTCAAACGAGAGGTATTTCAAACTCCTTTATATTCAACGTGTATTTCAAACTCGATAACAAGCAAAGGCAGGGATTAGCTGCTATGCAGCTTTCCCTGTTTAAAAAAAGAAAGTAGCAACATGAATTCAGAGATCAGCACTGTTCAAAATAGGAAGTACCCACATGAATTTAGACATTAAAATTTGATACCGTTCAGTATGCTCGATACAAAGACAACTCAATATCCAATTTGGGCAATCCATCTACATGAAACGTTTCATAGAATATACAGCCATAGATGTACAGAGATCACTCTAATAAGTTGTAAAATCTGCAAAGAAAAACAATCTCACATAACAGTTTATGCTTCATTCCTCAAACATATCATTTTCTTTTAATTTGTTACTGCAACAACGATCCATAATCATGGTGGAGAAGCTATTGATTCATCCAGAACCCCATCCGGAGCGCATGCCGACGTACTTAGTCTTCAGCCATCTGAAGCCGTTCTTCATGGACGATTTCAGCTTGCCTTCAATTGCCAACGCTTTGTACGCAGCGATCCTCCTCTTGCGCTTCATCTCCGGATCGCTGCGCAGGCAAATCGATCCCTTCGGCTTCACTTGGGGTCCGTTGAAATTATAGGTCGTGTCGGATTCGCCGAATGAACAATACGACACAGGAATGGGCTTCGGCTCCTCCATTGATCTGTGATCAACGCACACAGAGTTCAACAATCCAAATGCAGAAGGAGCAGGATCAAGTTCAATATGTCATAAGTTGAGTGTGCTTATCTTTTAAAACTAAGCAGGAATTAGCGGTTGGCACGCCGCAGAACTCGGGTCCTCCATTATAGATATGGGTCCCGACTACCCGGCCCATCCTTATCATGCTTTCGAGAGTGCTCGCTCCACTGTTACACCTAAGAATTTAGCTTATCAGCTTGCAGAGCTCTCAAAAGGAGGGTCACTGACTGTGAATGATTTTTTTTATTTTTTTTAACCATGGTGAAATCATAAAGACAAGATCATATCCATTAACTTTTTTTTTTTAAACCATGGGAAATAACCCGCAAGTCAGATATACCAATAATTTGTGATTCAGCAGGGAACTTAGATGTTCACCAGGAGGCCGAACCTCCACCAGGAGTACCAATAACTTGTGACTTATCCCGACCTCCACCAGGAGTACCAATAACTTGTGACTCAGCAAGGGCCTAGAACTTGTAAATAGTACCCATAAATTGTGATCCAACAGGGGCCTAGACGTCCCGACCTCCACCGGAGTACCAATAACTTGTGACTCAGCAGGGAACTTGGAACTCAGCAAGGGCCGAGAACTTGTAACTAGTACCAATAAATTGTGACCCAGCAGAGGTCGAGATGTCCCTACCTCCACCAGGAGTACCAATAAATTGTGACCCAGCAGAGGTCGAGATGTCCCTACCTCCACCAGGAGTACCAATAACTTGTGACTCAACAGAAAGAACTTGTAACTAGTACCAATAAATTGTGACCCAGCAGAGGTCGAGATGTCCCTACCTCCACCAGGAGTACCAATAACTTGTGACTCAACAGGAAACTTGTAACAAGACCGAGAACTAGTACCAATACCTCCACCCAGAGTACCTATAACTTGTGACTCAACAGAAAACTTGTAATTCAGCAAGAATATAGACATCCTCTTTGAACCTTACCACAGCAGACCAATGTCTCAATGAAGTTTGATCCCTGGTAATCTGGGTGAAAATCACTGTCCCCCACCAATATACCCCAAGTCCTTGACGACTGTGAATGAACTTGACTGTAAACATGGCAGAAGGCATGTAGGGCCTACGTGGCCAAACAGGTAGGACCTATGGTGTCGATGGCGCAAAATGAGTTGTACGTTTCCTTGAATATGTCGGTAGTAGTGGTTGCCAACCAAACAGATGGCTTACGTGGCAGTTCCATGATTGACAGGTGGGAAATTTTTACCTGAATAGCATGGGTCGCCAATGTTACATCAGTGGGAATATATTCAAATGGCACAGAATTATGAACTCTTCAACAAGTTAAAGAAGTCCATTGTACATTGGAAATTTCGTAAGAGGATGTTATTATGGGGTTTATTTCTAATACACTTGTTTTTCAAAAGTTAATAGGACTAAAAGTGTATTTAATAGTTCAATTTTATAGTTTTTCAAGGGAATATTTTGCATATAGTGTTTACTTTTAAACTGACACGTCATAGTTTAATCAGGTCACAACTAAGTTCTATTTAGAGTCTTTCAAAAGTTAATGGTAGAAAAAATTATATATTAATTTAATTTCGTACTTTTTCACTTAACACGTCATATTTTAACCAGGTCACAATTAAGTTTTACTTACACTTGTTTTTGGAAAGTTAATAATAGGAAAAGTGTATGTATTAGTTCAATTTTGTAATTTTTCACTAGGTATGTAGGGTTTATTTATAAAGTGACATGTCATAGTTTAATCAGGTCACAACTAAGGTCTATTTATAGCTTTTTATAAGTTAATGATAGGAAAATTGTATTTATTAATTTAATTTTGAATTTTCTCATTGGTGAACACTAGGTTTACTTACACTTGTCTTTCAAAAGTTAGGTCTACTTACACTTGTCTTTCAAAAGTTAATGTTAGGAAAAATGTATTCAATTTTGTATTTTCTTACTGGTGATATTTTGTATGTAGGGTTTATTTCTAAAATGACACATCATAGTTTAACCAGGTCACAACTAAGGTCTACTTACACTTGTCTTTCAAAAGTTAATGGTAGGAAAAATGTATCTATTAATCCAATTTTGTACTTTCTCACTCATGAACACATCATATTTTAACCATGTCACAACTAAGGTCTACTTACATTTGTCTTTCAAAATTTAGGTCTACTTACACTTGTCTTTTAAAAGTTAATGGTAGGAAAAGAGTATCTATTAGTTCAATTTTGTACTTTCTCACTGGTGATATTTTGTATGTAGGGTTTATTTGTAAACTGACACATCATAGTTTAACCAGATCATAACTAAGGTCTACTTACACTTGTCTTTCAAAAGTTAATGGTAGGAAAAATGTATCTATTAATTCAATTTTGTACTTTCTCACTTGTGAACACGTCATATTTTAACCATGTCACAACTAAGGTCTACTTACACTTGTCTTTCAAAAGTTAGGTCTACTTACACTTGTCTTTCAAAAGTTAATGGTAGGAAAAGTGTATCTATTAGTTCAATTTTGTACTTTCTCACTAGTGATATTTTGTATGTAGGGTTTATTTCTAAACTGACACATCATAGTTTAACCAGATCACAACTAAGGTCTACTTACACTTGTCTTTCAAAAGTTAATGGTAGGAAAAATGTATCTATTAATTCAATTTTGTACTTTCTCACTCGTGAACACGTCATATTTTAACCATGTCACAACTAAGGTCTACTTACACTTGTCTTTCAAAAGTTAGGTCTACTTACACTTGTCTTTCAAAAGTTATGGTAGGAAAAGTGTATTTATTAGTTCAATTTTGTACTTTCTCACTGGTGATATTTTGTATGTAGGGTTTATTTCTAAACTGACACATCATAGTTTAACTAGGTCACAACTAAGGTCTACTTACACTTGTCTTTCAAAAGTTAATGGTAGGAAAAATGTATCTATTAATTCAATTATTTCCTTTCTCACTAGTGAACACACCATGTTTTAACCAGGTCACAACTAAGGTCTACTTACACTTGTCTTTCAAAAGTTAGGTCTACTTACACTGTCTTTGAAAAGTTAGTGGTAGGAAAAGTGTAGATCTGTTAGTTCAATTTTGTACTTTCTCACTGGTGATATTTTGTATGTAGGGTTTATTTCTAAACTGATATGTCATAGTTTAACCAGGTCACAACTAAGGTCTACTTACTCTTGTCTTTCAAAAGTTAATGGTAGGAAAAGTGCATCTATTAGTTCAATTTTTTACTTTCTCACTCATGAACAAGTCATAGTTTAACTAGGTCACAACTAAGGTCTACTTTTTTTCCAACAGAAAATTACTCATTATATTGATATATAATTGTTTTCTTGTCTGAGAATACAACTCGAATGCAAAGCATTGCTAGTCCAAAGTACCAGCCCAAAGACTTGGAGGTACCAAAGTCCAAATAGAAACCATACAAATAGTAGCTAATCAAGCTAGCACGCATGCTGCAAAAAAGAAACCCCCCGAAAGAGGAAGATATAACTCTTTTCCCCTCATCATCCACACCATAACCTCAAAGACCAAAAACCAGACAGTTGCATGCCCCCAATAAGGACCTCAAAGTGTTACCCAACATTGCATGTCCCCAATAATGACCTCAAAGTGTTACCCAACACTGCATGTCCCCAATAATGACCTCAAAGTGTTACCCAACACTGCATGCCCTGAGCGAGGACCTCAAAGATCTGGCCCAAAACCTCTTCAGAAATGTGAAAGATCAAAGTGCCCCTTCCCACAAAACCCCACACCTAAAGCTAGGACCACAGAGCAGTGGCCCAGAGCCCTACAAACTAGATCTGGCAAAGAAAGGGGACAAAACCAATCCCAGGAGAAGTGGAGAGAATGACTAAAACGTGCCCCCAACCGTTCGCGCAAACATCCACTACTACCAGAGGCAAGAGAAACCCCACACACGAACTTCGTCAAACAGAGCAACAACTGAAGAAAAAGAGCCCCATAATGAGCCCCAGAAAGAAGGGCCCAACAACTAGACTCCCAGAGACGAGATTGGAGGCTGAGAAAAAACTACAAACTAGAGATTAGAACTTTCGACGAACCATTTCTGCCAACAACCAAATCTGCAACCACTCGTCGCCAGTAAACCCTGAAAATGCAGCACCACCAGCACACTCGAGCAAGTTCAAAGTAGTCGGGATCAAAAGATGAAGAGGGGGGAGACCAACGCCAAGCAATGAAGACTGTGCAGGTGTCGAAGAACGAGCCCAAGGACTAGTGATGTGGCTAAACCCTAGCCGTAGAGCCCTTTCTCGCAGAGCCAACTAAGGTCTACTTACAAGTCTTGTCTTTCAAAAGTTAATGGTAGGAAAAGTGTATCTATTATTTCAATTTTGAACTTTTTCACTGGAGATATTTTGTATGTAGGGTCTATTTCTAAACTAACACATGATAGTTTAACCAGGTCACAACTAAGGTCCACTTCTTGTCTTTCAAAAGTTAATGGTAGGAAAAGTGTATCTATTAGTTCAATTTTGTACTTTCTTATGGTGAACACGTCATAGTTTAACCAGGTCACAATTAAGGTCTACTTACACTTGTCTTTCAAAAGTTAATGGTAGGCAAAATGTATCTATTAGTTCAATTTTTTACTTTCTCATTGGTGAACACCTCATATTTTAATTGTCACAACTAAGGTCTACTTACAATTGTCTTTCAAAAGATAATGGTAGGAAAAATGTATCTATTAGTTCAATTTTGTACTTTCTCATTGGTGAACACATCATAGTTATAACCAGGTCACAACTAAGGTTTACTTACACTTGTTTTTCAAAATTTAATGGTAGGAAAAGTGTATATTTTAGTTCAATTTTGTACTTTCTTACTAGTGAACGCGTCATAGTTTAACCCAATCATAACTAAGATCTACTTACACTTGTCTTTCAAAAGTTAATGGTAGGAAAAGTGTATCGATTAGTTCAATTTTGTAATTTCTCATTGGTGATATTTTTAGAAAAATGTTTAGATTTCTACATTTAATGTGAAGGTTATTTTAATGGATTTTCAAGTTGTTTTCACTTATCATTATAAATAATGTTTTAAGTTTTGATTATGTTATTAATTAGTGAGTGATCACCATTTTTTTATGTCGATTTTTTGTGTAATTTTTTTGATCAATTTATTATGATTTTTCAAAAAATACAAATGATATTGACAATATTCGAGTTGCAACATTATATTAATTGTGATATTCAATTAAAACGTATTGAATATATATAATGATTAAGAACATATATTTTTTCTTTAAAAATTACATGTTCAAATCCAAAAGAAATAAAGTATATAAACTTTATCCCTCACATCAACACCACATCAACACCAATTTAGTTCCTAATGGGATACTTTACATTAATAAATATCATAGTCAACTTACTCCTTCACTTTTGTCATTCACAATGTAGTGCTGCACTCTAGTACACTCGAGCAATGAGAAAATTGCAGCATCTTTTATTAATATAAAGATATACCATTAACAAAGGGACACATATCATATTGAGAGCTCTTAATAGCAGCAAAGGTACATTTATTATATTGATTGTCTTTATGTCATAGGTGCTCACTATGACCAAATGAGACAATGAAAGAAAAAATATGTAGAGGAATTCTCGGGATTTAAAATGTCTCGAGGTTGCTTTACGTTTCATCGACACAATTAGAGAAATGTCTCGAGGATTGAAGAGGAGGAACTCAAGTAGATTCCTTTATATGTTATTTGGAGTCAATGTATTCTTTCTCGAGTTCATCATATTTCTAATGGTATTAGGTGGAAATAATGGATGTTTGATGTATATTTTTTGTTAAGAATCTTTATAATTTGATATGTCGTACCCTAGATATCAGATGTGATTTTAGAATATTTTATTTCATCATTATGATATTAATGCAATGTTTTACATATGCCATGAAAACATATTTTTATAATTTTTTTTTTTATAGGGATTTGTTTTGTAGTTTTATTTTTCATCTTAGATATTTTATGTACGACAAAGTCTTCTTAGATATACAAATGTTATTAATGAGAAAAAATAAATTGAATGAAGCATATTATATGTGAAAGTTAAGGGTCAAAATCATCTTCACATGGGATGGAAGTGCCTTTAAATAACTCAATTTTTATAACTAAAAAAATAGTTTCTAAAAAGTAACATAGATAATTAACCATACAATTACGTGAGTGTAATTGATGTCCATTTACAAATAATATTTTATTCAGAAATTATAAACCTATGATATAACTTGAACTTTAGGATTAATATTGTTAATAATCTCTCATATGATCCAAAAGCTCTCTTGAGCAACTATCAAATTCAGTTTTGAATTTAGTGAATTTAATTCTTCCAATTGATTTGGTGAAGATATTTGAAGTTTGGTCTTCTGTTTGGAAATATTTTGGTTTGATGATTCCCTTTATGATAAGAGTTTTAATGTACTGGTACTTTGTATCAACATGCTTTGTCTTTGAATGAAACACTAGATTTTTGGCTAGCACGATCATTGATTCACTGCTGATCAATAATGAAGTAGCTTCATTATGAACAACCTCAAGATCGTGTAAAATTCTTTGCAACCACACCACTTGACATGCTGCTTCCCAAACTTAAATATATTCTACCTATGTTGTTGAATTTGCCATTATTCCTTGTTTTTTTCAACTCCATGACACTACAACTGATCCCATATTCATTAAATACCTTGAAGTAGAATCCATGTCGTCAATATCTCTAGCAAAATCTACATCTCAGTATCCAACAAATCTAAAAAAATTGTTCCTCTTGTATTTAAGTCCAAAATCCTTTATCCCTTGAAGATATCGAATTACTCTGTTTTCTTCATTCCAATGAATTTCTCTAGGTTCCTGCATATACCTTGAAAGAATATTCATTATAAATGATAAGTCTAGACAAGTATTCATCAAGTAGATTAAACTTCCAATCAATTGTCTATATCTAGTACGATTGATGAGTTACCCCACTTTAAACTTTGAAAGTTTTAAGCTTTGTTCCTTAGGGGTGGATGTTGGTTTATAATCCTCCATACCAAACTTCTTTAATAATTTAGAGACATACTTAGCTTGGGAAATAAATATGTTTCTTTCTTCTTGTATTACTTCAACTCCAAGATTGTAGTGAAGTAACCCCAAATATGTCATTTCAAAATCTAATTGACACTCTTTCTTTACTTGAGAAATATGATCGCCATTATTCCTTGTTACAATTAAATCATCAACATACATCACAAAATGACTAAGTTATTTCCTTGAAGTCGGACATATAAAGTATCATTTGATTCACTTCTAAAAAAACCTAACTTTTTGAAGATATGCATCCATTTTAGCATACCGATCTCTAGGAGCTTGTTTTAACCCATATAACGCCTTAACCAATTTGCACACTTTGTTTTCATGCTCTAGAATTTCAAAATGGGAGTTAAATAATATAAATGTCCTCATTTAAATTACTATTTAGGAAGGAACTCTTTACATCCATTTGGTGCACTTCCCATCCATTTTGTGATGCCAAAGCAAGCACCACCCTAATAATCTTCCACTTGATATTGGAGCAGAGTTTTCTTCATAATCGATCCCTTCTTTTTTAGTAAAACCCTTTGCCACTAGTATAGCCTTATACTTATCAATTTAACCATTTTCCTTGTATTTTATTATGCAAATTGTCACGTCCACATAGGATGCCTACCTAAATCGTGTGATTGTGCACCCCTTGAGGGCATACAACATTGTGACAGTTCTCACTTTCTTGCTTGGAAACACCATGGATACTTCATTCGAACTACACCTCTTCACCTAGATCATACCCATACTTTGTTCTAGGATATGAGCGAGTCACATTCCTACTCTAGTGCAACTCACTTGTATACTTAGACATTCTCGTTGACAACTTAACACTTAGTCATTTAAGCATACATCCATGAACATGCGAAACCAATAGAACACTTGTGAAACAAACAAGAGACACACAGATATAGTGCGGGTGGCATGAGACGTTCCTAACACTCGACTAAGTCTTATTATTATGAAACAATTACAATATCAACACTATTGGCTCAATTTACAACTTGGGCAGAGTCACATGACTCGCCTCACCTCACCAAGACACTCATACACAAATTTGTCACTCCAATACTCATCTGTCACAACAACTTTCCCAACTCCTGCGGAGCACCCCAAACATCATGTGCCCACCACAGACTCACCATCTCTTCTATGTCACAAGACTTCGCATAGACCTGTGGTTCTGTCTCATAACATGCCTAACCTAGACCTGCGATAAGACTTCCCCAAACTCTGATTCACCCTACATGCTACTAAAATTATCCCATAGAATGTCTCCCCAACTCTTCCCACACAATCACCTCAAGGCAACACAATTCCTCCCAAGTGGAGTGACTTGACCCCTTTAGGGAGCTTGCCCCTCCTTTTCCAAATCTACCTTAGAACCTCAGAGTTGATCTTTCTCTCCTTGTTGTGTCTTCTTGGTTGTGCACCCTTATTCTTTTATATGGACTCCAAATTCTAGCTTCATGAATCGTCATGTCCTTTGGGTGTTTTGTGCCCCTTCACAGACCCGATGCGCCCAAACAGACCCATGCGCTTGTCAACCATCGTGTCCCTTGGGACAGGAGCACCCCAACCTTGGGTGTGCTCCTCATGTCGATGCACCCCAACCTCTTTGGTGCACCCATTCTCTTGGTCACTTTCACCCCATGTTTCACCTCATGATTGGGAAATCCCATTGGCTTGTTGACATGCCCAAGGAACCCACTTTCCCAACTAGTGCGACTCTTGGGTGTCAAAGAAACCCCAAATTTCATTTCCTAATGACTTAAGAGAGGGTGTTCCTGCCATTTGAGTCGAATACCTTACATCCTCCCCCACCTCAAGTTGTTACCATCCCCCAAAACATCCACAAAATCTACGATCTCCAAGTCTCTACCCAAAATCATGCCCCCATCACAACTAAGTCTGTTGGAAACCCCAAGTTTCATGCCACATGGAAACCCTAAATTTTGCCAAAATGGAAACCCCAAATTTCCAACTCACACCACAATCATTTTCAACCTCGTGCAACCATCCACACTACCCAAAGTTGTGTGCAACCAATTTTCTCATAATCATGGAAGAACGTCTCCTCCCCAACTATGTCTGCAATGTCCAAGCTACCATTGTCCTACTGTGACGATCATTCTCTGATATGTTGTTGTTGTTGTTTCTACTGCCTCAATTACTGCTACAAACTCATGAAAAATGTCTAAGTGTTGAACTCCTGTGAACATTTTGTTGCATCCATACTTAAACCAACTCATCCATGTCTTTGCACACTAATATAGCCTCAATTATTGCACTAGTTGGGTAGCTAATCCAACCACCACGCCCATTTATTGAAATGTGCATCTCCATGCCTAAACTTAGTCTTTTGTATTCACATGTTTTTCACTCCATCCAAATCCAAAGACAAAGGCAAGTTTCCACCCTTTCCTCATTGGTACTAAATTCAATATTCGTCAAGGAGATCCTCCAGAATGTTTAATTGTTGCACTTCGAACCTACTGGCGTGTTTGTACTTCAACCTCTTAGTCATTCTCCCATGCGCTAACTATCAAAGTGTTGAACTATCACATTCGCTCCTTGAGAATGCATAATATGCCCAAGGCTCAGTCACTTCCTTCCACAATTTAGTCCATCCGGAAAACAACCTCATACCAAGGCAAAGTCTCCCCTCACCTTGATGCACTATGAAATAACCCAAAAAAAAAGTCATCTATGGAAACTTGATTCCACTGCCCACCTCATGGTACAATTAACCAATCTTCTACAACCACAAAGTGTTGAACTATCACATTCGATCCTTGAGAATGCATAATATGCCCAAGGCTCAGTCACTTCCTTCCACAATTTAGTCCATCCGGACAACAACCTCATACCAAGGCAAGGTCTCCCCTTACCTTGATGCACTATGAAGTCACCCAAAAAAAAAGTCATCTATGGAAACTTGACTCCACTGCCCACCTCATGTATAATTAACCAATCTTCTACAACCACAAATAGTCTATGTCGTAGCCTAGTTTGTGAAGAGTCAAGGAAAAGATTCATGCGTATGATCTCAACATGTAACATCCCCTAGCCTAGTTGAGGAACATTACAGTGAGGAATACTCACAAAAATTAAAAAAATATTCGATCAAATTAATTTCATGTAGCTTCCAACTACTATTTACATACAAATTTAACTGTTGTCTATTACTTTAAATTAGATGCATATACAACATGATAAAATATTCATGAAATGCATCTAATAAACCAAGATAGCAACATATAAATTCTTCTCAAATACACAGAGTTCATGCACAACAATTAAACTCATAAATACAAGACAGAAAACATATAAAACACTTATCTTTCAAATTAGTTGTGCAACCAACCACTTGGGGCAGACGTTCCAGCCAACCATAGATTTGATGCTCCAAATCTCAACAACAATTCACCCTTGAGATAAGGTTAGTAATCCATAAAATAATATGGGCTCTCACTATCTACTCACAACTTAGAAATCCCACAACCCACTGATATTCTCCTACAACTATCCTCATTTTCCATAATCTCTCTCCCTCTTGACCTGCCCAACCAAAGGAATGTACCCCTTCACTAATCTCATTCCCTTAGATGTTCCATTCATTTATCAGGGTCTCTCTGGCACCGGTAACAAGGAATCTCTTATATGGAAACTCAAGGAACTTGCTACCAGAAAAACCACCAACAAACAACAACAAACTCTTGCTATTACAATGAAAATCACATAGGAGTTCACTCTTTAAACCCGACAACCTGTCTCTTCAACATTCAACTCCAAAATTATTTAGATACGCTCCAACATGATATAGAATTATCCCTCCATGTATACTCCCATTCCAAGCTCTCTTTCTTGCTCTCTAGTTGTTGCTCATTCACCAAACACTGAATTTGTAAGATTGTTGTAGTTTCCCATACAAATTTCTCTCCTTTGGCTATCTTTCTTAAATCGCACACTTCCCCAAGCTTATTGTACTCAACCCCCATGCTCCCAATAACTATGGAATGTGACTTCTCACACCCACCCTCTTACATGCATTCAATGATTGGCTTTGGGAACACTCAATGAAAAATTAGCAGGTTCATATACCAATAGAAATTTTGGGAAAATGAGTAGAATTAATATACATGGATAATTCCCCCTTGGACCCCTCTTAGACATTCTCTTAGAACCTCCCTTCTCTTTTGGATTAATTTATCCCCCATCTTTGTCCATGTCCCCTTAGTAGTTGACATCACATTTTTATTATTAACATTAAGAAATACAATTCACATATTACATCTCTTGGTCGTGGCCACATGTTATTTATACAATAAGCATTAATTAACCTGGGGATTATAGTGGGGATGTTACAATGTACATCCAACCAACTCTTCCCTTGTGACTCAAACTGCGATCAAGTCCACAAGTCTATCTTCCTTGGATGAATTCTCCCCATATTCATCTACAACTTTGGATATGAAATATCCCATTTGCACCAAGAAATACACATCCAGATTGCCTTTTCCACATTAATTCATCACCCATCCATGTTGTCGCGTCTACCTATCTATGCCTTGGAATGTTTAAGATTCACCCTCAACCATGTTTCCTTAAAGCAAGAGAAACACCCATGTCCAAGTAATCTCTTCATATTACAATATGCTTGTATGCACAATCCTCCAAACCAAGTCAAGTCCTCACTTCACCTCCTTTTGTCAAGTCACTTATTTTCAACTAAACATCTTCGATGAGTGTGGTCAATGCACTCACAATCCTCAAACATCCCAATGAACTGTCCAAATTTCTCCAAGTAGAATGAGTCACCCCCTAAGAACTTCCATGCCTTAGGCACGTTCAAACCAATGCTTCTGACAACCTCAACCAATGACCCTCCCAAATCTCTCAGTCATCACACAATCATCCACAAGTCACCAAGGTGCACTTTGTCTCATCCAATGTCCCATACCACAGGTGAGAGAACACCACCCAAGTCACTAGTTCTATGTTTTTCCCATTCAAGTTGATTTCCAACAATTCTTGGTCGACTTCTTTGTTGACTCCATCCATCTCCTAGAAAAAAACTTCCTTGCACCCCCTGCAAGCGTCCAAACTCTGGAACTATCATTGTGACTTGTCAAATCACCACATGAATCAACAAATCTAGCTAAGGAGAAAATGCACAAAGGTACCTTATCCAAGAGTTATCAAAATTTCCTCAAGTCTCCTCCATAGTTGCATCTAAATCTTCCCAAATCCAGAGGACTCATCCAATTAGGTCACCTCAAGCTCTCTGCACGTTCGCCCAAGTCAAGGTGTCCCAAATGCTACATGACTTCTTTGAATCTGCATCACTTGATTCATCCTCAAGTCTATCAGTTCTCACCATGGAAACATATTACACTTCAACCACCAAGTCATTCGACTTCCATTCAAATAATTCACCACAACACTTAGGAAATGAAAGAACTCAAAACCAACCATACATTTCCAATGACATTCTTGGTTTCACCCATGGTTTAGGTCTACTTCCTTGGACCTGCGCTTTCCCAAGACATCAAATTTTCGCATGAAATCCCCTCAATCATCATCTGTAGATACAAAAACCTGCATAGAACCTTCACTATGACACAAGGCTATGTCCATCCATCCAGTTCAGAAATATGTATAAGTCCCGAACTTTCCATGCTACCGACCAAACTCATCTCTAATGTATTGCCATATTTGCACCTTGACTTCTTCTGCTTCAAGGCACCATGCTCACTCTCTCGACTGCTAAGGCATATTGTTGCTAGCTAAATACCAAAACTATGCGAAGAGCTACATCATCTAAAGGCTTCGGTCGACCCACTCATCCAACAACCCATCTTGGATCAACTATTTTTCTTGGTGATGCACAACATGAAGATGTCATGATGAAAATTTTCCCAAACAACTTCCTTGCTACAAAGTTTCTATAGGTCGCATCAAGTTTTCCAACTCACTCAAGTGCTTGAACTCGTTGCAACTCATATCCACTCCTCTTTGCAATCACTTCTGTAACCACCCTCTGCAATCACTGTTGTGGTTAGATCTGCAACAAGTCTTGCATTCATCCATCTTTTCCAAGTGCTCAGTTCACCTCACAAACTCAATGCCTAGTCTTCTCAAGGTGTGTGCATAGGTCTGGCACTTACTTTTGGCATAAATCAAACCAACCAAGTTTGCACTCAGGATGTATCTATGAAAGTTCAATCCACCTTATTGAACCTTCATTGATTCCACACCCAAACCTCCTCTGCAATCAAATCTATGACAAGTCTTTTGATAAACTATACGTTGAGTTCTGTGATCACCCACCCTATCCAAGTGCTTCCTTTCACCACAAACTATTCTCTCGGTCTATATAAGGTGTGTTCCCAGATCATCCTTCCACCGCACCATCAACCAAAACCTATATCATAAGTTTGATGCAAAGTATCTATGATGAACATGTTCGCAACTTAGCTCCATCAAATGGTTCACCAAGTCTACAAGCATTCCCACTTATCTTTCTTTTCAATGAACTGTGAAACCAACTGGAGTGTTCCTCAACACCATCATTCTGACTATGGTAGTGGTGAAGAGCCAAATCTACTTTGATACCATCTCTGTCATGAAGGTGATAGAGTCATGAAGAGGTCACCAAAATGTCTTCAAAGTTCACTCTAATAGTGGTGAAGAGCTGCCAAATTGTTCACCAAACAAGATTTGATATCATATGTCACATACTGATAGGATGCCTACTTGACTCTTGCGATTGTGCACCTATTGAGGGTGTGTGAAACCATGATGGTTATTGCTTGGCTACTTGGAAACACCAAGGATACTTCGTCCAGACTATGCCTCTTCACCCAGTGCATACCCATACTCCGTTCTAGGCTACAAGAAATTCACACTCCTACTCTAGTGCAACTCACTTGTATACTTAGACAATATTGTTAACAACTTAACACTTAGTCATTTAAGCATACATCCACGAACATGAAAAACTAATAGAACACTTGTGAAACAAACAAGAGACACATATATAGTGCAGGTGACATGAGACATGCCTAATACCCGACTAAGTCTTATTATTGTGAAACAATTACAATTTGAGCTCTACCGGCTCGGTTTACAAATTGGGTAGAGTTACATGACTCTCCTCACCTCACCAAGACACATACACAGATTCATCACACCAAGACTCGTATGTCACAACAACTTTCACAACTCCTGTAGAGCTCCCCAAATATGTGTCCACCATAGACTCACTGCCTCTTCTCTATCACAAGACTTCACACATACCTATGGTTCTGTCTCATAATGTGCCTCACACATACCTGTGATAAGAATTCCCCAAAATTCAAGTCACCCTGCATGCTGCTAAAATCATCCCACGGAAGGTCGCCCCAAATCTACCAACAAAATCACCTGAACGCATCACACGTCCTCCCAAGTGGAGCGCCTTGGCCCCTTGAGGGTGTTTCCCCTCCTTGTGTGAATCTGCCTCAAAACCTTAGAGTTGATCTTGATCTCCTTGTTTTTTCTTCTTGGTTGTGCATCCTTGTTATTTTATATGGATTGCAAATGTCACCTTCACAAATCGTTGCATCATTTGGGTGTGTTGTGCCCCTTTGTGGACCAACATTCCCAAACAAACCTTTGCGCCCCTTTGCGAACCCAGTGCACCCAAACAAACCCATGTTCTTGTCAACTATTGTGTCCCTTGGGACCGATGTACCCCATCCTTGGGTGTGCTCCTCATGTCGATGTACCCCAACATATTTGGTGTGCCCCTTCTCTTCGTTGATTTTTCCCCATGTTTCACCTCATGCTTGGGAAATCCCCTTGCAGTGTTTCCACACCCAAGGCACCCACTTGCCCAACTAGTGCAACTCTTGGGTACCCGAGAAACCCCAAATTCCATAACCATGAATACTTGAGAAAGGGTGTCATGCCCTTCTAGCTGAAGAACTTAGATAAACCCATTTGCAACCAATGGGTTTTATAGCTTGAGGACAATCAACAATTTTCCAAGTCATATTTTTAATCATAGACACATATTCATTTCCCATTGCTTTCCTCCATTTTTCATCTTTGACTACCTCTACAAAAGTGGATGTCTTGGTAGTTTCATTAGTAGAAAGAGAAAAATTCCTTTGACCCATTATATAAATCCTCATACCCATTTTATCTTTTTCATCACAGTTCACTTCCTTAAGAACTTGTGTTGCCCACTTTGGAATCATGTGTACAACCTAAGATGTATTTAATGTATCAACCTAAGAAACATCATATATGTTAACTTCATTTGAATATTCTAAGTTAACCTATGAACAATTTGGTAATCCTTCATCTTCTACTTTCTTTTCTGATGCCCAATCCATTGCAAAGTAATGATCATCCCGTGATTTGTTTAATTTTTTCATCCTTTGTTGATCCTTAGTGAATTTTTTCTCCAATTAACTAAGTATCTTATCAATTGCTTCCACACTTAGAATTTTTGTTTCATCAAAAATAAAATTCGGCTAACAATAAACTTTCCATATGACAAAAGTCTATACCCCTTTTTCTATTCAGAATATTCGGTCAATATGCATTTCATACTTTTTGAATATAACTTAGTTCATTTTTCTTTTGGAATAAGGGCATAACATATTGAACCAAAAACTCAAAGATTCTTTATCTTTGGTTTGAATCCATACCATGCTTCAAATAAAGTAATTCCATCCAAACAAAAGGAGGGGAACTAATTCCTCTGGTAAACTATTGCATGTGCGACGTTATACCATTAAATTTTACTCCACATCTTAAACTTTAACATTTCTCTTGCCATACCCATAAATGCTTTTTTCATCCATTTAGTCACTCCATTTTTTAGTGGAGTGTAGGAGTTAGTCAATTGTATCATAATACCTATTTCTTGCCAATATGCTTGGTATTCATTGGAATTGAATTCACCTCCATTGTCAGTTCATAAAGTAGCAGTTTTTTCTTTAGTTGTAGTTTCAACGAATCTTTGAAAAGACTTAAACTTCTCAAATGATTTTGATTTTTCGTTTAGATAATACACCCAATTCATCTTGCTAAATTCATCAATAAAAATAATAAATTACTTGCATCTCCCAAGTGAAGTTACCAAAGGTCCACAAATATCACTATGATCAAGTTGTAGTCTCTGAGTTTCCCTCCAAGTACTTGTAGGGAATGATAATCTATTTTATCTATCATAAATGCAAGATTGACATCTTGAATTTTCTTTCGAAATTACGAGTAATCATTTTACCGTTCCTTCTTGTTAAAACTGAATGAGTCCATCAAAATTTAAGGGTACAAAATGAACATGCCACAACTTAATGGAAGTAATTCCATCCTCAATTGATCCTACAAATTCCTTCATTTTTTGAATGACACGACCTTTCACTATAAGAAGTTTTTCACCCTCATATTTTTTCATCATTATTTTCAAACCATTCTTTAATGAGTTGATTTTAAGTATCCCATTGTCCATCACAGTTTGATGTCCTAACTAGTGAATCAACACCAAAGACAACACTTGTTTTTGTAATGTGGGAATATACCAAACATTAGAAATCATTCTTTCCCCAATTCTTGGTAAAAATTCCTTCTCTGAGCCTTTTCCACTTGGTTTGTTCGTTGTGTCATCTACTAAGAAGATTGGATTTAAGTTGCAATCTCAATAAGTCCAAAAACAATCTTTCTTGTAAGTCGTATGTTGGGTGGCTCATGTATCCATGATCCATGCATTCTCATAATCACTTCTAAAAGAGTAAGTTGTCACAATTGAGCTGACTACTTTTGCTTGTTGGAGTGTTGTAAATACATATTCAAAATCCTCATTTTCCTTTGCATTTTCTTATTGGGAATTTGAAGAGGATGTTTGTTTATATTAGCTATCTTATCATAGGAAATCCTACAATTAGAGGCACATTGTCCAACTTTATTTCATTGAAATCTAGTTATTGTCTTTTGCCCCCTTCCTCTTTCATGAGATTTTGAATCTTGATTTTCTTCTTCTTTGATGATCCTTTTAGATTCCAAGTAATGTATCCTCTTCCTCTTCATATACCTCTTCCTCTTTTAGAATACTGATTCTGATTTCATTGATTGACATTACTTTTAGTAGGGAAAAAATATATTTTTTCTAATTGAAACTTTTGTGGTGTTCTTGCTTATACTGACAACCAATACATACTCCCCTAATTGTTTCTACTTTCCACATGTTTTATCATGATTGTATAACAACTCATTGAGTTTGTCAAAATTTATATTCTCCAATTTATCCTTAATTTGCAATTTCTACAAAAAGTGTTTGCATTATTCTGATAACTATGATATCAAAATTGTGACCATCAAACTATCTTCTATTTTAGCAAACCCTACTTTAGTAATCTCTTGTTTGATATTTTTGAGCCTGAAAATGTATTCCATGACACCCCCCCATTTAATTTTTGTTGCAATACCTTTAATTGAAGGTCAACTCATTTTACCTTAGGTTGTGAATCAAACAAATCTTTAAGGGTTTTCTAAGTTGACCAAGCATCTCCACAATTATAAATGTGAACAAAGACTTCATTGGAAATAGTATTGTGAATAAGTTCTAATGCATTCTCATATTTCAACTCCCATTTCACTAATTGGGTAGCATTATAGGGTTTTGTGGGTTGTACATTACAAATTCCTTTTCATAATTCATTTAACGTGCTTTGAATGTGTCCACTCTAGAATTTATTATTCTTTGATCACTCCAATTTGTCAAAACCACTAAAATCACTAACAACTTTAGACATTGTGGAGCTCTAAAATACACCTCATGTAACCAAAAAATTAAATTTACATATGATTTTATGTGCCCTATGGATTCCTTTAAGAAAGGAATTGTTGTATGTTGTGGAACTTGTGAATACAATAAAAATAACTATGAAAAAACCACCATGTACAAACACCATGTTGACCGCTGGGTTAGCACAGAGGTCAACTCATTTCATGAAGAGTACTTATGTCGAAGACAGCAAGGTTCTACTGGGTGTTTTTGAACACCAGCACTTATTTTTGTATAAACGGGATCTCCGCACCCCTGCGAGGGTAGCATTGTAATAATGTCTGCATGGATCATAGTTAGGTCAGGTACCTTGGATGTTGGCATCAGAGGAGTTCCTTGCATCGAGGTTTTTTAATCTCAGGGGATTAATGCGGCCTAACTAGTCGGGTTAATTTTCCGGAGTTTTTTCCCTCCAGACTTGCCTCCAAAGTGGTGCAAGGCGCTCTGGTGATCACATACAATGTGTAGCCTTTTAGGATGATTGTAAATGACCATGCAAGGCAAAGTCTTGAGTCTTGAGAGATTCCGTCGAGTCTAAGTCATTTTTTTAATTTTTTTTAATTAATTAATTAATTTAATTAATTAATTATTTTTGAGCTTAATATTGTAAAAACTTCGTCTTTGGGAGAAAGATAGGGGTATTTGTGCTCAAAATGAATAGAATAGCACTCCCTACACCCACTGGCCAAGTTTCAGCTCAGTCGGACTATTTCTGCCTTGTCAAAGTCCACTTAGAGTCAGTTAGGGCAAAAA
>ML782360.1:626333-661381 GCA_009831015.1 Picea engelmannii | reverse complement strand
TCCCTAGGAGTAAGCCTAGACGGAAGAAGTTCCTGTCAAGGTGACAGTGTGGGCAGGGACTTAGACATTGTGTCTCCGAGGGCACACTAAGTGAGCCGGACTTAGCTCACGTCTGCAAGTGTGCATTAGGGCGACAACACACCACAAGCACCATGCTCCACTCAAAAGAGAAACCAAACTCAATCAAAAAATAAAAAGAAATATAGAGGCTCGGCCTTGATCCACTTATAACCTCATAAAATAAAGTTTTGATTGAACTTTATTGTACTCTAATCAATACTTGGGATTCAAAAGATCCAAAGAGTACTCTTGGATAGGAGTTAATAGTTTTTTGGGTGACAAGGTTTATAATATTATGTTTACAATATTCAAAATATCAAAATTTTCATATATACAAATGATCCTCCACAAATAATACCATCACTTGCTAAATTTTCATGCTCATAAAAATTCCTAAGGCTAAATGTCTTATACACTCTACTTACAAGAAACATTTGTAAAATCGTTACAACTCATATCATGGAAGATACTTGTAAGTTGAGATTAGACAAAATGGGCGCTTTATGCTTCTCAATGTAGTAATGGGACCCTTGCACGCAAATTGTTGTGTACTAGTCACAATAGTAATGGAACCCTAAGTAAATAAAACCATTACAAGCAAGTCATATGTATGTGTTATGCAGGCTACATGATAACAATTACAAACATGCAACATGTATACAGTGGATGCATGTCACAACTTAAATGGAGATACTTTGGTTGAAGTTGAATTGGATGGTTTGAGCACATAGATCACATCCACCTGAACTAACACAAATCAAAATCTCTGACATGGAAAGAGTAGTCAACACTCATTGATTTATTTTAATGAACGTCACTTTAATATGCAATAAATTGAACACCATGTTTCTACGCACAAATTGATATTTTAGTGATGGGGTATAATAGGTCCTTTTTTTTTCTTTTTTCATTTTCTCCAAAGGTATGCCAAACAACCCAACAAACAATGGAATGGGTTTCAAACCCAATTTTCCAAATTCTTTACAAATCAAGAATGATGACTTGTAACATACCCAATACCCTATGTTCACTATTGAGGATATGGGGCACATTTGAATTTCACAATTTTCCAATTTATGTACTCTTGATACCAATATTCTCCTTGCCCTGCTATGAATTCCATGAATGCATACACCATGAAAAGTAGGCATATATATATATATAATCAACATCATTAAAACAACAAAATCAAACATAAGTCATAACACTTATTTTTACAAGAACAAAACACCAATTGGATACAAGCGAAGGATTTTCTACCCAACCATAGTGTTGCTATTTACTGTACTCTTTCTGCAACATGTCCACCCATGAAGTTCAGGCTATGAGTCCATGAGGACAAATTGGCCTATGGACGACTCTATTCTTCTCACACAACCCAAATTCCCAACAAATTACAATATGAAACTACTAAAAAAATTCCAACCCAGTAGCTCTCTTTCCCCTCAACTTGCACAGACCAAGGAATTTGATCCCCTTCTCTACCATGTAGTACCTTAGGCTATCCCACTTCCCTCCATGGATACAATACATGTTTTTCGAGAAATATCTCTACTAGGGACTCCAGGAATTCTCAATGGTCATGGAGTTTTCTCAATGGCAATAATCATTATTCACATGGACACAATTTCCACATGGAATTCATAATAGCCATAATGGTGCAACCCCCTTCCCTCCTAGGGATCTGTGACCTCCCGGTCTTGGATCTTTGAATTCCTGAGCTGAATTGACTCTTCGGGCCTTCAATAGACCCTGAATGCTCAACACACAGGTCCCTTTAGTGTTACCCACAGGGTCGAACTACCTGTGACTCCGCTCTCTGACGCTCTTGGAAACACCAAACTTTGTGAGTGCTAGCCCTGTGCTAGACTCCTCCTCCTAAGTGACCACAGGCTATGACCGTGGACCAACCCCTTCGCAATTTTAGGCTTTGGAGATATCATGATCTTTAGCTTTAGTTCTTTCCAAAGCACTTTCCTCCAAATTTACGGATCTTTGTCGTGTGTCTCCCTGGATCTGACGGTCCAACTATGTTGTGGGTTTCACGACTTCGTGAAATTCCTGTTCACCTCACACAGAAACCTTTAGACTTCCAACTCTCATATTTCCTAATCCACTGCCACATGTCCTCTTCGTAGACAACGGTTGAGATTACTTCGTGACTCTGCTCTTAAAATACCTCCAAACTTTCGGAACCACGAAGTGCCAAAATGATTTACGGCTAACCTCCTCGCAGTTCTCCTAGATCTGACGGTCTGGAATAATCTTTCCTCCCTCTGGAATGGATCTGGTTCATTGATTTTGGGAAACCTTAAAGAGTTCTTCCCTTTGAAGATTTATTTCCGCTCTTCCTCCTAAGCTTGTCTTTCCTTGACTTTCTTTGTTCCTTAGGATGCTTTCTTCGACACTTAGTCGAATTTTCAGCTTATGCACGCCTTGCGACAGGTCTTCCTCCACAACTCAACTTCCTTGGAGATAATTGCGCACACCTTGCAACTATGCTCCAAACACTTCTCTACGACTATAGTCACACTACTCCTCTTGAGATTACGAGTCAAAGACTCTAGCACACACTCCTTGCGGACAAAATTCCTTCAATATTGAGCTATGAAGGATGACTATGCACTCCTTGCAACAGTACTTTCACGCTCGATTGTTCCTCCCAAACAATATGATTCTGAGCGTAATTACTCCTACACGCCAACTTCAACTATCCCAGCTGAATTTTTGAGTCAAAAACAGACTCTGTCACACACTCCTTGTGGACGCCTGTGCACTCCTTACACATATATGTTTACATTATCTCTTATGAGATTTGTGTCCAAGCAGACTTTGTCACGCACTCCCTACGGACACTATGCACACCTTGCACTTGCTCGTAGAAGAAGAACAATTGGAACTTATCTACTATATCAGGAATTCATACATTCAACCATGTAAATTCATTTCACAACCACAAGAACTAGAAATAATAGAGAGTTCAAATAAACAGAATGTGTACCATTCATTCATCTAGATAGACACGACAATACCCGACATTTGGGACAATACTCCTCTGTTATATTAATTCAACAATCATATACATGGGTTCATACACTGTTCTTCAACACTCTACAACATATACAATAGATTCAGTAGTCTCTCAACAAGTCATGCAACAAGCTTCTCTTCTCTTAGCTAAAATTCTAACAACTTTAACAAATATTACAATAGATTCAGTAGCCCCTTCTGGGCAACAATACAAAGATTTATACAAGAGGGATCTTCGAGATTTTCCCTCCAACTACTGTAATCTATCCTATCGAAATAAAAGCTTTCAACTACTTAATATTTATTACAATAAATATCCGAGTTAGACAGATATGAGTGAAAGCTCCAGATCTGTACTGCAATCCACATAATTAAAAAAAAATACATTCCTCCATCGACCACATATGATGGCTCAACCTCTAGGAATTTAAGATCTCCTTTAATTTCAATCCTTTCAAATGTTTTTGCATGACATTCCCTTCCTAAATTCAAAAGTTCTTTGAAATGTGTGCTAGTGCACCCAACTGTCCTCCACCTCGCGCTTTGCAGGTGATGCTCCTGCATCATACTCCCCTGGATGAAAAATTCATGGAATCCTGTCCATGAGCTCCTGCACCGACCTTCCATGCTTTTGGATATATGCTTCATTGACCCAACTGGCATCTTCTATTGGGTGTCCTTTCCACTTTACTAAATATTCAAAATATGTTTTCCTTCCGGTCTTCTTGCTAATCCACCAATCTATGATCTTCTCCATCTGTGATTTCTCTGCTACAGGCATCTATTTTTTCCATTGGATCTCTTTCTGATTTTCAGAACCTCTGGTTTCATATTCCCTATAAGGATACAAATCTGCGATGTTGAATATGGGTGAGATACCCACCTCTTCTGGCAGCTCTATTTCATAAGCATTTTCACCAAATTTTCTTAGGATCTTGCACGGTCCTATTTTCTTAAGTTTCATCTTGTTGTATGTTCCCCTCAGGAACCTTTCCTTCCTTAGATGTTCTAGAACTTGATCTCCAACTTCAAATTGAAGTTGCCTACTATGTTGATCAATTCTTCATTTATATCCACTGTTGCTCCTCCTCAACTGATCTGTGATCTTATTATGAAGGTCCTGCATTTATGCAGTGAAGTCTTCGTCTCTAGCGCTTCTAAATTCATTCTGATCCAGGTCTCTTAACTCTGACACTCCCCTTGGATTCATTCCATACACTATCTGAAATGGACTCTTTCCGATACTTCTTTTCACTAAGTCATTATATGCAAACTCTACTTGTGCTAAAATTTGATCCCACTGGCTATGATGTTCAGTGACCAAACTCCTCAACAAATCTCCTAAACTTCGATTTACCACCCCAGTCTGTCTATCCATTTGAGGGTGATATGCAAAACTAAAGGATAGATTTGTTCCCATCTTTTTCCACAATGTTCTCCAGAAATGACCAACAAATTTGGTATCCCTGTCTGAAACAATACTCCTGGGCAGTCCATGGAGTCTTACAACTTCTCTGAAAAACAAGTTAGAAATGTGTGTTGCATCATTGGTATTATGGCATGGGATAAAGTGTTCCATCTTTGAAAATATGTCCACTACCACAAATATGGAATCACTTCCTCTTTGTGTCCTTGGCAATCCTAATACAAAATCCATGCTTATTGCATACCAAGGCCTCTCTAGAATAGGCAATGGTTGATACAACCCAGTGTTTTGTCTCTTCCCCTTTGCATACTGACAAATATTACATCTGTTCATGAACCTATTTACTTATTCCCTCATACCTGGCCAATAATATGAATTGTTCAAATGTGAAAACGTTTTGTCATGGCCGAAATGTTCGGCTAGACCTCCGCTATGTTTTTCCTTTAGTATATTTTCCCTCATTGAACATCTTGGTATGCATAACTGGAAACCTTTGAACAACAATCCGTCTTGAATCAAGTATTCGGTCCATTGGATTCTGTCTCTGAGCACAGGATTTGTGCATGCTTCATATGCCTCTCTGAAATCTAGATCATCATGATACATTTCCTTAAGGTGTTCAAACCCCAATCAAATATTCAGCCCATTGGCTTTTGTCTCTGAGCACAATATTTGTGCATGCTTCATATGCCTCTCTAAAATTTGGATCATCATGATACATTTCCTTAAGGTGTTCAACCCCAAGGTTTTCACTTGAAATTCCTTAAGAATCAAACTTCTCCTGCTCAATGCATCAATAACCTTGTTAGCATTACCAGAAATATGTTTAATAACAAAAGTGAAATTTTGCATAAATTCTATCCACTCAGTGTGTCTTTGGTTTAATTTCTCCTATCTGGTTATGAATTGCAAAGCTTGATTATCGCCATACAAAACAAACTCCTTTGGTACAAGATAGTGCCTCCATTTCTTCAAAGATTGAATTATGGCATACAACTCTTTACCGTATGTGGAGTACTTCTTCTTAGTATCATTCAACTTTTCGCTGAAATATGCAATAGGCCTATTATCTTGGCTCAAGACCGCTCCAATTGCAACTCCAATCGCGTCACATCTCACTTGAAATGTCTTCCCAAAATCCATTAAAACCAAAATCGGTTGTTATGTTATCTTCTCCTTCAATATATTGAAGCTCTTCTCAGCCTCTTCTTTCCATTTGAAAGACTTATGTCTTTTCTTCACTTTATCCATCATTTGTGCACTAATCCCGCTAAAATTTGTAATGAACTCCCGATAGAAACTTGTTAATCCATGGAAGCTTCTCACCTCGAAGATATTCCTTGGTGACGACCATTCTCTAATTTCTTTCACCTTTTCAGGATCCATCTTCAATTCATTCGAGGAGATCACAAAACCCAAATAAATGAGTTTTGTCTTCATAAAAGATGACTTCTTTAAATTGATCAACAACTTCTCCTGCTACAACCTTTTCATCACTAATGTTAAGTGTCTCAAGTGTTCTTTAGTTTTACTAAAGAACAATATATCATCTAGATATACAATCACAAACTTTCCAATGAAATATTTCAACACTTCATTCATCAGTATCATAAAAGTACTCGGTGCATTTGTTAAGCCAAATGACATAACCAACCATTCATACAATCCTTCATTTGTCTTGAAGGATTTTTTCCACTCATCACCTTCTCTCATCCTTATCTGGTGATATCCACTATTCAAATCTATTTTTGAAAAATAGTTTTCTCCACTTAAGCAATCCATCAAGTCATCCATCCTTGGCAATGTAAATCTGTACCTAATGGTGATCTTATTTATGGCTCTTGAGTTTTTACACATTCTCCATCCTCCATCCTTCTTTGGACTTAACATAGTTGGTACTGCGCATGGACTCAAGCTTTTCCTAACTAAAACTTTGTCCAAAAGATCCTGAACTTGTCTCTTTACTTCCTCATTCTCTTGAGGTGTTAATTTGTATGCTTCTTTTTTCGATAGACTCGCTTCTGGTATCAAGTCAATGTGATCGCTGATACTTCTGATGGGTGGAAATGAGCTTGGAAACTCATCCACTACTATATCAACAAAATTCTCTAATAGTTCATGAACTTCCTCAGGAAAATCCTCCATAGAAGTACTTGTAAGGATAACCTTCAGCTTCCTCACTACCTCAAACTAGATCTCTTGTTCCTTCTTAACTTCACTCGGGAGTTCCTTCCCACTTATGAGAAGTATGCTCTTGTTGGCTTCCTCCTTTACTTTCTTCTCTTCAATTGACAACAACATATGTGTCCTACCATTCTTCTCTAAAGTGAAGGTATTTTTCCTCCCAACATGAATGACATTCCTATCATACTTCTATGGTCTTCCCAACAAAACATGACATACATACATGGGAATCACATCACATAGAATTTCATCTCTATATCCTCCTATTTAAATTTCAACCAGGCATTATTTAGTGACTTTTACCTGATGACCTTTCTCCAACCATGAGACTTTGTACGACGTCAGATGTACAGTCATCTCCAACCCTAACTTCTCCACCATCTTTGTGGATACTAAGTTATCATTGTTTCCATTGTCAATGACCACCTTGCATACTCTGTATTTAGTCTTGCAAGCTATCCTGAACAAACTGTTCCTCTGCACTCGCTTTTCAACCTTTGGCTTTGGATTTAAGAGAACTTTCTTCATCATCAAAGATCTCCCATATTCAACACCTGCTGCCTCTACATCTCACTTCTACACTTTCGAAATGTGAGCTTCACCTCCTTCTTTCTTTCTCTCAGGACATTCCAAAGACATGTGTCCTACCTTTCCATAGGCATAACACTTTATCTCACCTCCTCTACCTATTACTCTTCCTCTACGAAAATAGTGTCTACCACCACTCTGCCTTCCTCAAGAACTTCCTCCTCTCTCAGAGTGACTATGTGGTTTCTCCACCTCACCTTTGGGATTTTGTGTCCTATCATGGGCATCTCCTTTGCTTTTGTTCAAGCTTCTACCTTTGCTTTGTTGACTCTGCTTCCTGGCCAACTTCTCCTCTGATTTCAATGCAATATGATATGCATCCTCTACTATCTTTACTATCATCATGTTGATCTCATCTTGAATTTCATATCTCAAGCCATTGATATACTTGGAAACTTCCTCATGATCTCTTTCTCTTTGTCCATCCCCGATGTTCAGTTTGTAGAACTCCTCTATGTATTCTTTCACAGTCATTCCCTTCTCAGGTTCTGCAATCTCCTGAACAAGTTTATCTGGTAATCCTTGGGTATGAATTTATCCTTTAGTTTGGCTACCATTCTATCCCAACTCTTAATTTTTTGTTTTCCTTTGCTTCTCCTGTCAGCGTGCAGTTCATCCCACCACAGTTTTTCATGTCCTTTCAACTTGGTGACAACATGTTTCACCTTTTTCTCCTCATTGAAATATTCATAGTCGAAATACTTGTCCATTTCTCGTATCCAATCAAGCAATTCTTCAATGTCTAAATTACCTTCATACATTGGGATGTCTATCTTCTCTGTAGCTCCCAGTTTGATAACCACTTTCAGCAAGTGTTCTTCTGCAACATCCTCGACTACAACTTCTTCAACTTCCACTTTTTCATTCTCTACATCACTGACATCTCCAACATCAGGTGCTCTCCTTTGTGTTGTTTCCATATTATCCAACCTTTCTCTGAGTTATCTCATATCCCTTTCCATATTTATATTCAATATAGGTGGCTCTGCACGTATTCTAGATGGCATTGTGCTGATGTATCTGATACCACTTGATGATATCAATCTAATTCTCTGTCTCCTCTCTCTACAGAAACAAATTATGTGTTCGCTCTGATACCACTTGATGCAACCCCCTTCCCTCCTAGGGAGATGCGACCTCCCGGTATTCTATATTTGAATTCCTGAGTCGAATTGAATCTTCGGGCCTTCAATAGACTCTGAATGCTCAACACATAGGTCCCTTTAGTGTTACCCACAGGGTCGACCTACCTGTGACTCCACTCTCCAATGCTCTTAGCAACACCAAAATTCACGAGTGCTAGCCCCACACTAGACTCCTCCTCCTAAGTGACCATGAGCTATGACTGTGGACCAACCCCTTCGTAATTTTGGGCTTCAGAGATATCACTGTCTCTAGCTTCATTTATTTCCAAAGCAATTTCCTCCAAATTTACAGATCTCTGTCATGTGTCTTCTTGGATCTGATAGTCCAACTATGTTGTGGGTTTCGCAACTTCGAAAAATTACTGTTCACTTCAGACACAAACCTTCAGACTTCCAACTCCCGGATTTTCTAATCCATTGCCATGTGTCCTCTTCGCAGCAAACGGTTGAGATTACTCTGCAACTTTGCGTTAAAATAACTCCAAACTTCTCGAACCACGAAGTGCTGAAACGATTTACTATTGACCTTCGTGTAGCTCTCCCAGATCTGTTGGTCTGGAATAATCTCGCCTCCCTCCAGAACGGATCTGGTTCGTTGATTTTGGGAAACCTTAAAGGGTTCTTCCCTTTGAATATTTCTCACCGCTCTTCCTCCTGAGATTGTCTTTCCTTGACTTTCTTTGTTCCTCAGGACACTTTCTTCGACACTTAGTCGAATTTTCAGCCTGTGCACGCCTTGCAACAGGTCTTCCTCCACAACTAAAATTCCTTGCAGATAATTGCGCACACCTTGCGACTATGCTCCAACCACTTCTCTACGACTAAATTCACGCTACTCCTCTTGATATTACGAGTCAAATACTCTAGCACGTACTCCTTGTAGGCAAACTTCCTTCAATATTGATCTATGAAGGTGTTGGACCTTGACCAAGTTTTGAGGATCCTTGGTCAGGTTTTACCTATTTTGGGACTTTGACAGGCTGTCGAAGGTGGAGCGCAAGTCGAAGCGGAGATCGTGAGATCTAGGCCCCTTTTTAGGGAAATTTTGGGTTTTGGTTTTATGTAACGGGTATGGGGATGTCGGCCCATGGGTTTACCCATGTTTAGGCCCTTTTTTTAATGTATAAATAGAAAGCTAGGTGATGTAAGTAAAGACACAAAAAGTGTGAAGCTAGGTGCTAAAGGAAAGGGTGTGATTCTAGGTGCTAAGGGAAAGTGAAGGCCAATGTGATAAGTGCAAGTGATAGTTGTACATGCTTTGTGCATACTGTATGAGGCTTGCAAGGCTAAGTGCAAGTAACTGTAAGAGACTGTGTAAAGGCTTTGTGCTATAACCTAGCTCGGGGAAGGAGGATCTAGCGAAGTGCGCACAGATCTCCTATCCTATGCGGAGTAGGATCTTGTGGCTCTGTGCATGTAGAAGATTGACAAAAGACAATAAAAGAGAAGAAGAGTTGGTGGATGTAGCTCGAGGCTGTGGGTGAACCACATATATCTTGTGTTGTGGTTTCTTTGTGCATTATAGTTGTATTATTGTTGATATGGTTAATTCTTAGTATAATCATGTATTCTTAGATGAATATGATAGCTTCGTGCCTAATGATGTGGATAAGATGCTAGATCTGATCTGTTTTCTTGTGCTTAGTGCTTGAATGTGTTGAATCTTGTTGAATATTGCGTTGTGTTGTAATTAGGGTTTATGTGCGTTGTATACAAAGGTTAAATACTAATGAACTATAACTTCTAAGTGCTTTGTTTGAGTGTTATAATCACATATCTATGTCCCAGATAAGGTTGCAGACACTGGAGTCCTGCAACCACCCCTGCCTCTACCTCGGGTGAGACTTCATCTGCTTCATAGGTGTTGCCGAAAGGGCTAGTAGTTAGGGTTTTGTTGGTGCATTGTTGAAGCGTTGAACCCTGGGTCTGCCCCTGTGCCAGCAAATGGTTCCGTTGTCGGGACCTGAAACTGTGATTGCTGGGAACTGAGGAAAAGAAAGAAATATCTGTGCGTAGATCTGTTTCTTTACTGCGCCGTATTCTACTTGATTATGAAGCTCTGCACTTAGAAATGAGGTAGATCTAAAGAAAAGAGGTAACATTTGAAAATCTTTGTGCTTTGATAAAGGTAAAGTGAAATTTTTTGATTAAAGAGGAAAGATCTGAAAGCTTTGTGCTCTGATAGAGGTAAGATAAGTGGAAATTTTTGTTTTGAAAGTATGGATCTAGGTATGTTTGATAAAAAAATTTGTAGTTTGGAAACTAGGGAACAACTAGAAACAAGAAGGTTTGATATGAGTAGATCTGATATAAATAATGAAAGATATGTTATTCCTATGCATAAAAATAATGTTTGGACTAACAAATGGATGCAGGATCCTAGGAAGATTTTTTTTGCAAGTTGGCTACTATGATCCTAGTGCGCAATGAAAGAAAAAATGGGGATCATTTAAGAGGAAGAGAGGATTAACTCTTTGTTACAACTTCAAAAGGTCAAGCCATCTTGTTAAGGATTGCCATGATAGAAAACCTAGTTGTCTTTGCTGTAAAGCTATGGACCATGTCGTTCTAGATTTCCCTATAATGATTTCTAAGGTTGAAAGAATGAATATGAGACAAGAAAACCCTGAGAAAGGACAAGAAACTGAGACCCTAGCAGAACCCCAGAAAGAATCAGAGACTGTATTACTACAAACGAAAAAAACCCTGAATGACCAAAGATCTTCAAAGAGAAATAATGCATAGAAACAAGAATAGGAGACTTCGACATAGACTGTGTTCTGGATGAGGAAACACCAATGAATATCATGACAGAAAGAACTTGGGAAATTTTAGGAAAGCCTGCTATGATTCCTTCATTGGGAGGAATAGGATTATTTAGAGGAAAGATGATAACCCTATATGGAAGACTTACCCAGACATCTACGAGCGCTCATGGCACTTCGACAGAAGAATAATTTGAGGTTGTTAAATTTATTGAGAGCAACGCCCCATTTTCTATGTTACTAGGAAAACCATGGATTGAGAAAGATCAAATTCGAAGAAAACAAGAAGAGGAAGTTATAGAACAGAAAAAGAAAGAACTAAGAGACCTCATGGCTAAGAGAATAACACACTTACTGGAAGAACGAGAAAGCTAGTCGAAGCTATTGAGGACTAAAAATCTCGATGTCGAAGTTGAAAGAACACAAGCAGACCTGGAACATCTGTCTATACAAGAGAGTAGAGCACCTACCCCAGACAAAGAAGAAGTATTGACCTTGAAACCTACGAAATACCATCAACAACGCGAAGTTATCATGCCAAAAGAAGATAAGAATCAGAATGGGAAGAGGAACCCAGTAACTCAGATCACAAGGAAGAAGGCTAGAAAGCTCAGCAAGAAGAACGTAAAGTTGGAGAAATTACAGGAAGTTCCAGAGAAGACTTCGCAGAAGGAAGGTCTCCATAATTTGAACTTTGCTGGAATATTAGAGTAACTCATATTGGCACTTCACCATGGTAGAGCGATATGATCGTTGAAGGCATTATAACCATTAGATTGACGTTCTCGGACGATTAGAACAACAATTATGATCATAAATCTCACCATCGGACCATTGGTACCGCGCCGTAACAGACATAACTACATTGATGAAGGCTTCTTGTCCATTAGAAGGATCTGTTACATCGCTATCTACTTATCCCGTCGATTTTTGCGCCGAGCACACTTTCGCGAATTGTATCCGAGCCAACAAGAGAATTCATTGTTACTGTGTTGAGCTTATTGATACCTTTCTATCCATTCTATTGCATTGAGAAATTTTTCATCAGTCTAAGATATCTGATCTCGAGCGTGCATGTGGGACAAGCTCAGTGCTGTGGAAAAGTTAGTAGAGGAAATTTTAATCGATCTAATGGCAGAGAGAGTGATGTCCACAGGAGTTCAAGCTTCATTGACATGAAAAGTGAAAGCCTCCCCGTCGACTACTCGCAGATCCGAACCATCCCGAGTTGCAGATGAGAAAAGAACCAAGCATCGAGATGACTTGGCAAATGCGAAGTTAATCTCTTCCATCCTTCCCGACTACATCCCACCTCTGGCCGGCGCGATGAATCGTGACAGTGTCCCCAGGGACTTCGACTACACCTTGGTCACTGCATACCTTCCGAAGGGGATACACACAGGCAAGCCTCAGCTGGATAAGATCATGACACTAAATATCAACTACTTTAACCTAGGGGATCGCAAGAACTTCAACATTCTCGCTCCTCACAGGTATTTGACTAGGATGAAGGGGAAGAAGTTAAGGATAATCCCCCAACCATGGACTATGGACCTCGCACAGGCCTCCATCTTGAATGTAATGAAAATACCCCATTTTGGAAGGCACCAGGAAGTTAATGCGTGTGTTAAGATCCTGTTCTTGAGCTTCCATGGCGGTTATTTGTGGCTAGATAGATGCATTACCGTCGATCTGACGCTGATCCATCAGATCACCGGATTAAGCATGCAGGGACCAGACCCATAATACTTTTACCCAAGGAAGGTTGCAGATCGCTCCCTGGCGTAGAAGATTAAAGATACATATGATGATGTGGAGAAGGGGAATCGAGGGTACAAGGTAGCCTCCATCCAGAATGGGGCAGTGCACCTTGCTTGCCAGTTGATTGCTGGTAAGATAGGCCAGAAAAACAGACCCACGCAGGTCACAGGGTTTGTTGTTGACCTCGTAGGGAAATGTGTGGAGGGGCTACAAATGAATTGGGAAAAATACTTAGTGAACCAGTTATACCAAGACTGCCGCAAAGCTTAAGATCAGGGCTATGAGTTCCATTTTAGTTGGCTGCTAATCCTCATCGTGTTCGTAGCTTGGGAGATGCCGGAAGGTGTGACCTTCCCTGAACTAGAGCCATCTGAACCCTTAGCCGCGAAGTTCACTTCACTATTGTATTCAAGCGATATGGGAAAATAATGGCAATCAAACGCGGTGTTCCACACCTACTACCTGTAGTTAAAGAGGGCTATTGAGGTCATCCCTCATATAACACCGAAAACCCTGCACAGATTCAGGCCATTTGTAAAGTTCCACTTAGACATACATTTTATCTACATCATTACGTGCAGAGACGAACACAAAGAATTACTATAGAGTTATTACAAAATCATAGAGGAGGACCTAGAAGAAATAACTAAGGAGTGGACTACAGATCTCCTTATCCCTGTTGACCCCGCAAAACTGTCCGATCCTGAACTAATCAGAAGCTCGATGACCACTTGCGAAGGGCATGATACACCTGGAACTAGCAGAAGGAAGTAGACAAAAGAAGTCTAGCAATTGAGCACTGTATCAGAAGAAACTGCTTCAGAATCACCTGGAGGAGGAGGTGATGACGAAGTAAATAAAGAAGAGAACAATGGAAAATATGATCAGCAAAAGTAAGGCGAAGTAACACTGCCTCGGGATCCCATTAATGAGGCTTATCCATCGAAGAAAAGAAAGGTTTCTCCCATGAAACCTATATCGCGGAAGAAATCCAGAGCTAGTAAGACCAAGCTGAAGACTGTACTCACGCTCGATGACTTCGACTTCATCATCGTAGTTGTATCATACACTTCGGAAGATCTTTTGCAGAGAAATGAAGCTAAGCAAGAGACCATGCATGGAAAAATTGAAGCATAACTGTGAGGGGTACAACAAGCCCTTCACTCCAGCCGCGCAGTGTCCACTGCGCCCCCTCCATCTGAAGAACTAGAGTTGGGAGATGATCCTACCCAACTCCGCAGACTAGCTGATGCGACCGAAGCTCGCCTTTGTCGTGCACAAGAAGAAGAAGAACAGGCCACAGTGGCCCTGAAGCAAGCACAAGAGGAAGTAATAGAGAAACGCAGGGTTGCGCAACAGGAGAAGGCTGCCCTCCAATTAAAGTTTGAAGAGGAAAAGGTGTAGATCTAGCATGAGAAAGAACAACTACTTGAATAGAAGGTTGGATTAAAAGAAGCAGCCAACATAGCACTTCTCTTTGTGATGGGATTAGAGCAAAAGGAGGAAGACCCAGTGGAGCATCAAGTAGCACAACTTGCAGAAGCTATCTAGCAGCTCCAACAGAGAATAACAGATCTAGAGCTATAGAGAGTGCCAAGTACTCCACAGGACGTACGAGACCAAAGAGAATCCATTGCCCGGAGCATAGTTGAGAGGATCAAAGCATTATCTTTGGAATGTCAACAACTTAGCAGTAGAAGTGCACAAACTTATGAGCGACTTATTGAGGACCCTAAACTGAAGACACTAGAGTCATAGCTCCAGGAGGAAAAGAAACAAGAAACGATGGTACAGGCACAACTGAAGCTCTTGTCAACAATTGAGAGAATGAAATGATCCCAGGAACAACGCACTGTTCAACAACAAGTCCATGCCATACAGAGAAAATTCATGGAAGTGACTCAGAGGCTCTAGCTAGTCTAGGATGTAGCTTGCCAACTATTCGAAGAGATTGAAGGACGAGGAGTGGAGCTAGAACAAGTAGTCACTTCAGTCGAACAACGCTTAGAGGGACCTGTGAACGAGGCAGTTCTTCAGGAGTTCATCGAGCAAGAGGCCTTGGCGCAGCAGTAGGTCAAAGCAGCTTGAGCCAGGCTCAAGGATTTTTAAGCAGAGCTACCCAGATCAGAGTGACTCGAGACGAGTCACAGGTGAGTGTTGGGGGTATGTTGGCCCTTGACCAAGTTTTGAGGATCCTTGGTCAGGTTTGACCTATTTTGGGACTTCGACGGGTTGTCGAAGGTGGAGTGCAAGTCGAAGCGAAGATCGTGGGATCTCGACCCCCTTTTAGGGCACTTATATATTTTGGGTTTATGTAACGAGTATGGGGATGTCGGCCCATGGGTTTACCCATGTTTAGGCCCTTTTTGTAATGTATAAATAGAAAGTTAAGAGATGTAAGTAAAGACACAAAAAGTGTGAAGCTAGGTGCTAAAGGAAAGGGTGTGATGGTAGGTGCTAAGGGAAAGTGAAGGCCAATGTGCTAAGTGCAAGTGATAGGTGTACATGCTTTGTGCATATTGTATGACACTTTCAAGGCTAAGTGCAAGTAATTGTAAGAGACTGTGTATAGGCTTTGTGCTGAAACCTAGCTCGGGGAAGGAGGATCTAGTGGAGTGCACACAAATCTATTGTCCTATGCGGAGTAGGATCTTTTGTCTCTGTGCATGTAGAAGATTGACAAAAGACAATAAAAGAGAAGAAGAGTTGGTGGACGTAGCCCCAGGCTAGGGGTGAACCACGTATATCTTGTGTTGTGGTTTCTTTGTGCATTATAGTTGTTTTATTGTTGATATGGTTAATGCTTAGTATAATAATATATGCTTAGATGAATATGATAGCTTCATGCCTAATGATGTCAATAAGATGCTATATCTGATTTGTTTCCTTGTGCTTAGTGCTTGAATGTGTTGAATCTTGTTGAATATTGCGCTGCACTGTAATTAGGGTTTATCTATGTTGTAGACAAAGTTAAATACTAATGAACTATAACTACTAAGTTTTTTGTTCGAGTGTTATAATCACAAATCTATGTCCCAGCTAAGGTTGCAGACAATGGAGTCCTGTAACCACTCCTGCCTCTACCTCGGGTGAGACTTCATCTACTTCGCAGGTGTTTCTGAAAGGGTTGGTAGTTAGGGTTTTGTTGGTGCATTGTTGAAGCATTGAACCCTGTGTCTGCCCCTATGCCAATAGAAGGATGAATATGCACTCCTTGCAACAGTCGTTTCATGCTCGATTGTTCCTCCTGAACAATATGATTCTAAGCATAATTCCTCCTACATGCCAAATTCAACTATCCCAATTGAATTTCTAAGTCAGAAATGGACTCTGTCACACACTCCTTACAGACACCTGTGCACTCCTTTCACATATAAGTTCACTCTATCTCTTCTGAGCTTTGAGTCGAAGCAAACTCTGTCATGCACTCCCTGTAGACACTATGCACACCTTGCACTTGCTCATAGAAGAGAAACAATTGAAGCTTATCTACTATATTATGAATTCATACATTCAACCATGTAAATGCATTTCACAACCATAAGAACTAGAAATAACAGAGAGTTCAAATAAACATAATGTGTACCATTCATTCATCTATATAGACATGAAAATACCAGACATTTGGGACAATACTCCTCTATTATATTCATTCCACAGTCATATACATGGGTTCATACACTGTTCTTCAACACTCTACAACATATACAATAGATTCAGTAGTCTCTCAACAACTCATGCAACAAGCTTCTCTTCTCTTAGCTAAAATTCTAACAACTTCAACAAATATTACAATAGATTCAGCAACCCCTTCTGGGAAAAAATACAAAGATTTATACAAGAGAGATCTTCGATCTTTTCCCTCCAACTACTCTAAGCTATCCGAAATAAAGTCTTTCAAATACTTAATATTTATTACAATAAATATCCGAGTCAGATAGATATGAGTGAAAGCTCCAGATCTGTACTGCAATCCACATCATTAAAAGAAAATACATTCCTCCATCGACCACACATGATGGCTCAACCTCCATCCATTTAAGATCTCCTTTAATTTCAATCCTTTCAAATGTTTTTGCGTGACATACCCTTCTTAAATTCAAAAGTTCTTCGAAATGCATGCTAGTGCGCCCAACTGTCCTCCACCTCGTGTTTTGCTAGCCATGCTCCTGCATCACATAATCATTTTATCACATATTTGGGTTTTCCACCTAGGATCTCGGGCAACCTCGGGAAGTAATAATGGAAAAATATTCCCCTAGTGACAAAAACACAAAGATTATATTTGCATGTTTACAACTTACCACTTGGAAATTAATCCCAAGGCCATAAAGGGTAAAATATAAGATAAAGGAAACAGGATAAAATCAAATAGAGGATTTGGGATAATAAAATAACATTATTTACCTTATCCCTTCTTGAGCCCCAAATCCCCCTTTCATTCCTCTCTTGTGGAATCATATCCCCTTTTGTTCTTGTCCTTCTCCACCTGCAACTAGTGATGCATTTTTATTATTAATGTACAATATTTACATTTTTACATCGTTTGGATCTTGGCCATTCATCATATACAAAAATATACATTTCAAATCTAGGGATCAAAACTGGGGTGTTACATTCCCATCCCCCTAAATTTTGCACTTCCCTCGATGCACATCACCGTGTGCGCGTGCACACACATACACACATAATAACTTGTTACAATATTTTTTTTTTGTTTACATCCAAAATTTCAAAACAAGTGTGATTATTCTTCCCACATCATATCTTCTATCTCCCATGTAGCTTCTTCAAGGCTATACCAAGTTCACTAGGACTTTACCTTAAGCACAACGGTCTTCCTATCTAGTATACATAATAGTTGTAACTTAAGTCTCCTTTTGGTTACACATGCAAAGTTATCACTCTCATAGGCGATCTGTAACATAAGTGTAAGAAAGGAGGGTGCACTGATTTTACTTAGTGCGCAATTCAGAAAAACATAAGCCAACGCTTCCTTACAAGAAAACAAAGAGAGGGCACACTAGTTTACTTGGTGCACAACAAAACATGTCACTCAGAAAAATCACACACAACAAATCACTTTCACAAATAGAGAAGAGAGGAAAGGTTCAGAAAAAATTCATCAAATCCTATTAGAGAGAAATAATTCCCTTTAATAATGCAAGGCAACTTCTTACAATTGTAGTTGTTGCTCTATTTCTGCAACACCTTGCGCATTCATACTGGCGAGGGTTGTTTCCCACAACATCAAACTGATAAGTAATGACTAACAATTTATTTTAGGAATAACCTTTCTCACTATACTGGTGAAGGATTTATTACAAATACATAGACTGAATAACACTGACACAGATCATAAATTAACATAGTAAACATTCTCTTAGAACCCCTTTCTTACAAGAATGGCGAGATCAATTTACAATAGAATTTTCTTAGTGAATACTGATCCTCTTCTATTGGTTTTCTAAGGAAGGTGGATGCCCTTCCTGGTGGCCCAATTCGTCCGTGTTTAGGTCTAGAAGCATCCTTACTTCCGCCAATAAATGAGGAAACCTTCGCTGCACTGTCTCGGTTGTCACCCATTTGGCCTGTGCTGGAGTTTGTCCCTGTCTTTCGAATATATATGAAACATGTTGTTGCTAATGCGTGGTCCTGGTCTGCATATCCAAAATTTTATCGTGTAGGAGTGGAGGTTGAAAGTTAGGAATATTTTCCATTGGATGTTGGACGATTACCGAGTCTTCTATAATTGGTGGCTCAAACAATTTTAAGTTGTTGATGTTCAGAACATCATGTATACACATTCTCTCCAATGCATTCCAATATTGTATATAGTCCATACCGCAAGGGATGCAATTTGTGGTGACGCCCTTTGAAGTGTTGCTAATCCATTAGAAACCACACTTGGTCCTCTGGTTGGAATTTCAATAGAGTAAGATGTTTGTTGTGACGCTTATTGGCACTGTAGAAGCACCCCCACTAGTTTCAGTCGAAGAAGCAATTGTTAATTCTGTATATGAAGAAGCAGTTGATCCAGGGGTAGCAGGTATAAGGGGGTAGGAAGGTCTAAGGGTATGTGTATGGTAGCAGGTAAACTTACTGGTCAGAAAGATTTTTTTTAGTTGAGAGAAGTAGAATAATCACCCATCAATGCTCTTTTCAACACTTTATAACACTCCTTTTTATTAATGACTCATTGTCACATTTTCATCTTGCTTTCTCCGCTTCTTGCAAGGCATCTGCAACTTAAGTGTGTCACTGCGATAAATTATGAATGAAACTATGGGCGACCAGTTGTTATCGGTGTTGATGTGTTGATCCAGATGGAGAAAAATTGATAGGCATCTCTATGGGTGCAAAGGGATGGAAGCCAAAACAGACCTCAAATGGCGAGAACCTAGTGAAAGAATGCATGGCCCTATTGTAGTTGTGTTGTAGGATGTGAAGGTATGAATCCAACTACTTATTCTTGATGAAGTATCTACGATGTGCATGGACCAAGGTACGATTGAACACCTCTATTTGATGGTCGGTCTGTGGGTGAAAATCCATGGAAAAAAGAAGCTGACATCCTAGTAAAGTCGAGAGAGTACGCCAAAAGGAGCTAAGGAAGTGGGAGTCTCTATGAGAAATGATGCTAATGGGAATTTCAAAGTGTGGCCAAATATGATGGAATAAAAAATCAATAGTTTGAGATGCAGAAGTGGTCTTATGGCATGGGAGAAATATTTCCATCTTTGAGAAATGACAAACAATAACCCAAATGACATCGTGCTTTCTCAAGGTGGTAGGCAGGCCACTCAAAAAGTCCATAGAAATAGATTCCCATGGGCGGGAGGGGATGGGTAATGGTTGATAAAGATCGTGCTTGTGATTAGAAGGTTTACTTTGCGAACAAAGAGAACAAGTGCGAATGAAGCGCTCTACTTGTTTGGAAATAACTGGCCAATAGAAGTGGCGCTGGAGGTGGAGAAGTGTTTTGGCTGTCCCAAAATGGCCACCGTAGGAGGAAGCATGTGCTTCTCTGATGAGAATCAAACAATCCTCAAATTGGGGAACATAGAGTTGATTGAGGCAATAGATCCATCCCTCCCAGATGGTATAATCGAGAAAAGGCGTATGATTGATGGTTGTGGGTTGCTGTAATGCTGCCCAGATGTCTTTGAAGGATGGATCTACTTCATACATGCCTTTCCATGTGTCATATGATGCAAATATTACTGCTAAGATATGCATGACTTGTACTGGTGGTATACTTAACAAGTCTTCCATCTTGTTAGCGACTCCCTTCTTGTATTTAATAACTAGATGAAATTGATGTATTGTTTGCTACCCACTTCAGGTGTCACTATTCCTGCATTTTACTCTATGAGTTGATGAATATTAGTGGATGATGGTATGTGTGTAGAATTTTTTCTTTGCCCAAAATATAATGGCACCATTGTTTCAAAGGAAACACCAAGCTGTAGAATTCTTTGTCATGTATTTTAATTGATCTTTGCATCAGATAGGGTCTCGAAGTGGTATGCCACTAGGTGACCTCCTTGTTTAAGTACTATGGTAATAGAAAATTGAGAAGAATCTGTCTCAATTTCAAAAGGTTGGACCAAGTCAAGAAATCGAAGGACCGAAACAGAGCATAAAGAATTCTTTAAATTCTCAAAGTGGTGTTGAGAATCTGCAATCCATATGAACTTATCTTGATTTGTTAACTGATGCAGTAGACGAGCCAACTGGGAGAAATGGGAGACAAATTTCCTGTAGAAATTAATTTCCCCCATAAAGATTTTAAGAAAATGCGCAGTGTTTGGAACTAGCCATTGAGCAAGGGCCTGCACTTGAGAGGGATCTGGATGCACCCCTGTTTGGTCCACAATGAATCCTAAATATTGCACAGAAGTCTGTGAAAATTCGGATTTATTTTCCTTCACCTGAATATGATGTTTCCGTAGTAATTCCAAAACTGTGCAAACATGCTGAAGATGTGCATCCCACAACATGATGAAAACAAAAATAACGTCAATACAAATAACTAAAAACTTACCCAGGTGTGGCCAGAAGATGTCATTGATGAGCCACATAAAATATGTCGGTGCATTGGTCAAGCCGAAGGGCATGGCCAACCACTCATAAAGACCAAACTTGGTCTTAAATGTTGTTTTTCATATATTGGTTGGCTGCATGTGCACTTGATGATATCCAAAGGTAAAATCCATCTTAGTGAAGAAGGAGGCCCCTTGTAGATGGTTGAGAAAATCCTCAATTCGGGGCAAGGGATAACGATTTTTAATGGTGGCTTTGTTAAGGGTGCGGTAATCGGTAACCAAACACCATTCAATAGTCTCCTTCTTTGGGATAATGAAAGTTGGAGAGGAATAGGGGGAAAAGGAGGGTTGAATATGGACAAATTCAAGGATTTGTCCAATTTGTCGTTCAATTTTTGTGGCTTCTCTAGGAGTAAGTTGATATGATGACGAATTGGGAAAGGATGCACCGGGAATGAGGTCGATGGAATGGGAAATGTCTCTGCAGGGTGGTATCCCTGTGGGTGTCTTAAAAACATCGACAAATTCATGTAGGAGTGGGAGCACTACAGGAGGTGTCAGATTAGTGAGGTTCTCGGGCTTAAGAGGGCATAGAAAAAACACAGATACATCTTTGTTGTGAATAACATGGTTAGTTTCTTGTTTCCCAGGACGCGGTGGGGGGGGGGGGGGGGGGGGGGGGGGCAGTGTGAGGCGTTGAAGTAAGCACATAGGTGCGTCCTTCATGTTGAAGTTGGTACTGCTGGGATTTTACATGGTACACGACTTGTTGGTCTTGTTGGTATGGGAGACCTAGGAGGAGGTCAACATAGTCTAAAGGTGACACATCGCAGACCATGATGTCACGAAAGGGGCCAATGGTGAATGCTACTATGCAACACCAGGCGATAATGATGTGGGGTCCTCAATTTTGTACCCAACCAAGTTGATAGGGATCCAGATGGGGAGTGGTGGGAAGTTGCATATGTTAGAATAAGTCTTGGGAGGCAAAATTCTTTTGGCTTCCATTTTCCAAAATGAGAGTGGTGAGTTCATGTTTAATTTGGAAGTTATGTGTAAAGAGGGTAACATTAGTTTGACTCGGTTCAGGCCTAGTCATGAGAATGAGGGAGGGGTCGACTTCAGTGGCGTTGGTGAGAGAAATTATTTTTGGTTGTTCGGTAAACTCCGTGGGGGTGACCTCTTCAACCAAGGTCTTATTGGTGTGAATATTTTTAATGGATCGACAGTCAAAAGAGTTGTGGGAGTTGATCTAGCGAAAAGTACACCAGACCGCATTTTTGGGCACCGATGAAGAAGAAGGATAAGGTTGTGGATGAGAAGCTTTTAGGTTGTCAGACTAGGTTTGATTTTGCAGATAGTGGATTCAAGGAGTGACCTTATGTTTTACGGCCAGGGCCCGTAATAATGCCTTGTCCAAAGAGGATGTTTAAAAGAGGTCAACTTCACGACGGAGAGGCAAAAATAGACCAGAATTAAATTTGATGACTAATACCTCATTGGGATCATTGATATGGAGTTGTATGCACAAATTGCAAAAGATGTCAATGTAGCCTTGTATGAACTGAGTTGAAAGCTGGCAGAGCTACAACCACTTAGTGAGAAGATTCTGGAGATAGTCTTGGGGATAGAAGTGCTCACTCAAGGCATGATAGAAATCATCCCAAGAAGTAATACATCCAACTTTCGGAGATGGTGGCATACCGAGCTCAATGACCAATTAAGATTGTTCTAATTGAGTGTCCCACTAAGATTGAGCGATGTCTTCGAGCTGTCAGCTGACGATTTGTAATTTAGTGGATTCTTCCATCTCTGGGGAAGTATTGAAGTAGGTGGAGAGAATGTGGATCCAAGAATCGAGAATCTCTCCATTCATTTTCCCGACGAACTTTGGCAACAAAAAACGTATGTCGAGTTGCATAATCGTTGGAGTCCTACGTTGTTGTAGTCGAAGTAATTCATGTAAAGCCAACACCAAGTCTTCAACTAGAGCAGGCATGGAAGCACTGGACTCCTCACTAGAGTTTTCTCTTCATGGTGGCATGATTTTCATTCACGGAAGACAGAGAGTGTATCCACTTGATAGAAGATACGTGAAAATTCTAACAAAGTGAACTGCAAAGGGGCCCTGAGAAGGGCACACGAGGATCCCTGAGAAGGGCGCAAAGGGGGTCTCATGCACGGAGATGAAGAAGAACCCTGAGAAGGGCGACTTGGAAGCTCTGAACAGAGCATGGAGTAACTAACTGAAGAACATGAGACACAAAAAAAATTTCCTGAATCTTGCGAATGACTTCTCTATCTTCTCCTTCTTCACTGCGTGCAAAACATTTCCCAAGGAAACCACTCTGATACCAATTGATCTATAACGAGAGTGTAAGCAAGGAGGGTGCATTGATTTTACTTAGTGCACACTTCATAAAAGAACAAGCCAACACTTCCTTACAAGAAAACGAAGAGAGGGAGGACCAGTTTACTTGGTGCGCAACAAAACGTGCCACTTAGAAAACTCACACACACCAAATCGATTTCACAAACAGATAAGAGAGGAAAGGTTCGGAAAAACTTCATCAAATTCTATTAGAGAGAAAAATGTCCCTTTAATAATGCAAGGGGACTTCTTACAATGATAGTTGTTGCTTTATTTCTACAACACCTTGCGCATTCAGACTAGGGAGGGTTGTTTCCCTTAGCAACAAACTGACAACGACTGACTAACAGTTTATTTTAGGAATAACCTTGCTCACTATACTAGTGAAGGCTTTATTACAAATATATAGACTGACTAACTTTGACACGGATTATAAATTAACATAGTAAACATTCTCTTAGAACGCCTTGCTTACAGGACTGGCGAGATCAATTTACAATAGAAATTTTTGAGTGAATACTGACCCTCTTCTTCTAGTTTTCTAAAGAAGGTGGATGCCCTTCCGGATGACCCAATAGGAGTATTAAATTCTTTTGCCCCTCCTTGAAATAACCCCAACCTTGATGTTCTTCTTTCCAAACCAATTCATGTCTTCAAGCTTCAATTATTCCTATAACAACCATAAAAAAACATACATGTTATAGACATTTTCATACAACAATTATTTTATCCATAAGAGTTATCAACTCCATAATATAAGAATGTATTAAAAAAGAATAAATATACAATTTTAATTCAATACTTATATGCATGGTTAATCCTCTCCTTCATAAGGCTACCATGGGAAAGAAGGCAATCATGCAATCATTTTTTATCACAATTAACATCAAAATACAAATATTCAAAATAAAAATACACATACTTAAAAATCTATGTCAATTTTTTTCAATAAATTTTATAAAATAATAAATTTCATCCAACAAATTTAAAAGTATTTTCATTCATTTATTTTTCCTATCATATTATTATAATATTTTCTAAACTCTTCTTTATAAGTTTTTCTATTAAGTTTTCCCTTATTTTATGTTTTGGAGCACTCAACATAATATAGGGATATATTATTAAAAAAATGAAATAACATATTGAGAGCTCTTAATAGCAACAAAGGTACATTTATTATATTGATGGTTCTCTATGTCATAGGTTCTCACCATGACCAAATGAGACAATGAAAGAAACAAACATTTAGAGGAATTCTCGGGATTTAAAATGTCTCGGGGGAGGAGACAATTAGAGAAATGTCTCGAGGATTGAAGAGGAGGAACTCAAGTAGATTCCTTTATATGTTATTTGGAGTCAATGTATTCTTTCTCGAGTTCATCAGATTTCTAATGGTACTAGGTGGAAATAATGGATGTTTGATGTATATTTTTTTCTAAGAATCTTTATAATTTGATATGTCGTACCCTAGATATCAGATGTGATTTTAGAATATTTTATTTCATCATTATGATATTAATGCAATGTTTTCCATATGCCATACATAAATATTTTTATATGTTTTTTTATAAGGATTTGTTTTGTAGTTTTATTTTCCATCTTAGACATTTTATGTACAATAAAGATTTTTTAGACATACAAATTTTATTAATAAGAAAAAAGAAATTACATCAATCATATGTATATGTGAGAATTAAGGGTCAAAATCATCCTTAAATAACTTAATTTTTATAACTGTACAAATAGTTTTTAAAAACTAATAAAGACAATTAATGATACAATCACGTCAATGTAATTGATGTCCATTTACAAACAATATTTTATTTAGAAACTATAAACTTATGATATATTTAGAAACTATAAACTTATGATATAACTTGAACTTTAGGATGAATATTGTTAACAATCCCTTATATAATCTAAAATTTCTCTTGAGCAACCATCAAATTCAGTTTTGAACTTGGTGAATTTAATTTGTCCAATTGATTTGGTGAAGATATTTGAAGTCTGGTTTTCTGTTGGGAAATATTTTGGTTTGATATTTCGCTATAAGAGTTTTATTGTATTGATACTTTGTATCAACATGCTTTGTCTTTGAATGAAACACAAGATTTTTGGCTAGCATGATCGTTGATTCACTGTTGATCAATAATGAAGTAGCTTGATTATGAACAACCCCAAGATCCTGTAAAATTCTTTGCAACCACACCATTTCACATGCTCCTTCCCAAGCTTAAATATATTTTTCCTATGTTGTTGAATTTGCAATTGTTCCTTGTTTCTTTCAACTCCATGACACTACAACTGATCCCATATTCATTAAATACCTTGAAGTAGAATCTATGTCATCAACATCTCTAGCAAAATCTACATCTGAGTATCCAACAAGTCTAAATTTTTTGTTCCTTTTGTATTTAAGCCAAAATCCTTTATCCCTTGAAGATATCGAAGTATTCTCTTTTCTTCATTCCAATGAATTTCTCTAGGTTCTTGGACATACCTTGAAAGAATATTCATTATAAATGATAAGTCTAGACAAGTATTCATCAAGCAAATTGAACTTCCAATCAATTGTCTATACCTAGTATGATTGACGAGTTACCCCACTTTAAACTTTGAAAGTTTTAAGTTTTGTTCCTTAGGGGTGGATGTTGGTTTACAATCCTCCATACCAAACTTCTTTAATAATTTAGAGACATACTTAGCTTGGGAAATAAATATGTTTCTTTCTTTATGTATTACTTCAACTCCAACACAGTAGTGAAGTAACCCCAAATCTGTCATTTCAAAATCTAATTGATACTCTTTCTTTACTTGAGAAATATGATCACCATTATTCCCTGTTACAAGTAAATCATCAACATACATCACAAAATGACTAAGTTATTTCCTTGAAGTTGGACATATAAAGTATCAATTGATTCACTTCTAAAAAAAACCAACTTTTTGAAGATATGCATCCATTTTAGCATACCGATCTCTAGGAGCTTGTTTTAACCCATATAATGCCTTAACCAATTTGCACACTTTGTTTTCATGCCCTAGAATTTCAAAATGGGAGTTAAATCATACAAACATGTCCTCATTTAAATTACTATTTAGAAAGGCACTCTTTACATCCATTTGGTGCACTTCCCATCCATTTTGTGAAGCCAAATCAAGCACCACCCTAATAATATTCCACTTGATGTTGGAGCGAAGTTTTATTCACAATGGATCACTTCTTTTTGAGAAAAACCCTTTGCCACTAGCCTAGCCTTATACTTATCAATTTAAGCATTTGCCTTGTATTTTATTATGTAAATTGTCACGTCTCCACAAGATGCTTGTTTAAATCTTGTGATCGTGCACCACTTGAGGGCGTGCAATATCGTAACAATTGTCTCTTGGATGCTTGGAAACACCATGGAAACTTTATTCGAACTACACCTCTTCACCTAGAGCATACCCATACTCTGTTCTAGGCTATGTGTGAGTCACACTCCTACACTAGTGCAACTCACTTGTATACTTACAAAATCTTGTTGACAACTTAACACTTAGTCATTTAAGCATACACCCATGAACATGTGAAACCAATAGAACACATGAAACAATCAAGAGACACACAAATATAGTGCGGGCGGTATGAGACATGCCTAACACTCGACTAAGTCTTATTATTGTGAAACAATTACACTATGAGCATTACTGGCTCAGTTTACAACTTGGGTGGTGTCACACGACTCGCCTCGCCTCACCAATAAACTCATACACGTATTTGTCACTCTAAGACTCATCTATCACAACAACTTTCGCAACTCCCGCGGAGCACTCCAAGCATGTTCCCACCAAAGACTCACCATCTCTTCTCTGTCACAAGACTTCGCATAAACCTGTGGTTCTGTCTCATAACATGCCTCACCCAGACATATGATAAGACTTCCCAAAACTTCAATTCACCATGCATGCTACTAAACTCATCCCAAAGAATGTCTCCCCAACTCTTCCCATAAAATCACCTCAAGGAAGCACAAGTCCTCTCAAGTGGAGCGACTTGGCCTCTTGAGGGAGCTAGCCCCTTCTTGTCCAAATCTACCTCAGAACCTCAAATTTGATGTTTCTCTCCTTATTGTGTCTTCTTGGTTGTGCACCCTTGTTCTTCTATATGGATAAATGTCGTCTTCACGAATCGTCATGTCCTTTGGGTGTGTTGTGCCCATTCGCAGACCTGGTGCGCCTAAAGAAATCCATGTTCTCATCAACCATCGTGTCCCTTGGGACCAAAGCACTCCAACCTTGGGTGTACTCCTCATGTCGACGCACCCCAACCTCTTTGGTGTGCCCCTTCTCTTGGTCTCTTCGGCCCCATGGTTGGGAAACCCCCTTGGCGTGTTTACATGCCCAAGCCACCCACTTGACCAACTAGTGCGACTCTTGGGTGTCGGAGAAACCCAAAAATTCATCTTCTAAGGACTTGGGCGAGCGTGTCCATTCCATTCTAGTCGAAGACCTTACATCCTCCCCCACCTCAAGCTGTTACCATCCCCCAAAATATCCAAAAACTCTATGATCTCCAAGTCTCTACCCGAACTCATGCCCCCATCACAACAAAGTCTATTGGAAACCCCAAGTTTCATGCTACTTGGAAACCCCAAATTAGGACAAAATGGAAACCCAAACTTTCCAACTCGCACTACAATCATTTTCAACCTCGTGCAACCGTCCACATTTTCCTCTGCCCAAAGTTATGTGAAACCGATTTTCTCCTAATTCTGGAAGAACGTCTCCTCCCCAACTATGTTCACAATGTTCAAGTTTTCACTGTCCTACCGTGACGATCATTCTACAATCTGCTGCTACTGTTTCCTTAACTACTACTACAACTACATGAAAAATGTCCAAGTGTTTAACTCTTGTGAACTTGTTGTTGCATCCATACTTAAACCAACTCATCCATGTCTTTGCACACTTCTATAACCTCAAGTCTTGCACTAGTTGGGTAGCTAATCCAACCACCACATCAATTTCTTGAAATGTACATCTTTGATGGGTGTTCTATATGCACTAAAAAAACACTAAAAACCCTCAATTAAATTGTCAACCCGGGGTAAGTAAACTTAGAGTTGTAGCACTATATGTGCCAAGGTATAAAGGCTAGAGGTAGTATGGTCTAACTAAGGAAATGGACTATCTAAGGGCTAATCTATTCAAGCAAAAACTACTAATGATCAAACCCTATTAAGAAATTTAAACTATTTACCCTAAGTAACTTTTGAACAAAGGATCGATGGATAGTCCTAAGAAAGAAAATGAAAACCCTACTTAAAACAAACTAACTTAATCATGAAAATAAGCAAAAGAAAACTATCTATTCAATCTACCTAATAAGAAATAACAACAACAAACTACTTTAATTAACCTACTCAAATTCAATAAGCAACTATCCTATTAAAGCAAGTAAATAGACAAGAAACTACCCTATCAAAGCAAGTAAATAGACAAGCAATCAACTAAATAACTTATGATACTTCTAAAACAAGTAAACTAATCAAGATTACTCAATAAGCAACTAATCAAACTAATAAGCAAGTGAACTCTATACTTAAATTAAACTTCACAATTATTTCTAATTTATAAAAGGAAATCTTAACCTACTAAATTCAAAGCATCATGACAATAAAAGTAATCAACAACTACTCTTTAATCTATAATAAGAAAACTATTCTTTAATCTACCAAAGCAATAAGACTATTCTCTAATGTACAAAAGCAAGAAAACTCAAACATAGTGTTGATGGTTATGTCTTCGGTGTCTTATAATATCACGATGGCATTTAACAATTAACGATAACTCAAGAGGGATAAACTCAATATTGATTTCGATAGCAAAGTGAAAAGTATGAATTAGACAATCCAATGAGAACTTAGCCATTATAGAAGCAACATCAACTACCATGCATATCCATGTGATTATTCAATCTACGCATTAATCATCAACAATATAAAAACACTATTCTATTTAAGTCAATTACATTCTATACTAATTAAGCAAATTCATACTACTTAGATTCATAACTGGAAACTAAATTCAATAATCAACTTTGAATTAAAATTGCAACCTAAATCTAGAAAATGAAATTGCATGAAGTAAACTAAACTAATTGTATTTTAACAAATTAAATTGCAAACGGAAAATACTCATAAAACATAAATTAAATCCTATTTCTATTTCAGCATATGAAAAGAAATTAAATAAGAAAACTAACTAACAACTAGATAAGCAAAACTAAACATCAATTAGATAAGAAAACTAGAAATGAAAGATAAAACTAACAACTATCCATCCACCGAAACATGCCAAAGAAACCATGAACTAGAAACTCTGTTTTTAAACTCTATTTCAGCATATGAAAAAACTAACTATCATCTAATTATACATAGGGTTAGTAGCTAAGAACTTGCAAGTTCATTTCCTATCAATTAAAATATCATTGCATATTAACACTAGCCTCCATAATAGCCTACAAAACTGAACTAAAGTAATTAAATCATGAACAACAATTTATACAGTAAATAAACACAATAAAAACTCATGTACAGGAAATAAACAAAATGATGATTACACTACTCAAATTCACAAGAAAACTAACTAAATATTCATCCAGATTGCTGGTGGGCCCCCCAATAGGTCATGGCTACTCTTCAAGGATGAATCACGAGCTCAATAATCACAATTTCAACATGTAAAATTTAAAAAAATGCAATTTTACACAGTTTTCACAAAATATGTCTAGAATTGGAAAAAGATAGCTTAACTATTCTTCTGATCTCCTCCCTAACTATTTGTATGACCATTGAGGTGGTATTTATAGATTTACAAGCTGATAGGTCAACCACTAGAAGGGTCGACCTCCACTAAAAACAACAAATCACATTCAATGCGTCTTAACCGTCGATGGCTTCTAGAAACAAGGTGAGTCAATAAACGCCCAACATAACAACCCAAGATGAGTTGTTAGAAGCTTAGTAGCTGGAGGCCACGAGCACAAAGAAAACCCATGTCTCTGATTCATGCATCACTGGCCGTCGATATGATAACCGCCAAATCACCCATGGTTTTAGTGTCGTATGGAGTACAGGATGCAAAAACAACCTACGATTTTTCCTTGTGACACAGAAAACACGAATTAGTTTCCTAAAATCATTAAAAAAATGTTGAATTATATTTAAAACCATCGTAAAACATAAATCATACATACCTGGTATGAACCATGGTGATTTAACACAAAAACTCTTCAAAACAAGAAAATGCACATACATATTTGGCCAAAAAGGATCTAATTGTAACGTCCCCCGGCCGTCATCCCACTGGCTGGGAAAACACTACTGTGTTGAACTACATCATTCTCATACTTAATTAATAACATGCATTTAAGTCATATTAAACACATTTAACTCAGAGTAAGCACACGATTACTGCTAACATAAATAATCCATGTCATTAACAATAATTCATATGCACAACATAATACATGATACATATAAGCATCACAGGCATGCAAAACATAATATTAGGCATAAGCTGAAACTTATCTTTGAAACTATGGTAATTCCACCAACCACGTGCAGGCCTTCCACGAACCTCCCAGCCTTAGACCACGCTACTCATCATGCTCAGTAGTGGGTCACGCTCGAGCTAGGACTAAGCTCCACCCAAGGTAAGGAATCCTAGTCTAGGATGAGGTTATAGAGAAAAATGCACAGAATAATCGGAATGATTCTTCCTAGGATGCCTTCTTATGCCCATTACTCACGGACTTTCATTCCCCACATGCTTGTTCCGCCCAGGAGTATACACCTTCACAAGCACAGTCCATCAATGTTGTTGGGGAAAATCACCCTATGGACTAGCAAATAGAGTTTAGACTTTGCATGTAGATATGACTGAATAGAAATTACTTTCTACCTTCATCCCTAGATTTAAATCCCCTTTTCTTAGTAACTACATGGAAAGATCAACTTACCTTGTTCCCGACGTTTGAGGTCGATCCTTTGTTGAGCTTGATTACTTGTTCGCAATACTCCTTCCAAAGATGACCTACATTCAAGACAAGAAACAACTATGCATGCATACTACTTATATACTAACGGGTTAGAAATCAAAACATATACTGATCAAACTATAAACAATTCATGAATTGGGATGAGAAAAACATTATCTTTATTACTTAAAATGAGTCAACTTATAAAAGCTGAGACTGGCCACCGCTCCTCGAACCTGATCCTGGGCTCCTCTTCTTCTGTCCTTCAACTAATTTGCTTTGAATCTCCTTTGGCATAAGGAAAGGCTAAAGGGTTGGGACAATGGGAATACGTAAATGGGCAGAGTTTCTTTGTTATATTCTTCCTCTTCCAAATGATACCCCTACCCCTTCTTTTATAGGCTAGAAGGAGCTAGGTATTTGGATGAACCCTCGGCCATGCATGGCTGGGAGTTTTAGTTAAATCACCCATAGCTTTTTGTTCCGTCGACAACTTTCATTTTTTCATGCTTTTGTCGGTCCACATGAGTTGTTTTGGATCAGCCAGCATGTACACATGTGCAGTAATGGATTAGGGCACGTGGGCCTTTATTCAAGAGGATTTTCCAAAGAGTTGTTCAACAATGTTTTGGCAAAGAAGGGATATGAGTTGGCCTGATGTCAGGTAAGCATGTGTGGTGCAATTTAGGGTTATAACAGATGCCCCCTAATGTTTGAGGTCAGAAGAGCATCTGATGGCCGAAATACATTACCAATCTTTACTGATGTGTCAAACGATTGAGCCCAAGGATCAGGAACCGGGAAGTGTCGTCTGCAAAATAACAAATGTCTCACCGAGGCGGGCATACCCATGCTCGAGATAAAATAGAACCATGGCTACCAATCAAATACACTGTAAATCCATGTCAAATAACTATAAAGAGTAGATGTGAACAATACAGAGCAGAGCTACATCTCAAAATCAGAAATATATACATATAGAGTATCCATCTTCCAGAAGTTGATTCGGCCTAATGGTTGGAGATGAGATCTTCAGAGCTTGAGCAACAAATTCAAAATCTTCAAAACTCGGGTAGGAGTGTAATATGAGTGTACGACTGCACTACCTAGAGGTCTTCGATGGCTCGTCGGTCATGGACTTGATAATCTTGATGATCGGACTGAAGGCTTCAATGATTTCGAACAAGGACTTGATTAGATGTTCAGGATGGTCGGGTATGCAGAAAAGAGACATATTGTAGAGGGGCTGACTCAGGCTTAGTGACAAACTTCCCTTGGACAATAGCACGACAAATGATGAGACTCAGGCAGCATGTATGTTAATCATAAGTCTACGAAGCAGGAGGCAACACAAACTCTCCATATGTTTGGAAGAATAACCAAACGGTGGAGGACGCAACTCTATATAGCGAGAAAAGCTTCCTAAGGTCGTACTACATCCCATAGTCTGATGAACAAATGGACAGATGTGATTTATCCAAGGGCGACTCATTATGCTGCCAACAAAGAAAATATTTTTCCCTTCCTCTTTTTGGGGTATATTTGATTTTTTTTGTTCTTTTCAATAATTGTGGAAAAAAGAATAAAGGAATATTACGTTACAATGGATGAATGAGTATTGCAAACATACAAGTTCAAGGCACAAGGACAAGACTGATGTTCTAGTAAAATGATACTCGGGAAAAATCCTCCGGTGGCCAAAGGTGTTAAGATGCATAAGCAAACTGTCACAAGGCTGGTGTATAAGGTATGCAAATGAGGTTAAGAAAACACACAATGGTAACGTCCTTCGATGTAAGTTTAACGAGCCCAGAGAAGGTAAGCTCGGTGGTTTTTTGTAAGGTAGCTAGAGAGGTAGTAGGGGGGGCCCAAAGGGCCCATAGTGATAATAGTGGAGGTCATTCAATGTAAGGTGGACTAGGTCCACTATATTAATAAATAAGACCCACTATGGTAGTTAGATATAATAAATGGGTAATTAGATATAATAAATGTAAGAGAACTTCTTAGAAGGTTCTACTTCTAGAAGATTCCTCCTCTAGAATGTTCTTAGGTGATGGTAGCACTATATAAAGGGGTTCAAGAAATGTAATGAGACATGAAGAGAAGTATTGTATTTGGAGCAGTAGCTCAATAGGAGGATGACCCCTCGAAGAGGTAAGTGAACATGAGAGGATCTCTTCCATAATAGGATCCATTGTATGGTGTTGCCCTACCCTGAGGGTTTGATAGTAATAAAGAAGATTTTTCATATTGTTCTTCTATATCTGTTGTGGTGCTTTTGTATTCGCTATTTGGTTCTTAACAAGTGGTATCAGAGCGCTTTTCTTGGCCGGAGTTGTGGGAAAATATTTTTTATTTTTGCAGTTTTTTTTTCGGAGAAGAAAAAAGAGGGCCGTGACATTCCAGAAAATTTCAGTATATTTATGTGCAAAATTTACAGAAAATGGTTGTATATCTGAGTTCCTCTCAAAAAAACACCCAAGTTGAAAAAAAAAATCATCCAAAACGGAGTTTGGGAGGTCAAGATATTGAGGTTTTAAAATTTGCAATTTTTAAGGGTTTTTTCTGCGGACGACGGCGCGATTTGTTTTTATTTTTGTAGCAGTTGGAGGCCAATTTTTTTCAAGAAAGTTACAGATCTGAGTTCCTCTCACAATTTCACCCAATTTCAAAAAAAAAATCAGCTGAAACGGAGTCTAGGAAGTGAAGTTATGAGCATTTTAACTTCAACAGTTTTTTAGGGTTTTTCCAGAAAAAACCGCGATTTTCTGCCGAAATTTATTGGGTCAATTTTTTTGAGTTTTCATGACGGCTGCAGGACCGAAGAGTTCATAGGGTGCTCAGATGGCTATTTTGTCTCAAACCTTGAAGGAAATTCTTGAATCATTCAAAGCCCAATTGGATGACAGATTGGATGTGTTAGCAAAATGCCTCACAGACAACCTCACAAATATCATTACAGATGGCCTCAATGATAGTTTTCGGAGTATTCAAGATTCATTGAATAACATGCAGGAGAGATTTCTTATGGAGGGTCTCATGAATGCATATAATCAAGAAATATATGCTTGGTATGATTTTGAGGCCAATTGTGATGATTGATATATGGATAGTTGTCATTTCTGGGATGACAACCACTTCCATATTTTATTTGATGACTCTACTCCACCTTCTGTAGAGAACATAAAGGTCCCACATCAAGAGCTAGTTACCAGCATTCAGTCTGCATATTCTACAGTGGTATTATTCCTTCCAGATTCTGCTACGACTATTTTCCACTATGTGGATGGATCTTCTTATTTGGATCCACATGATAGGTGTCAGTCTTTGGAGCATCAATTGGAGTTGGTTATTGAGTTCCAAAATCTTCTACGAGGAGTTCACATGAGCACTTGGACATGGGACCCGGGCTTACAATGGTGGTTGGACTACTTCATCATGGTGGCTTTCCTTTCTACATGGGACCTTGGTTCTTCAGTCTTCTTCAGCATTATGGTCCACAATTATCCATGAGACCCTGGTATATGGTTGTACATCAAGCGTTGATGGCAACACTTTCATAAGGGGGATGGAATGTAAGGTAGCTAGAGAGGTAGTGGGGGGGCCCAGAGGGCCCATAGTGATAATAGTGAAGGTCATTCAAT
>ML782360.1:613764-625824 GCA_009831015.1 Picea engelmannii | reverse complement strand
AAGATTCCTCCTCTAGAATGTTCTTAGGTGATGGTAGCACTATATAAAGGGATTCAAGCAATGTAATGAGACATGAAGAGAATTATTGTATTTGGAGCGGTAGCTCAATAGGAGGATGCCCCCTCGAAGAGGCAAGTGAACAGAAGAGGATCCCTTCCATAATAGGATCCATTGTATGGTGTTGCCCTACCTCAAGTGTTTCTATAATAAAGTTGTTGTTTTCTATATGGTTTCATATATTTTGTGTGGTGATTGTATTCAGATATCTTTGGATCTATTGTGATATTTTATATTTAGGTATTCGGTTCTTAACAATTGGTATCAGAGCACTTTTCTTGGCAGACATTCTGGACAAATATTTTTTATTTTTGTAGATTTTTTTTTGGAGAAAAAAAAAGAGGGCCGCGACATTTCAGACATTTTCGGTATATTTTTATACAATATTTGCATAAAAGGGTTGTAGATATAAGTTCCTCTCAGAAAAACACTCAATTTAAAAAAAAAAATCGTCCGAAACGGAGTCCGAAAGGTCAAGATATTGAGGTTTTAAAATCTGCAATTTTTCAGGGTTTTTTCTGCGGACGGAGGCACGATTTATTTTTATTTATGTAGCATTTGGAGGCCGAATTTGCCCAAATAAATTATAGATCTGCGTTCTTCTCACAATTTCACCCAATTTTAAAAAAAAAATCAGCCGAAACGGAGTCCGGGAAGTGAAGTTATGAGCATTTTAAGTTCAACAGTTTTTTAGGGTTTTTCCAGAAAAAGCCGCGATTTTCTGCCGAAACTTATTGGGTCAATTTTTTGAGTTTTTTTGTGACGGCTGTAGGACCGAAGAGTTCATAGGGTTCTCAGATGGCTATTTCGTCTCAAACCTTGAAAGAAATTCTTGAATCATTCAAAGCCCAAGTGGATGCTAGATTGGATGTGTTAGCACAAGGCCTCACAGACAGCCTCACAAATATCATTACAGATGGCTTCAATGATAGTTTTCATAGTATTCAAGATTAATTGAATAACATGCAAGAGAGATTTCTTATGGAGGGTCTCATGTATGCATATAATCAAGAAATATATGCTTGGTACGATTTTGAGGTCGATTGTGATGATTGGTATATGGATAGTTGTCATTTCTGGGATGACAACCACTTCCATATTTTATTTGATGACTCTACTCCACCTTCTGTAGAGAACATAAAGGTCCCACATCAAGAGCTAGTTACCAGCGTCTAGTCTGCATATTCTACAGTGGTATTATTCCTTCCAGATTCTGCTACGACCCTTTTCCACTATGTGGATGGATCTTCTTATTTGAATCCACATGATAGGTGTCAGTCTTTGGCGCATCATTTGGAGTTGGTTATTGGGTTCCATCATCTTTTACGGAGATTTCACATGAGCACTTGGATATGAGACCCGGGCTTACAATGGTGGTTGGACTGCTTCAGCATGGTGGATTTCCTTTCTACATGAGACTTTGGTTTTTCATGTTTCTTCAACATTACGGTCCACAATTATCCATGGGACCCTAGTATATGGTTGTACATCAAGCGTTGAGGACAACGCTTTCATAAGAGGGATGGAATGTAAGGTAGCTAGAGAGGTAGTGGGGGGGGGCAGAGGGCCCATAGTGATAATAGTGGAGGTCATTCAATGTAAGGTGGACTAGGTCCACTATATTATTAAATAAGGCCCACTATGGTAGTTAGATATAATAAATGTAAGAGGACTTATTAGAAGGTTCTACTTTTAGAAGATTCCTCCTCTAGAATGTTCTTAGGTGATGGTAGCACTATATAAAGGGGTTCAAGCAATGTAATGAGACATGAAGAGAATTATTGTATTTGGAGCGGTAGCTCAATAGGAGGATTCCCCCTCGAAGAGGCAAGTGAACATGAGAGGATCTCTTCCATAATAGGATCCATTGTATGGTGTTGCCCTACCTCAAGGGTTTCTATAGTAAAGTTGTCATTTTCTATATGGTTTCATATATCTTGTGTGGTGATTGTATTCAGATATCTTTGGATCTATTGTGATATTTTGTATTTAGGTATTTGGTTCTTAACATTTTTCATATTTAGAGAGTCTAAAAAAACATAAAAGAAGACTCCATTGGGGTACCTTTTTTGAATATAGTCTAGTCGGTTCGAAAAAGGGGTAAACTAGCACCAATTAGACGTCGATTCAAAACCATTTTAACGAGTTTGACAAGGAAAAGATCACTTGACCATTTTTTCATTGTTAAGGAGTCTGAAAAAATCTTAACTATGGATTCTGTCAAGAATATTCTTCTGGACCAATTTAATGAGTGTGAAAGAATAAGGTCACTCAACAATCTTTTCAATTTTAGAGAGTCTGAAAAGAGCTTAACTATGGACTCCATGGGGGTGTCTTTTTCATAAGTTTAGTCCCTCAGGCCTGAAAAATGGATAAAATTATACCTGAGAATACTCTTCTAAAGAACGAAAGTTCCATAGAGTATACCTTTGTTCGTACAGTTGACTGTTTGGATCGAAAAAGGGGTAAACTACTGCCAAACAGACGTGCCTTCAAATTTCAGTTTAACGAGCGTGAAAGGCCACAAGATCACTCGACAAACTTTTCATGTTTAGAGGATCTGAAAAGGGCTTAAAAGGAAACCCGTTATTTTTTGGGAGTCCTAAGGGTGAGATCAAGAGCGAAGAAGAATCATGCAAATGAGGCTCAAACTCATATTCTGGAAAGACTATAAGGACTCACAAGCCTACAACATGTTATAGATGACATTGACACCATAATGCAACCAAGACCTATCTAGGGCATCCATGTTCTGGTAAGCTCTACTGCCAAGTTGCAACATTTCTAAAGCAGATATGACGGTTCTGTGTTACAACCTGATGATATCGATCCTATGGCAGAGGAAAAAGACAATGAGACACAAAAGTTGGGGTAGTAACCTAACCTATATGCTCAAGTTGATTCTTGGAAAAAAAATTCATGGACCGTCAAAATTTTCTCAAAACTCAAAAAAAAGTGTCCCAATGCCCGATCAAATCCCTCCCATATAACTCCTGAATCACTCTAAATGATTTTTCGTATAAAAAATCTGATAAGGGAGGCCAAAAAAGTGACAAAAAGAGGCCAAAAAGTCTATAAATAGAAGCTGGCAGCTCATTATCACCATCGCTGATTTGGAAATTGACTCTGGAGCCAAAAGACCCCCTTTGCTAAAAACAGTGATTCCAGGAGCTACAGTGGATGAAACGAACTTCCGCTTGGACCAAGTAAGTACAAACTCCCCTATCTAGCTATTCGATTCTTCAATTTTGCATTTGATTTCATTTTTTGGGTGGGCGTCGACCTTTAAAAGGTCAGCCCTAGGTCCACGCGGGCTGTCTCTGGACAGGCTGTGTGTACACTCGGGCAGAGTAAACCCTGCCCGCATGTACATGCGAAATTCACCTCAACAACACGCGTGGACCCCCTTTTATTAGCAAAAAGAACTAAAGAGAAAGCATTGACCCTCCTAAACTTGGTTGTTTTGGCAGGATGTATGTCCAGTGGAGGGAAAAGGAGCATGAAGAAATCAGTGAGTTGGTCATGGGAGATCCAAATGTCGTGGCAATGTTGATGCAATGTGGTTTACTTAAGTTCTTCTTGTGTCCATTTATGTGAGCGCAACCAAGGCTACTGAATGCCTTGATTGACTACTGGCACCCTGATGCAGAGGCCTTCATGCTAGAGGGACAATCACCGGTGCCCACCACTGAGGATATCTACTTTTTGACTGGCCTCTCAAGGAGAGGGGAACTAGTCAATTTCAGGACGTTTCCTGCGGGTCCGCATAACATAGCGGAACTGATAGCCGAGCACTGTGAGGATAGGACAAACTGTGTGAGCTCCCAGGTGCCCATAAGTAATATTACTAACCTATCACTGCAAGCAATATTATTGCTTATTGGGTGAATTACCGGTTCAACGACCTTGCATCAAGCATCTCGCGCACAGATGAACTGTGCTATCCAGTGCTTGAATGCACATATTTTTGACTGGAGTACCACACTACTTGAGTGTATGAAGAGGCAATTGACAGATTGCCGACAATGGACACAGAGGAACTTCGAGTTCGGGATGATTTTGTGTTCATTCTTCTTTGAGAGAGTTCCGAGCTTTAGTCCTCGGGAAGTGGTACGAGGACATTAGGCCTCTTTTCCTGCAGTATGTAGATGGGTAGTATTACTGCCGTGACAGGGTGGGGGAAGGACCAATGAGTCCTTCGACGATGACTTTTTTTCATGGCTATCGCAACAGATCCCTGTGATTGAGGATTACCCATATACAGGGATAGACTTTTCTAGAGATCCCAAGATACCCGTGCCTCCTGGTGAGGAGCAAGGGGAGATGGATAAGTCTCCACCTTTGTAATTTTTTTTGTTTTTGTTTGTATATGTAATTTTTATGTAATTTTTGTTAGATATATCATTTTTTTGTATGCCAGAGTATTTGACCAGTATATGTTTGTTGCATGCAGATGTGGGACCCATGAGACCTTCCTATTATGCACGGAACAGGCGTCGTCCTCAGCCAGAAGCCGCAGCTACCACCGAGGGACCAACAGTAGAAGGGAACCTCCCAGCCAGGGAGGCTGAGAGGGTCCTTAGATGAGTTAAGTGGAACTTCACTACACTTACTCGCACAGTCCCGATGGCAGAGATAGAGGACCTGCCGCCATCCATGCAGCCTCATGTGGTGGGGGCACGTCGGACGTGGGTCCGATTGTTTAGGCGTTTAGCCCATGCTGCGGACTATTATAACAGGTCCCATAGGCCCTGAACCTATTTAGACTTTTTACGTGCCACGAGCACTACTTGTATATATATTTTTAGGGCATAAGCCCTGTGACTTGTTATTAATTCCATTTTTGAGGTACTTGCGTCCATCTATGTACTCTGGTTATTTTATGATGTTATATATGATTTTTTTTTTTATCTTTTGTGTCTTATGGATCACGTGTGCAAAAATATATTTACATGCGCATGTCAATGTTCTTTCATATGTGTGCAAGATGACAATCTAAAATTTGATTAACTAAAGTATCTGTAATTTGGTTTAATCTCCTAGGAACATGAAAATATGTAATATAATCAAAGTTTCATTCTAGGAGATGTACCCTAAGGAATCATCGGTGTAAGGTTGGATCATGAACCCGGTATACTATGTTTAGTTGAGACACAACCAGTTGAGCATCGATATAGACCTGGAGATGAGAGATACCCAATGACAAAGCGTCAAGAAGCAACTCAATAACTGCACTATACTCGACGACATTATTTGTGGTGTCACCTAAGCATATACCTCCAGAAGATAACAACTGGCCCTGAGGTGTAAAGATTACCCAAGTTGCGGAGGCAAGCCTCCGAGTGTACCGACTAGCACCATCTGCATACCCAACGAACACCTCAGAATCACTTGACATCTGCCATATTGACGAAAGATAACATCAATGACACATCCATAACACTTAAAAGAAACTAAAAAGTAATAGTACAAAGACTATACATATGTTACAAAAAGTTACCCACAGTGACCTGCCTATGAGTAATACTTCTTGAGGTAGAGCCCATTTGTAAGCTCTGCCAAAGCATTCCCTTCAAAATCAACCAGACGATAAGCGCCCTTTTTTAATACCTCTTTGATGATGAAAGGTATGAACCACATGGGTTTGAATTTTCCTGCCCCCAGGGGGTCCTTATCTTGGTCATAGACTAGGACAAGGTCACCTTCAGAGAAAATCTGAAGATGAATGGACCTATCATACTGACACTTGACCTTATGTTTGTGAGCCATGTTGGCCAGGGCTGCATCACGACACTGCTCAAGGTGTACTAACCATTCTTCAAGTGGAGAAGTGTCTGGCAATAATTGTATTGCCAATTTTAGAGATGGGATCTGACATTCAATGGGAAAGACTGCCTCTAGCCCATAAACGAGTTGAAAAGGTGAGAAACTAGTTGTAGTCTTAATAGATGTTCGGTAAGCCCATAATGCCGAGTATAACATCAAATGCCAATTTGACTTGGCTGAGTTGATAGTTCGTTGTAGAATAGTCTTAAGAGTTTTGTTTACAGCTTCCACCTACCCATTGGCTTGGGGGTAGTAGGGTGATGAATTCTCTTGCCGTAACCCAAGATTTGATGTTAATTCAGTCATCATTTGGTTCTGAAAGTGACTTCCATGGTCAGTAACAATCTCTCTCGGGACGTTGAACCTTGCTATGATCTAGTTGAATAAGAAGAGATCTGCAGTCTCTCCATCATCTTTAAATGTTGGCATAGTTTCGACCCACTTCGTGAAGTAGTCTACAACTATGATGTTATAGCGGTGCCCCCTTGCTAAAGGGGGGTTGCAAGTAGTGTAATCAATCCTCCACTTGGTGAAGGGACCAACTGTGATGACAGGAAACATGGGAGCGAAATGTGCACTCATCTTCTGAGAGAAGATTTGGCACGGATAACACTTCTTGACCGATTCTATACAATCTTTGATAAGTGTCGGGTAGAAGTAACCTGGTCGTAGAATCTTTTGGGCTGTTGCCAACGCAGAAAAATGACTGCCACAATCTCTAGTATGGAAATCGTTGAGCACGATAACTTCCTCCTCACGTGTGAGACATCGACGTAAGATGTAATCTACACCTCTCCGATACAATGTATCATCGAGTATGAGATAATTCTTAGCCTAATGGCATATATGATGATGCTCATCACGAGAAGCAGAAGTGGGGCACTTCAAAGTCTGAAGATAGATAAGTATATCACCGTACTAGGGATATAAAGATGTGATAAAAAACGTATCTCCCCGGATAGGTGATTCTTCAGGAACAACATCACTTGACTCAACCAGAAGTTCCGAAATAAGCTTTGCGAAGACCAATGACTTTTTGGACTTTGCTGAAACGAAGTCTAAGTCAAATTCTTGGAGGATGACTATCCATCTACTGATTTTTCCGCCTATAACCCATCGTGTCAACATGTACTGGAATGGATTCACGACAGCAATGACGATGGTCTTGCGAAACAGAACATAATGACGAAACCGTTGAACAATATGAACTGCTACCAACACAAGTTTTTCGATATGAGAATAATTGAGTTCCAGTCCTACGAGGCCTCGGCTCAGGTAATAGATCACGTATTCTGAGAACATATCATCTTCCTGAACTAAAACCATGCCAATGGTTGACTCTGCGACGACCATATATAATAAGAAATCCTTGTTATAGTTAGGTGGCCGTAGCAGAGGTGCAGTTGTGAGGGCATGTTGTAATGCATCGAAAGAGCGTTGAACGACATCATCCCAGTAAAAAGGAACGTCTTTCTTCAATAAGCGCATAAATCCCTTGGTGATTTCGGCATAGTTGGTGATGAAGTGTCGTAAAAATTTCACCTTGCCTTGTAGACTCTAAAGTTGAAGGATTGTGCATGGGGGGGGGGGAACTAGATTATTGCCTCCACCTTGAGAGGATAGACCATGATCCCTGTTGTTGATACGATGAAACCTAACAAACATCCTAACATTACGGAGAAGCTGCACTTGTCTGGATTCAAGAGAATCCTAAAGTAACGACAACGTTCAAAGATTAGTCTAAGGTGTGTGGGATGATCCGTTCTCTTGCAAGATCGTGATGCTAAATCATCTAGATAGGCCTCGACTATATGATTGAGATCATGAAAAGCAAAATACATGGCCCACTGGAATGTGGCTCCAACATTTTTAAGGCCAAAAGGCATCTTACGATATGCGAATGTACCCCACAGACAAATGAATGCCATTTTGTGTTGGTCTTCGGGTTTGATTTGGATTTGATTATATCCCAAAAAACCGTCCATGAAAGAAAAGGCTTCGCAACCAGCACATTCATCAATGACCTGGTCGATGAATGGTGTTGGAAAATTATTTTTGGGACATGCCTTGTTCAAATAACGGAAATCGATACATACACAAATCGTGCCTTGTTTCTTTTTGACCGACACAGGATTTGACACCCATTGAGTCAAATGGATAGGATAGATAAAACCTGCCTTTAGAAATTTCTCAACCTCAATCTTGATGGTTGTTGCTTTCTTGGGATTAACTAGACGAAGCTTCTGTCGAATAGGCTTGGCATCAGGATACGTTGTGATTTCATGTTCAACTATTTTTGGATCAATACCTGGCATTTCCTCATAAAACTAGGCAAAAACGTCGCGAAATTCTTTGAAAAGATCCATGTAGATTTGAACCTCTTCAGGGGAGCAATCCGCTCCGATGAATATGTTCTCCATGACACCAGGGTTTTAGGAGATGTTGATTGGTATAGTTTCAGCGATAGTTTCCATATTTCCCTCCGCATAAATTTCATGTATAGCTAAGAGATTAATAGGACACGGCTGATCTCCTGTCATGGTCACGGTGAATTATCCTTCTTCAATTCGGCTTAACTTTGGGAGGAAATATGATCTGTGATGAAGATCTTCCCAAGGTTTGTTTGGACTAGTCATTGCTTCGATTAAAGCTTCATCAAAAGGCAAGACTAAGTCTAACAAATCGATGTTAGCGAGAGAACCCTGAGCCCAAATAAGCTCTAGAAGTGGATCTAACTCTTGTTCAGGAGTTCGATCAGTGTTAGCTGAAGCTTGCTGGAATAAAGAGTACACTACTTCAACGACAGACAAGGGCATGGACATGCCTGAGTGCCCTGTCTCATCCATCGTGGCTGATGGGGAAGGAAGAATCCATGGATCCTCGAAGTAAGTCGTGGGGAACGACGAAACTTGAAAAATATCAACCTTATGGTGATTAGATATAAATTTGATATCGTCGTGAGGATGTGGGTAATCGAAGGTACCCATCAAGGATGGGCACAAACCAACTCCTACGTTAACGACACCTGGTTGAAGATTATCAATCATTGGAACTGTGGATGCCCCCAAAGATGGGTCAGGTCTGGAGAAAGACAATTGATCAATGGTCACTATCTGGCCCTCGTGTGGAAACAACAAGACCCTAAAAACTGTAGCAATCACAACTTGCATAGAATAAGTCCAACTCCGTCCTAACAAGAGGTTATGGTCGAGGGGAACATCGATTACCTCTACTTCGACACACACAGTTTTCCCTCCTAACTACACGGGGAAAGAAGGAACGATGCCATGTGGTCGAAACGAATGACCGTCGAAAGCAGTGAGGAGAGTAGGTGATGGAGACAAAACGGGCTGGCCAATGGCCTTCCAACATGCCAACGCTATAACGCATGTCGAGGCACCCTCGTCGACCACCGTGCAAAATATATTCCGTGTAAAAGTTTTTGTGGGGTAATCCACTACTATTTGAAACGCTACGTGTTAAGGCAGATGAGGTTTTAAGTTGGTTGTATCTAACATGATGGTACCCAGATTACAAGTCTCAGTAGAGCCCAAAGCGGTTAACAAGGATTTCCTCTGAGCAGGGCATCTTTGGAGGACCTCAAAAGCAGACATCACACAAGGGGTTTGTGATAAATCTTCCACCACAGAGTAGTTCTGGGCAGCCCTTGCGTTTGGGTTATGAAAAGCTTTCTTAAATGCACCTTTTGGAATGTGTGTCATTGTTTCTCCCAACATCTTCTCAATCTGTAGAGGAAGAGATGGGAGGTCAGCTTCTTTACCCTTCTCAGAAGTGCTTGGTTTACTATAATCGTGTGCTCTAGTCGATATGAAAGCATCACCCCTAACCATATATATGTTCGCGGATGAGGGGTTGTTCAGAGGCGGGCATGTTTCTTGGCTGCCCCCTTCCATGCTTGCAAAGGCTTGAGTTAGATTTTGCCCATGTTGAAAGGGATTAGTCAACACTGCCTGTTGTTGCTGTGTGACAAAATTTTGGGCCTCTGCAAGTCGAGGACATAGATGGGTCGGGTGGTCTTCCACGCATAAGTTGCATGGATACCTCGCCTTCCATTTTTCAGTGTTTTCCCCGCCATCATTATCGTTGGGTTTTTTTATCCCCCTTACCATTCTTTCATTGTTTTTTCTTCCCTTCAGGCTGCTGGGTGGCCTTTGGGTTAGTCGACTACACTGTGTGTACTTCCAACGTTTGGGTAGGGGGAGAAGCCAAAGAAGTAGTTTGGCTGGCCATTGTGTGTTGTATGGATAGCTGCTGCAACTGCTTCATCAATTTCTCAACGGGCTTTGTTTGTGTTGAACCAACAATACCATCGGCATGTGGTCCAACTCTCTGTCTAGTTTTATCCAGTATTGAACGTGGTGCATCTAGTAAGATGTTGTATAATAAACCAGAATGAGAATAGATGAGCTCAAACTGTTGAGCCCTCATGATGGCATCTTCTTTTGAGAAAACTTTGGATGTCGTAACATATTTGGATAACTGCGGGACCAAAGACTTAAGGAACCACTCAAGCAGGAATGCTGGTGGGACTAGTACTTTGATTAAACTCTTCTGGCATCTCCACTCTTGGATGTGATCAGAGATATGGTTCGTTGTTTTCTATTCGAAATTGGTGAGGAGATCTGTGCCAGCTTCGTATCTCATAGGTAACTGAAAATGGTTAAGGAAAGTCATCGCCAGTTCGCCAAAAGAAGAGTATCTTGAGCGATCAATCTCAATGTACCATTTCACGGCACTCCCAATGAGAGTACATTGAAACAATCACAACTGTATGGAGTCATCTTTCAATGAGTTAGATGAGCACCAAATATGGAAGGTAGTCACATGATCTCCTGGATCTTCATTAGGCTTGGCTTTGAACTTTGGAATGTCCAAAGGCAACTTCGTCGGCATAGGAGGCCAATGCGGATCGTGACAAATGGGGTCATTCAACAACCTTGTCAAATCTGGCAAGTGTAAAGTCACCATGAAAGGTAGTTTGGGTTGTTGTTGATAACATGGGAAAAAGAGTCCTAGAGTTTGACTGGCACCAGGTTGCCAGGAAAAGTTTGGCTACTGGCTCGGATTCTAGTAGAAACCAGGGCCCTGGCCAGCGTAAGAATTTTGCATATGTGGAGACATCATCAACTGATTTCCCAAATAGGACATAGATTGTTGGGCATGCATTGTATTTGAAGGACTTTGGGAAGGATTACCCCATGCCGGTCTCGTGGGGATAGGCCTAGTAGTTTTTCCAGGGTTCCATTGATTGTGGAAAGAATTACCCTAGATCGGCGTTCCGGAGGAGGGAACAGATCCTTGCCCTGAATTCCAAGGTCCTACTAGGTTTGCCCCCTGTGAAAGAATAGTACCCTACATAGGAGTAGATTGTCCAAAAATGGGGTTGCCCCTATTCAGGAAAGAGACTGACGAGAAGGTGTTGTTACCAAACATTATGTTCCAAGAAAATGGTGTCGAACCTACTGGCATACTATGCGAAGGTGGTCCTTGACTCCCCGCTCCAAATAAACTATTGTGTGTAGGTTGCCCGACAGATTGTTGATGTGAGCCACCGAGTGAAGGGGACGAAGGAGGGATATGACCTCCTCCATAAGGAAAAGAATTAAAAAGGATAGGAGTGCCCCCCATGTGACCTTGCAGAGGAGTGCTAGAGCTCCTTGCCCTCAGACCCAAAGTCTGTAAAGTGGAGTAGGAAAGTATAGAACTTGTACCTAAACTAGGCATCCCATATGAGAATGGAGGGCCTGTCGCACTAGGTGTAAAAGGGGTTGTGGCCGCCTCCAAAGACGGGTTCAGACCACTGTGCGAAGTAGTTGCGGTCAAGACCATGGTGGCTCAGACCGACGATGGTAAGTTAGGAGATGACAACTCTCCTGTGGTGGCAATCATGATGGCAATTGAAGAATTCCCAGAAGGAGTAACAACATTTGTTTCCATTGTTGTGTGTGACACTGTCTGGCGCTCATGAAATTGAATTGGTACAATAAAATGTGCCAAGAAATCAGTGGTTGAGGTTGTTATCCACATTTTTGGTTATCGAGATGATGACATAATAATGACATGGTGATAGAAGATCTGACTCTTCATTAAGATCATTTTCATGAAGAAAGTTACACTTATCAGCTTCTCAAAATTACACTTTTGAAGATAGTACGC
>ML782360.1:587227-600361 GCA_009831015.1 Picea engelmannii | reverse complement strand
GTACTATCTTCAAAAGTGTAATTTTGAGAAGCTGATAAGTGTAACTTTCTTCATGAAAATGATCTTAATGAAGAGTCAGATCTTCTATCACCATGTCATTATTATGTCATCATCTCGATAACCAAAAATGTGGATAACAGAGGTTTCAACCGAGCTAAGAGCGGTTGCTTAAAGGTCCAAAATGGTCGATTCCTTTGGGGGTTGTTCAGGCACAATGGTTTGTAACCCGGTCACTTCAAAAGACCCTTGTTGGTCTACCTTCCACCTTAAAGGTGGCGGGGGTGGCTCCAGTGTAACCGGCGGCAGGCCAAGAAGCCTTTGTGACCAGCGGAGCTCGGGATCCTCCACTATGTGAAAATATCCAAGACACTCTAAGGTAGTCTAAACGCTCAAAAGTAACACCCAGTACAAAAGAATCCCTAGAATATAAGACAAGCAAACACTAAATTAATTGGAAGAACAGTTACAACAACCAACACTAGAGCAACTTACCGGTGCAAGTGCAACTCGAACACGAAAGCACCCTCCGGGTATACTCTGCAAAGCGTGGCCCGATGTTTGTCCTAGGTACCGCGGTATACCCCCACAGTCACCTGTGTATGTCCCTAACAAAGATTGGCAACTAGGTTGCCAGCACGCGAACAGTCACCATACGGGTACAGTCGAAAGTCGGGTAGACCACAATGAGGAGGGTATCGAGCCCGAAACCTATCAAGGGTATCGAGAGAAAATGGTCCAGAAGACAACTGAGGACCTTGAACATATTCGAGACCCACGAGGCTCCGTGGAAAATATAAATGACGGAATCCCAAAACAAGCTTTCTATATGTGTTCTCCACTACGATTGGTCCGGCTTTGGAGGGGTTATCTCCGCTACCTTTTCGCACGCGACCTCGTGTTTATCCCCTGTGTTAGAGGGGGGTCCCGGATAAATTCCATGAAACTGGACTTATACACTCCCTATCTCAGACTCCAATGTTTGATTTTAAATGGCCTTGAAGAGTTTCCTCTCCAACCTAATCCAAGGCCCTAGTCCCGAACTAGTTTGTGAACCCTACTAACATAAAAGTCTAGTAGATTTTCAAATTTAGCGTCACTTTTATGGATTTGTCTTACGTCAAGGGGTATGAGGGTGAAATTGATGATGTGTAAAAGATGAAAGAAAAAAATGAATGAAAAAGCTGGAAACAAAACTTTTACTGAATGCAAAATTTCAACAACTTTTCTAAAGAAATATTTTTAATTTTTTTCTAAGATTTTGGACAGCAAACTCAAAGGAATTTTACTCGACTACGAGCTACTTATAATCTAAGTGAACTGCAAAAACTTATGAAATAAAATACTTTTCCCTAGCTAATGATGCACAAACACACTCTTCAACCAAAGAAGAAAATGAAAAGAGATTTTTTTATTTATTTAAATGCTAGTAAAGCAAGTAAGGGAAAATATCGACAAGCAAAAAACCAATAAAAACAATTCTAGCCTAAATCGTAGATCGCAAAGAACCAGGTCAAAAATCACACACTAGCAATTTTATGTTAAAAACGATGACTCTCACACTTGTCTAAAAACCTTTTAAAATTATTTTATTTTTATGAGAAAAAGTAAGCTAAGAGTAAAATTAATCCTAAGCTACTGACTACTCAAACAGAGATTCAAAACACCTGAGAGGAATAATTCTTATCAAGGGAAAGGATGAATGCCTTACCCTTAACAAAAAGTATCATGTACAAGCACGTGATTGTTATTCAAACAACACGCGTGCGAACACGCGCTAAACAAAGGCAAATGGTGTGTACACGTGGGCTGACCTTGTGCAGGCCGCATGTATGTCCAAACTCTAAGAAAAAATGAAAAAAAACAGACCAAACCAGGAAGAGATCACTGATATCGATAACTAGGATCCCTTGAAGGCTTGGATACTCTTTCTAACAGAAAAACAAATAATATAAGGAAAAATGATAAAGAAAAAAACAATTTGAGATAGGACTGTTAGCAAACAAGACTTAGACAAAATTCCAGAAAACCCCCTGAGAATGTGTGATTTTGACAGGGAAGAGGATGACTGCCTCTGAGGTTCTATGAAATCTACATGCTATTGCTACCTCTACAACTAGCATTCACATGTGGGATGTAAGAGGATAGGGCTCAGGTACATGCGTACATGCCTTGTGCAGGCCGTGTGTACCTCTGTGGGTCCCGAAAAACACAGTCAAGTAAAATTCAGGGAAAGATGGTATGGAAAACTAGACTCCCTGCTAGCTCAGACCTTACAAAAATGAAAATAAAAGACAGGCAAGAAAAACTAGTCTTTAAACTACCCAAAAACTAAATAAAATTCCAAGAACCCTAAAGATTCTCCCCAGTATGGTTGCCAATTCTATTGTTGGGGAAAATCACCCCACAGACTAGCAAATAGAGTTCAGACTTTGCATGCAGATATGACTGAATAGAAATTACTTTCTACCTTCATCCCTAGATTCAAATCCCCTTTTCTTAGTAAATGCATGCAAAGATCAACCTACCTCGTTCCCGACGTTTGATGTCGATCCTTCGTTGATCTTGATTACTTGTTCGCAATACTTCTTCCAAAGCTAACCTACATTCAAGACAAACAATAACTATGCATGCATACTACTTATATACTAACAGGTTAGAAATCAAAACATATACTTATCAAACTATAAACAGTTCATGAATTGGGATGGGAAAAGCATTCTCTTTATTACTTAAAATGAGTCAACTTACAAAAGCTGAGACCGGCCATCGCTCCTTGAACCTGATCCTGGGCTCCTCTTCTTCTGTCCTTCAACTGCTTTTCTTTGAATCTCCTTTGTCATAAGGAAAGGCTAAAGGGTTGGGACAATGGGAATATGTAAATGGGCAGAGTTTCTTTGCTATATTCTTCCTCTTCCAAATGATACCCCTACCACTTATTTTATAGGCTAGAAGGAGCTAGGTATTTGGACGAACCCTTGGTCATGCATGGCCGAGAGTTTCAGTTAAATCACCCATAGATTTTTGTTCTGTCAACAACTTTCCTTTTTTCATTCTTTTTTCGGTCCACGCAGACTATTTTGGGTCAGCCAGCGTGTACATGCGTGCAGTAATGGATTAGGGTGCATGGGCATTTATTCAAGAGGATTTTCCAAAGAGTTGTTGAATAGTGTTTTGGCAAAGAAGGGATATGAGTTGGCCTGATTCCAGGTAAGCATGTGTGTTGCAATTTAGGGTTATAACAATCACTGCTTCACGTCCCTCTCTAGGTATCAGCAACAGGCCGGAACAGGAAGTCTTAGAGCTCCATAGCTGGTGTTGGACTCTTTATGGAATAATACCACTTCCCAGCAGACTCCTTCACCTGGAAATAGCTTCTCATAGGCCTGACAGACTAGCTCTTCAACTAAGGGCCTTAAAAAATAGTTCTTCAGCCCCTTCCGACTCAATTCCCACATGGTGAGGATAACCACAACACAACCCCACTCAGGAAAACAAAAAAAAACAACCTACAGACAGATCGGGTACAGATTTAGCTCTGCAATGGCAGATAGACTGGGTTTTGGAACTCACAAGTCGACTTTCCCCTCCTGACCAGTTCTCTCAACGGTGCATAGGTATGTCAAGGGAAGACGCATAACAATAACGGAAACAAAAGGATGGTGTTTTGGTCTTTAGGAAGACGTCTCGGTTTTCTGGTTCTTAGAGCTGCATGGGGGTATCCAAAATCAGACGCAAAGGATGATGGAATGAGGAGTGAACCCCTGCACGGATGACTTCTGTAGTTTTTAACTGCATGTGCCTGGGTCGACACATGTCACCCATGAAGCTGCATGCACTCCATCAGCATGCGTTCCTCTCCAAGAACTTAGGACAAAACATATATTTAACATGGCTTTTGGAATAATATTAAAAATATTATTCCCAAGGAATTAAGCCTCTAGGCTCAACACTTAGCCTCTCTTTCCAACCTTCCAGCCTCCAAATCCCTTACCCACTCTGTGGAAGCTTAGTCCCCCATCACTCATTCATCGTGGTCAGTCTACACGCAACGGTGTTTATATTTTTATTAATGTTCTGCATGATTACATATACAAAAGCAGGCTCCCGACCTTAACACTTAGGCTCTCCAACCTAATAACACATAAGCCCACCAGCTTATATAAACTTGGCTCACCAGCCTATAAAACATAATTACAATTCATAATGAAAGCTTTATACTTCATAGACATGATTTACAACAAGGCTCGGCCTTGGGGACATTACAATCCCCTCCCCTTATTTTTGCACTGTCCTCAGTGCAACTTTACACTGCATCTGCAAGCTTTTCAACATTTAAAAAAAGATGTGGGTACTCTACCTGCATAACATCTTCATGCTCCCATGTCGCATCCTCAGAACCGTACCGGGTCCACTGGACCTTTAGAAGCCCTATAGCTCGATTCCAGAGCTATTTGTTTTTCCTGTCCAATATGCGCACATAATGCACTTGCAGGACACCTTCTTGTTCCACCTGAATCACATTCCAATCGATAACATGATTAGCATCTGGTATATATTTCTTAAGCAATGAAACATGAAACACATTATGTACAGTCATAGATGCAGGTAATGCAAGCATATATGCAACTGGTCCAATCCTTTCCAGGATTTCAAATGGCCCAGAAAATCTGGCTACCAACTTGGCGCAACTTCCCAGCTTCAGGGAACTCCTGTTAGCTTTCACTTTCAGGAAAACATGATCACCCACTTTGAACTCTCAGTGGGTTCTGTTCTTATCAGCATAACTTTTATGCCTGTCCTCGGCAGCTTTCAAATTTTGCTTAATTTTTATCATTTGGTCCTCCATCTCCTTGAGCAACTCTGGCCCAACTACTGCTCTATCAGCTGGATTATCCCAACTCACTGGAGTATTGCACTTTCTTCCATAAAGTGCTTCAAATGGTCTCATCTTCAATGATGCATGATACCCATTGTTGTAGGTGAATTCTACCAAGTGCAGGTAGTCTTCCCATCTTGATGGTTTGTCCATCACATACATTCTCAGTATGTCTTCTATTACACTGTTCACCCTCTCTGTCTGTCCATTAGACTCGGGATGATAAGATGTACTAAAGTTCAGATTCGTTCCGAATCCTTTGAACAATCCTTTCCAGAAATTCGAGGTGAATTTTGTGTCTCTGTCAGACACAATCGTTTTAGGAATTCCATGCAATCATGCCACTTCCTTCACGAAAATATCAGCAACATCTGCTGCCTTGTGAGTAGTTTTCAGTGGAATAAAATGGGCAGCTTTTGTAAGCTTGTCCACCACTACCATGATCAAATCATGCAGCTTGCTTGTTCTGGGCAATCTTGTAATAAAATCCATTGTCACCACTTACCACTTCCACTCAGGAATGGGTAAAGGTTGCAACAACCCTGTGGGGTGCCTATGCTCAGCTTTAACTTTCTGGCACTCCATACATTTGGCGATGTATTCAACGATCTCTCTCTTCATACCTGGCCAAAAGTAATGGCTCTTGACCACTGCTACTATTTTATAATATCCAGGGTGCCCTGCATAAGACACATTATGCATCTCCTGCAAAATCATCTATTTCAAGCACTGGACATTAGGTACAAAAATTATGTTCTTGTACAACAGTATTCCATCGGTTTCCAATTTATAAATTTCCATCTTCTGTGGCATCTTACCTTGTTGTGGCTTGGCTACCAATTCTCTGTACTGTAGATCTACATTTGCAGCCTCCAGAATTCTGCTTTTAATATCAGTCTGATACATTCTAATAGTTGTAGCATGTAATTCATGCACCCTCCTGCTGAGTGCATCAGCCACTTTATTCTCCTTTCCTTTGATATGCTTGATCTCAAAGTCATACTCACATAGAAATTCCAGCCACCTACTTTTTATAGCGTTTAAGGTTGGTTGATCAAACAAATATTTCAGACCGTTATGGTCTATTTTGAGTTCAAACCTCCTTCCCATGAGGTAATGCCTCCATTTCCTCAGAGCTTGAACGATTGCTGCCAACTCCAAATCGTGAGTGGCATAATTATTTTCATGCTCTTTCAGTTTCTTGGACTCATAACAGATTACAAATCCATTATGACTGAGAACTCCTCCCAACCCTTCTTTACACGCATCTGTGCACACCATGAAATCCACATTTGGATCTGCAATCCTCAATATTGGAGTGTTGGTTAACAACTGCTTCAATCGCTGGAAACTTTTCTCACACTCTTTGGTCCACTGAAAATTTTCCTCCTTCCTTTGCAAGGAAGTGATAGGGTGAGCTATCTTTGCGAACCCTGTGATAAAACTTCTGTAATAGCCCACTAGACACATAAAGGATCTAACGTCCGCCACATTCCTTGGCACTGGCCATTCTCTGATGGCCTCAACCTTCTCACGATCCATGACGATTCCTTCTTCTGAAATAATGTCCCCAAGTAATGGATCTGCTTTTGATAAAACAAGCATTTTCTCAACTTGGCATACAGCTAGTGTTCTCTCAACACTTGTAGAACCATCCTCAGATGTTGTTCATGCTCTTCCTCTGACTTGGAATACACCAAAATGTCATCCAAGAAGACTATGACAAACTTGTCTAGATAGTCCCTGAATACACCATTCATCAAGCACATAAAAACAACATGTGCGTTCGACAGCCCAAATGGTACCACTGTGAACTCGTAATGACCATACCTTGTTTTAAAGGCTGTCTTGCTGATGTATTCATCCTTTATTCTTACCTGGTGATATCCTGATCTAAGATCTATCTTCGAAAATATTTTCACACCTTTCAACTAATCGAAAAGATCGTCGATCCTCGATAGAGGATACTTGTTCTTGATAGTTATTTTGTTCAATTGTCTGAAATCAATGCACAACCTCAACATCTCATCCTTCTTCTTCACGAACAGGACCAGGGCACCCCAAGGTGACACGCTTGGGTGAATGTACCCCTTCTTTAGAATCTCTTCAAGCTACAATTGCAACTCTTTCAACTCTAGCATACTCATTCTATAAGGATCTTTCGAAACTGGAGTTGCTCCAGGCATCAAATTTATAGAGAAATCGATATCTCTCTTCAGAGGTAGTCTGGGTACCTCCTAAAATATGTATTCAAAATCTTTAAGTACCTCATGATCCTCAATACTTGACACCTTATCCTTAGGTGTTTCCCCCACATGGGCTGCAAATAATTGACAGCCTTTTCTGTAGCACTTCTTTAGCTGCATTGCTGAGATTTCTCTAATAGTAACAACTCTAGAAATTCCTTGGACAACTCTCTGATTCCCTTCTTCATCTAAGAAAGTGAATGCCTTGTTCTGACAGTCCAAGATGACATGGTGTTGGTCCAAACAGTCCATCCCAATTAGACAGTCATAAGAGCCTAATGGCAGAATATTCAATTCAGCCTTCGTGCTCAATCCCTTCATGTCCACTGGACATGACTTAACCAACTCAGTGAATTTTCTCTTGGTTCCTGTAGCCAACTGCACTAACCAAGACTTTTCATGTTTGATTCTTGATAAATGCAAACTTTCCACCACCCTAGGATCTACATAACTATGGCTAGCATCTAAATCAATTAAAATAATAAATGGTTGGTTGTTAATCATACCTTCCACTTCAATCATGTGCGACTGAAATTTATCTTGCTTGTTGTCCAGGGCCGCATAGATCCTTGGCATTCTACTGCCCATTGCCTCCATTGTTTCATCTTGTTGAACATTATGGACAACTCTTTCTTTGCCATTTTTATGGGGACAATCTCTGTACTTGTGGTTCTCTTTACAACCCCAACACTGAATGGGCGTCTGTCTCGGCCTTTGTTCCCCCACTTTAGCCATTCTCAACTCTCTAAACGATGGATGTCCTTGAGGACTATTTCTGAAAAATGGAGGTTTGTTTCCCTTCTGCCTCTGTTCTTTCTTAAACTTCTTCTAGTCATCCCAAACCTTCCGAAAGGTAGGATTTTCTCTTTGTTGCTCATATAAGAATTTCACTCTTCTTATTGTTTCTTCCATAGTCTTAGGATCATCATACTGAATCTTGTCACCAATAGGAGGTGGCAGTCCACTCAAATACCTCTCTTGACAACCTCATCTTTGATGAATGGAACATACTTTAGTAATTCCAAAAACCTTTGTTCGTATTCATCAATGGTCATGCTGCCCAGCTTTAGTTCGAAGAACTCCTTCATATTTCTGTCATAGTATCTTTTAGTCAGGTATTTCCTCTTGAAATACCTCTTGAATTCCTTCCATGTGATATCTTTCACTTTAACGTGATGCACCTGCACAAGTTGATCCCACCACATGGATTCTTTTCCTTTTAGTTGATACATCACAATTCTTCCTTCTGCATGAGAGAAATAATTCTGTAGTTGGAAATATTTCCTCATGCTAAGCAACCATGTTTCATCATCTTCCTCCTTCTTATGTTCTCCATCAAATGTAGGAGGCTTAATCTTGTTCATCTCCCCTTTGAATTCATCCACTCCAGATCTTCGATGTTTTCTGGTAGGGGATGGGCTTGAACTACTACGTGCTTCCTTATCGGAATGCTTTGGGGAGCGACGACGATGTTTGCTACCACTGCTCGATCTTATTTTTCTCTCAGGGGTCCTACGACTCCCTGTTTTGCTTGTGTCCCTCTCCTTTTCCAATTTCCTTTCTATTCTTTCCAGGCTCTTCAACATCTTTAAGTTGAATTCACCCTGCCAATCCCTGACCCTCATGAGATTTTGACTATCGGCTCGGCGATCTTGAGCATCTTTCTGCAATCTTTCAATGATTTTCATCACATTCCCTTCCTTATCCAATTCTCTTCCATGCCCATTGGAATTCGATCCTTCGACTCCCAAGTTGACATCCTTTCCTTCTCTTTCATTCTCTGAATTGGAGGCAATCCGCACCTCTTCCATTTCTATACTTGGCGTCAATTCACGACTGTCCTAACACTCATTGAACTCTACACACACAATGTGCAGTCAACTGAAGTTTTTCAGGCCTTAAACCCTTAATAAAACTACAACATTCATAAACCAACGTGAATAAGAAAATGTTTCGATTCCACTAATTTTCTGAGCTCTGCTTGGCTCTGCAATTTCCAGCGATAGCCCCCATTTTCTTAGTCCCCAACCCATGCGTCCACGGGCCGTGAGAAAACACTAAACTTCTAGGTGCTACAAGGCTCTCCAAACGAAACTTTGGGTTTCAGGATATCAGGGCTTTGGGGTTTTAGTCCTGGAGGTTCTCGCACTCGCTTCCCTCTCCAACTCCCGACTTCCGAAAAATCGACCTCTCTCCCCCTAGGCCCATAGCACAGCTATTGCCAACGAAGGTAGTGACACATGGTGTCCTTAAGAAGGTCCACATCACTTCCAACGATGTCATAGGGTCCCACTACTTTTACTTTTCGCTCTAGAGTTTTGGGCATCGAGAGTTCGTGCATCCACACATCTCGAACTTTCGTTTGCCGAAATTCTGAAATTTCAGTCTATCATCTACTTGATCCAATGGTCCTGATTCCCCACAATCTGACGACTCAGATCTCATCAGCATTTCTCATATCGGGATTTTGTGTGTCATGAGGTCGAAGGATTTTCCACCTTCATCCTCCCTATTCCCAAAATGTTGATTTCTTCCTGGACAATTAACAGTCCACATCTCTCTTAGATCGACGATTGTGATCCAATCATGAATTCATGTTTCGTGAATTCTCACAAACTCACCCTTAGACCATTTCAAGTCATGAGTCAACGAAAGGTTGATTGCTCTCCACGTGTCCTTTCCAATGGACGGTTCTGACGAATTCAGGATTTCACATATCGCGATTTCCACACTCCTGTGCAACTCCAAAGGGTTTTAAACCTTGTGCACATTCTCCATATTTGATGGTTGTGAGGGTTATCCTTTCCTCCCAAACAGATTCTATGGCTCCAACACTTCTGGTGTGGAGTTCTCTCTCTCCTTGTGGCCATATACCACACCGACTGTAGTTTTATAATATCGCTACACCTCCTGAGCTTTGTAACATGGTCAAGTAGTCCGTTGACACTCAGAAACATTCTGAGGTATGAAATTAGTCCTCTAGACACAATTTATTCTCAAAACCTCGGTCCAAAGACCACTTATCTAGCCCATCTAGGCTCAGTGTTGAAACTAGGCTCTAATACCATACTGTAATGTCCCCCGGCCATCATCCCACTGGTCGGGCAAACGCTACTGTGCGAAACTACATAATTCTCATACTTAATTAATAAAATTAATTTAAGTCATATTAAACACATTTAACTCAGAGTAAGCACAAGATTACGGCTAACATAAATAATCACTATCATTAACAATAATTCATATGCACAACATAATACATGATACATATAAGCATCATAGGCATGCAAAACATAATATTAAGCATAAGATGATACTTATCTTTGAAACCATGGTAATTCCACCAACCACGTGCAGGCCTTCCACGAACCTCCCAGCCTTAAACCACGCTACTCATCATGATCAGTAGTGGGTCACCCCCGAGCTGGGACTAAGCTCCACCCAAGGTAAGGAATCCTAATCTAGGCTGAGGTTACAGGGAAAACTGCACAGAATAACCAGAAGGATTCTTCCCAGGATGCCTTCTTACACCCACTACTCACGGACTCTCATTCCCCACATGCTTATTCTACCCAAGAGTATACACCTTCACAAGAACAATCCATCAGTGCTTCACCTCCCTCTCTGGGTCTCGGCAACAGGCCGGATCACGAAGTCTTAGAGCTCCGTAGCTGGTGTTGGACTCTCTCTAGAAGAATACCAATTCCCAGCAGACTCCTTCACCTGGAAATAGCTTCTCATAGGCCTGACAGACTGGCACTTCAACTAAGGGCCTTAAAACCTAGTTCTTCATCCCCTTCCGTCTCAATTCCCGCATGGTCAGGATAACCACAACACAACCCCACTCAGGAAGACAGAAAACAACAACCTACAGAAATATCAGGTACAGATTCATCTCTGCAATGGCGGATAGACTGGGTTCTGGAACTCACAAGTCGACTTTCCCCTCCTAACCAGTTCTCTCAACAGTGCATAGGTATGTCAAGGGAAGACACAGACCAATAACGGAATCAGATGAATGATGTTTTGGTCTTCAGGAAGACGTCTCGGTTTTCTGGTTCTCAGAGCTGCGTGAGGGTATCTGAAATCAGACGCAAAGGATGATGGAATGAGGAGCGACCCCCTCCATGGCTGACTTCTGCAGTTTTTAACTGCATGTTCTTGGGTCGACACATGTCACCCATGAAGCTGCATGCACTCCATCAACATGGGTTCCTCTCCAAGAACTTAGGACAAAACATATATTTCACATGGCTTTTGGAATAATATTAAAAATATTATTCCCAAGGACTTAAGCCCCTAGGCTCAACACTTAGCCTCTCTTTCCAACCTTCCAGCCCCCCAATCCCTTACCACTATGTGGAAGCTTAGTCCCCCATCACTCATTCATCGTGGTCGGTCTGCACGCAACAATGTTTATATTTTTATTAATGTTCTGCATGATTACATATACAAAAGCAGGCTCCTGGCCTTAACACTTAGGCTCTTTGGCCTAATAACACATAAGCCCACCAACTTATATAAACTTGGCTCACCAACCTATAAAACATAATTACAATTCATAATGCAATATTTGTACTTTATAGACATGATTTACAATAGGGCTCGACCTTGGGGACATTACACTAATTATCGTCATTAAATTAACCATATCACGGGCCCAACATTACCCCCACACCTAATATTTTGCAGGTCCCACTAAAAACAAAAAGGAATTGCCCCTCATGACTAATATTTCTGAGGAGGATCAACTTTAGAATCTTCTCCTTCTTGCCGTGAAGATTTTGTCTTATGACTCTTGTGTTGCTTCAATTGTACCCTGAGGTTGCAGTTGGCTTTGGTCATCTCGTCAACCAACCTTTGAAGGGAATTCACCTTTTCTTGGAGGATTTCATTATCATGGTGAAGATGCATGTCCGTAGTCTTATTATCTTCCAATTGTTGCAGTAGTTGGAAATTCTCTTGTTGTAATTTTTGTTGGAAGATTGGTTGTTGTCATTGATGTCAACCCTAGTCATGGGTTTTGGACTGCACATGAAGACAAATGCACATGAAGATAAAACACCCATGGATGGATAATATACATCATGTTGTTTTTAGTGGTATGTGACACGTCATGTGGATCCTCATGGTTGAGGAGAAATGAATTTTTGAAGATGACAAAGTGAATTGAAGAAGGAAGTACATGTAGGCCCTGAAGATAAATAAAGAAAATAATTACAAAATAAGAAAGTGTCAGGTCAGCCCTAATGTTAAAAGGAAGTGACATAAATGGTATAAATAAACATCATTATACATTCATTTGATACAAGTCAAATTTCAGATGAAATAAGAAGAAAAGAAGGTTGGATTTCAAGGGAGGATGAAGTCTTTTGGTGATGTGTTCTAAGGTATGTTATTTTCGGGTCATCTTACCATTTTTGCTATAATTTTTTTTATGGAATGATTCAGATGGTGAAATCACTATGGTATTGAGAAGACATATCAAGGTACCTCTGGTATAAATTTCATCTCTTGATTCACTATAATTATGGATATACACTCTGTGAAAGATAGGGTTTGTGACCAGTCCTGAAGCTAGTCAATAAACAAGTGTTCCGGGTAAAATAGTCATAACTTCTTCATCGAGAATCCAAATGAAGTGGAAAAAATTTCATTGGAAAGAGTACAGACTGTAGTTTCTTGTGTGCAAGTTTCATAATTGGATGTTAATTAATTAGCGTGGGGAATTCTGTGCAAGTTCACTAGCCCGAATAGACCAGAATTGAATAAAGTCTACCATTCTTTCTATAACCTCTTTTTGGGGAGGATTCAAGGAGTGAAAATTGGAGGAGTTTCAGAGAATACGTTGCGTAATATTATCTACAAGATCAAAGTACTCCAAGAATTGAAGAATTGCAGAAATTGAAGAAGTCTCAGGAAGCATTATCAAGTTTTATGTGATGATTGGTTGATGGTGATGATTTAATGTAAATTTTTATTATATCTCATATATTTTTGGGTGGAAGGAAG